>JAPTHN010000057.1:259330-859330 GCA_026936325.1 Platynereis dumerilii
TAAAAATTTTGGGGAAATGTCTTGATGGTTTGCCCCCCCTGGAAAAAATCCTGGCTACGCCACTGATTGACTTAGCTTGGCTACCCACATTAAATAGAAGTACCTTTACCTTTACTTTAACAACACAGACGTGATGCTTAGCGGCATCACTGGGGCCACCATTGGTGTGACCTCCTCCTGTACTGATTAGCCTACTAAGTGTAAATAAATAAAGGACATAAAGCTTAATTCTATTGATGATTACAGACCTCAGAGGCAGTGACGTAGTCGAGGCCGGGACATCCAATGCCAAGACCGAGTTACGAGCCTACGAGAACGATGCCGAGACAATCAAAATGTGGCCTTGGTGACGAGGCCAGTCTCGAGACCACCGACACTGACCCCCAAAGACACCGAGACTGAGGCAAGGCCAAGGATTTGACATCTGAGACCGAGCCAAAGCCGAGACCATCAAAATATGGCCCCGAGGCCAGCCTCGAGGCCTCCAACACAGCCAATTATGCTGTGAGTTAACACACTTGAGAAATGATATAAAAGACATTATTAAGATAGGCCAACATAAACGCAGCACTCACCTATGTGTCGGATAAGGATTTACAACTTTCAGAAAAATTCTAAACAGGAACTGTTTTTGTGAATGAATGTCCAACAATGCAAAATTCACACCAGAACAAACTAAAAATATGTCAAATATATAAAAGCTAATTTCTGTACTTTTAAAAATGACAATGAAAATAACTGTAGGTGAAATTGAATAAAATTGGATTTATCCCTTTTTTGAAACGCCATTTGATCCCTGCATATTCAATTGTACTTTTTTTTAGCTCAACAATACACGATTTATTGTGGTATGTAGTAATCCATGTTTTACATTCTATGTATAAATGAATATGGCAAAGCATAAAGACAGCACAGCCCAGACATTAACATGCACTGTAAAATTTGAAATTTTGAGTCAGTTAAAATGACTGAGTGAGAGGGTTGCACAAATTGTTTGAGCTGACATAGCTTACTGTTTTAAGTTATGACAATGTCCGTTGTCATAATTTAAAACAACAAGCTCTGTCAGCTCAAAGGAATTGTGCAACCACCTCACTCAATCATTTAAGCCGAGTCAAAATTCAAATTTTACAGTGAGTCATTGATACAACTTTAATATCACGATTGTCTCGATTGATCTGCGACTCACTGAGCACAAATTCAACTGCACAAGTTCATGCGACACTGCCGGAATAATAGAATGTGACCTAATTTATGTTTATGTCAATGTGTCCAGCAAAAAACTACCAGAGTTTTAGTTATGAGGCACATGTAAACAGCTTTTTATTTACACAACAACAAAACACAATTTCAATATTTCAATCATTCTACGATGGCAAATCCTATAGGCTTTTACAAAATGTATTATTGGTTTCTAAGTAACGGACAAAAATACTAACGTCATCGACAAAATAATTAGAAAAAGAGAATTATAAGTTTTTTGCCTATCCGAATATCCATCAAAAAGTCAGGAATTATGAAGAAGTAATTTTCTGTGGACAGCAATCCATAGAACAGTTATTACAAATGACGGAATTAGGTTTAAGCCGAAAGAAGATTACGGTTCAGTTCAGTTGATATCAAGTTATTACTGCGCAACAACACTGAACAATCACAAGTACTTTTTCTCTTGTGGCCCTACAGTTATAGTACAGGAGTGTCTAGCGATCAGCGGCGGAGGATGCGGATTCAGATCCCAGTGCTGTAAAATTGGAAATTTTGAGTCAGTTTAAATGATGGAGTTCGATGGACGCACAAAGTGCCCATCTATGTTGCAGCAATGTTGGGCTCAAGTTTGGAATTTTATAGGCCTAATGACCATCACACAGTTATTTATCAGATAACACAACTTCAGATTATATAAGCATCCTTCAGTTAGCTAATTAAGAGCTATTTACAATTGGTTAATTGTCATTTAAAAAAAAAGGACAATCATTTTGATTGTAATACTGCATGAGTTTGAAAAAAGTTCTCTGTTTGACGTATTAATATACGCAATGGTACAGAGTTCATCACAACATCCAACCGTCAGGTGTCATATATAACGGCATAGTAACACAAAATTATTACAAACAAATTATTGCACCTATCAAGCATGTTGATAAGAAAAAGAAAACCTACCTTCACAGCTCTTCAACCTTCCCAGAATTCCAACTGTGACGTCATAAATTCCATGCACATTCAAATTGTTCTTTTCCTTTAACTTTTCCAAAGTTCTGTTATTTGCCAATTATTCCACTTTTTGTAGAAACGTCGAGGAGTTAATAATTCCACTGAAACGAAGTAAAGCATTATTATAAATTAGACATTTTGCACCAACTTTGAAAATTGGTAGTTGCAAGGGGGATCCAGAAAAATCCTGTGGGGAAGTCAATCGGATTTATTATCGCTTCGCGGAACGCATAGGCCTATCCTGTGACTTAGCGCTGATATAATTACCATTATTTCGGATGGATGGATTATTGAGCTTTACGTCCTGTATTTATGCACTGTAGTAGGCTAAGCAGGACAGAGGGAGGACACAGCAATGAGGCGAAGGATGCAGAACTTTATCCACTAGGCCATGACACCTCCAGATAGATAATCATTTTCCAACTAGCAGTTACATAATAGCGTAATGCAGTAAATAAATATCACAGGATGCATGTAGGCAGTAGGAGGGTAACCCAGAGAAATTGAAAAGTTAGTTTTTTGGGCTAAATGCTAATCATCTAAAAAATAATGAATCAGTTGCGGTCAAAAATGCTGAGACGATACAGGAGAACCACAATATCATATACCATCTTGAAAAAGTCCAATCTTGGAAATATGTAGTTCTTCACCAGTAGGCTAGATGGCTCTGCTGTGGTACTAGCATAATTTACGTGTGTGTCTAAAAATAGCTCATTCACCTGCACTCCAACCAGATCCCCAGGTGCACAAGCTGTATACCTCATCCCAAGCTCTCTCACACTGTAAAATTTGAAATTTTGATTCAGCTCCAAGCCTCCAATGATACACTGTAAAATTTGAATTTTGAGTTAGCTTAAAAGATTGAGTGAGATGGTTGCACAATTCCTTTGAGCTGAGATAGCTTGTTGTTCTATTAAGTTACGACAACATAAAGATTATTATAACTCCAAACGACAAGCTATGTCAGCTCAAACAAATTGTGCAACCATCTCACTCAATCATTTGAGCTGACTTAGATTTTCAAATTTTACAGTGTAGAGTGAGATGGTTGCACAATTTGTTTGAGCTTAATGGCTTGTTGTTTTGAGTAATAATAATCTTTCCATTGTCATAACTTTAAACAACAAGCTATGTTAGCTCAAAGGAATTGTGCAACCATCTCACTCAATCATTTAAGCTGCATGACTCAAAATTCAAATTTTACAGTGCAACAGACATGCCCGTGTCTTCGGCTAGTTGGTTTTGGTGTTTGGGAAACTAAGCTTTGGAACATGAGTCAAATAACAAACATTCAAAAAGTAGTAAGTTTCATACTTACATATATACTACAAAGCTATTGCAAAGGTGTTGACAGAGCATCAATTAAGCAATGATAAAATCACAAATGCATGAATAACAAATACTCAATGAGGTGTATTTAACCTGGATTGTCACTTCAACTCCCCTCAGGCCTTCGTTACATATAATGACCAAATATTAACAAAGCTTTTCACATATGCAAATGATCTAATTGTTTTGACCCATTATTAATCAGTTACAATGACACTAATACCATTTTTGACAAAATGTTGGGCCTGTCTGTACCAGTGTTGTAAAAATAAAATCATGTTGAACATGCAGACCACAAAGTATATTATATTGAATTGTGAGAAACATCCTATAAAAATGATCAAATGTAATAATTCAATTTTACTAAAAACCACAATGAAAATTTCAAGACAAAGTTTGAGGAACTCTTTGATCAAGCTTACATTACTATAAAATTACACTGTCAAAAAGTTAGTCGAGGGCAAACAGGAGAATATAAATACTGTCCATGGCATGCGGAATTATTTACATACTAAAAAACAAATTTGTAATGGAATATTTTTCAGGGAGTTCTAATTGAGTTTATCCTAGATACATGCATCAGTGCAGACATGGTTTATGTCAACTCTTCGAGACAAGACACATTGATGACAACATGATTAAATTGTCCACAGCAGACCAGTTCTGCTCCTAAGGTTTTCATCGATCATCTCCTGTCTCATTACTGTGAGTTTCATCCGTCCTAATTAGCTAAAACAGTGCATAAACACAGGACATAGAACCCAATCATCCATCCATCCATCCATCCAGCCTGCACCCACAGGTGCAGGTTTTTACACAAGGACTCAAGAAGCCACCAATTTAATGTTTCATTCAAACAACGTCCAGCTAGGATGCTACTCACTGCCGAAACAGCAAAACTCAAAAATAGCATGCAATGCAAGCACCATGTCCTCGAGAAACCCTTATAACTCAATTTGATATGATCATCACATTTACACATCTCTATAAAAGTTGTGGAAAGTGATATTCTATTTATCTATCTATCTGTCTATCTTTAGTAATTTGGATGAAGCATAAATCTCGGGTCGTGGTGCGCCCCGCTATGTCTCTGTCTCTGCGGAAGGGCTAAACAGAAGAAGAAGAAGATGCTTCTCCTAAAGAAATCTTCTGCTCAGCAGATTAGGAATTTGGCGGATTAAAGTTATTTTTCAGAGCAGTGAGACATGTATAAGATTTAAGCCTGGGCATCTTTGGCAGCAGTGTAAACACCGGGCATCATAACTTGGGGGGTTCTTGCATCAGTGAAATGCTTTAGGATCCACACCAACTTTACATGACAATGCCATTGATGACGACAATAGGCCCGGACACAAAAAGGGGATAATAGTTACACCGCAATTATTAATTAATCAAATCACTTTACATGAAAGAGAGTCCACACCAATATTTTATAAATTTACAAAACAAATAATTTTTAAAAATAAATAAAAACAAACCTTAAACAGGATGGAAACAATGAGTAGAACAATGTACAAAATAATTATCTTCCTGTATGATGGGAGCCTCGTTTTAACAATTGACAACTTGATTACACAGATGTTTATAGCTTAACAATGTCAATTAAGGAACAATAAAACCGCATAACAAAATATATCAATTCATCGTTTTGGGCAAAGCTATGGATATAAAGTAAAGTTCAGTTTCAGAGGCATTATCAAAAAGGAAGTTAATTGTTTTCGATATTTACATTTGATAAAAGATAAACAAATTATGAAAGTTTCAGTTGTTTTATCTCAATTAACCATTATAACTAGGGATCATATAACTTTATCATTATGACTGAAACAAGCCAATTTGGCCTGATTTAATATCAGTGTCTGTGCCATTAGCAAAACTACATCACTGGTTTAGGCCAGAAAGCTGCACGGGGCAAGCAGAAGTGCTAGACAGAAGATGTTAGGGTCGGGAAAGAATGTTAGGGTAGGGACAATCAGCAGTTTTTGGCATCAACTGTAAAATAAAAGTGCAGGGGCATCTTTTCTTGTGATAATGAACTGAGTCACTCTAAAGGAAAGATATTGTAATGACAAATTGTTAGCAGCATGGCTCAGTGGGACTGGGTGAAACAAGAAACTGTGCGTTAGGGTTGGGACAACTTTTTGGCTTCATTTGCGACTTGGCACTCTGATTGCCATTCCTTGATGTGTACACTTAGTATCAAAAAACTATTGCTAGTCCCCAGTTTCAGACTTCCATGGCTGCAATTTAACACCCTGGCCTTTGACAAAATGTTGTAAATTGTAATCAAAACTAATTACATCAGCAAAATTTTGCACGTCACGCTAAAATACTAAAAATTATAATTTCTCCTGTTCAAGAGTTCACATATTTTGAACCAGTGATCCGATTTTGCTGAAATTTTAAACATTTATTGATATGGCTACTCACAACAAATTACGTTACTATATGCTGATGCACACTTAATTTTGAGCGGTTTATAGCAGATAGAAGTTTGGCTTCACCTGAAATACTCAAAATTATGCACCCGGCCTTATCTTTCGTATGCACAGTTTCAAAAGCATACATCAGCTTCGATACTTTGTAGACATTTCGACTTGTATGATATTTCAGACCCAAAGAACGAGCTTTGGTTAGGTTCTGGTTACGAGCAAATTCACAAAACTAAGTGGAAAACTATAAAATAGATACTTTCACCCCTTTTCTGAATGAAATAAGACAAGGTACAACTTGCGACTGATGGAACCTTGGAACCAGAATGCATAGGCCATACATGTAGATGCAGGTTCTGATATATCTGTTTTGTCATGGATCGAAATCATTCGCAACAAATAAATTTATACACTTCATATTTGCACTTTCAAAACAACAACCTATCTCAACTTTCCTAACACACCCTCCCTTGCCATCCAACAATCTTTAACCACCCCCCCCCCCATCTCTCTCCATCCCTAACTCTTTGTCCTTGCTGCAGCAGTGGCATTAGACCTTCCCCCATCACTAATGCACAGTTAAAGGGCCTAGACCATCTGCTAACAAAATCCATATCTGTTGGGCTTTCTCAAGGTCCACAAGACCTAAGCATCCCTGGCTATTTAAAGGTGCCAGGGGCTTGCCCTCCTGCCCCATTGATCACCATAGTCCTTCTGCAACCCCCCCCCCCCCTTGGAGCTTCACAACCCCCCCCCCATCCATTCCTTCATTGAGAACTTTCCATTCTATAATATTTCATATTTTTCATATTTTTTTCTTGCTTGATTCAGTTGTGAGTTCCAGATTCATTGTACAAAGTGAAAAAAAAAAAGTTTTTGATTAAAAAAAAAATTAATCCCATAAGTTGATAAATCCCTTTATTTTTTGTTATCCTTAGTTTACAATGATTGAACCAAAAGACAGTGGTATTTGGGAGAAAATAGAAACGAGAAAGGCAGCTTGGTGGCAGAGTGGTTAAAGCGCCCGCTGAAGGTCTTTACCTGCATGGGTTCGAACCTCGGTTGGGGAACCCGAAATTTTCAGTGGACCTTCACGAGCAAAGTCATGGATGTCTGTTGGAAGAGATGTTAAATTGGCAGCCCCTTGTATCAGTGTCTGTGCTGGGCAACTCATAATGCTTTGCCTTTGTTTGTTAACTTTCTGCACCAAAACCATAAACCATTTCTATTTTGGAATCATTCTGTGAAGAGGAACTTAATTAGAGCAAATTATTGTGATAAACAATTGCCATCAGCCAATCAGACGCTTCATTCCTGCAATAGGATGGGGGAATAATTACATGGGATAATTGTTGTAAAACAAAAACAAAAGCATAATGAACATGAAATGACGTCCAGTAACCAGGCTACACGATTTACTTTCTCGATACCAAAATAGGCCAATTATTTTGATAACCAATGCTTTTGAAATACACTATTTTTTTCACTTTGAAAAATGTAAGCCTATTGTAAAATGCTTTACACACTCATCAATGAATCATTAAAAAAAATATTTAAAAAAGAGAGCAGAAATGAGCAAAAGAGCTTGAGACAACTTTGAAAGATAAGTTGGGGTTCCTCAGCACCATGCTTCCGGAACAGCTGACTTCTTCCTGTTCAATTTATCCGGTGCAAAAATGCTGGACGTAAAGCGCTATCACCCATCCACCCCAAAAATAACAGAGAAGCACCCCCCTCTACTCCATACATGCATTTCTTTGCTCAATGACCCCCATACCCCCCTTTCTCACTGACCCCAATACTCTCCCCCCCTCCAATTTCCATTTGGTCAGCTAATCAATGTTGCTTTTTTCTCACTGGCCACATTGCCCTAAGACCCAGAAGGAGACCTAGGGGGAGACCTAGGGGGAGACCTGCTAGGGCCTTTATCCCTGGAAGTGCTCCATTGATGCAGAGGTCCAAGAAGGGCCCAGGACGGTCAATTAGACAAAACATTTCCTGACCACAGAACAGAGATCTGCAATTTCCCAGGCCCCAACCATTGGCAGAGACAATGTTCAATACTTCTTATAGTAATTCTTGGCCGTCCGCTGTTGTCCGCCCACTTTGGGGCTCCTTGTCCCCTCTCGGGCAATCTACCGGTCAATTCTGGGCACTCTTTGACCTCCTTCACCGTTCTTGACCATTCTTGACTATTCATTGCTTGGCATTCTTTTAAAATCAATTTTGGACATTCCTTAGCATTCTTGCTCATTATTATTTGGACATTCTGGGACACCATTGGTCAATCTTGGACATTCCAAAACATGCATGGTCATTTTTGGTCATTCTGAGACACTACTGGTCAATCTTGGACATTCTGAGACATTATTGGTCAATCTTGGATATTCTGAGACAATATTGGTCAATCTTGGATATTGCTAGACACTATTGGTCATTCTTAACCATTCTGAGATGCAATTGTTCAATCTTAGACATTCTTAGACACTATTTGTCAATCTTGGAAATTCTGAGACACTACTGGTCAATCTTGGACATTCTGAGACATTTTTAGTCAATCTCAGACATTTTGAGCCACTCTTGGTCAATCTTGGACATTCCCAGAAATCTATTGTCAATCTTGGACATTCCAAGAACTCTTGGTCAATCTTGGACATTGTGAGACACTCTTGGTCAATCTTGGACATTGTGAGACACTCTTGTCAATCTTGGACATTCAGAGACACTATTGGTCAATCTTGGATATTCTGAGACACTCTTTCAATCTTGGATATTCAAAGACACTCCAAGAAACTCTTGCTCAATGTTTCACATTCTAAGAAATTCTTGCTTAATTTTGGACATTTCGAAACACTCATGGTCAATCTGGGACATTCTGGAACGCCTTGGTCAGGTTTGTACATTCTGAGACATTATTTGCTCAATATTGGAAGTTTTAAAACACCCATGGTCAATCTGGGACATTCCTGGAAATCTTTGGTCGATCTTAGACATTCTGAAAAATTCTTGGTCAATCTTGGACATTGTGAGACAAGACACTCTTGGTCAATCTTGGACATTGTGAGACACTCTTGGTCAATCTTGGAAGATTTGGAGACATGTCGGGTCAATCTTGGATATTTCAGGACACTGTTGGACATTCCAAGAAACTCTGCTCAATCTTAGACATTGTGAGACAGTCATGGTTCAATCCTGGACATTCTGAGATATTTTCGGTCAATCTCGAACATTCCGCGACACTGTTGGTCAATCTTGAGACATTCCAAGTCACTCGTGGTCAGTCTTGGGCATTCTTAGGTGCTGATAATTATATAATTAATCACATCTATTTACCCCCCCCCCCAAATTCCATCCGCATTAATAAATAATTTCCAGGATGATTTCATGCCACACAAATTAAGAGGTGCAACCATGGCAAAAACCTTTGTTACAAAACAGTTGGAAATGTGCTTTTATAACAGTTTATGAAATACTGAGCTTCATAGAATCATAGCTCATACTTGCATCAACCAGTCTTTTGTGGAATATTTTTCAAAATTCTAGCACCTGGTGTTTCCATTGAAGAGATTTGTGGAAATTTGACTTTTTTATGTCCAGTCATATTAAAATGAAATCCAGGTGGTATTGAAGCCAGGTGCATAAGGAATATATATGACTTGAAAGGCAGAAATTATAATTCTGTCCATAGAGATCCATAAAAAATAGCTGCTCTTTGTGAGAGGTGCCATGGTGGAATGTTCTGCACTGTGTGGCATCAGTTTGAAAAGCAAGGGTTTGCAAAGTTATGAGAGTTAAAATTTCCCTAAAATTGAGATATTTCTGTGATTTATAGATGCCTACCTACTCTTTGTCTCTTCCCTCTGTAAGCATTGTCAGCTTCAGATACAGAGTATTACAGAGTGGTAGCCCAATGGGTAAAGTGTTAGGTTGCTCCTCTGAAGGTTCAGTATTCAAATCTAGGTTTGGAATATTTGTTTGATGCCATTGAAATGAGATGTTAAATTGAAATCTGGGGCGCGGATCTGATTTCCGGCCTAGTCAACTCAAGTCATCATGGAAGCCAGTAGATTATTTGGCCATGATGTCTTGACTGTCTCTGAATGTCCTAAGCCTGGTCAGTGCAAAAATGCAGGACATACAGCCCTTTCACCCACCAGCCAGAACTGACCTTAAAGGCCTGGATTTCATCTAGCCGCAGTAAGGTGAGAAGAGTCAGGGTTCGACTTGACGTATGTTGGACAGCAGTATCGATCATCCTTCTCTTCATTACTATGTCGTTTTGTCCTAATTAGCCCGCCAAATGCATAAATGCAGGATGTAAAGCCCAAATCAATCCTCCCTCTAGGCATAGTACATCATATCCAACACTATACTATCTTTTCAATACAAAAAAATCGATGAATGACAAGGGAGAGAGAAGGAAATTCCAAGGCTCCAAGGTCACACATTTACGGACGTGTGGGATTTTTTAGCTGCCCCTCCATGGTCACTAAGTGGACATGTCACTAAATCGATATCCAGTTCTTCGGCCTTTTACAAAGATGGCATAATCTCGCAGAACTCTTAGCCGCGAGTTCTCTCAATACGCGTCTACATCTGTCAGAATGCCGAAGAAGGCCGAAAACACTTTAATGCATTTCGCTATATTGACCACCACAGTTTGCAAGAAACTTATGAAATGCCACCATATCTGTCGATGAAAAACAGAGAGGGCCTGAAATTCACTTTTTGACACAGCACATAATACAGCCAAATGATTTCTAAAAAGCATAAACCTGTCGTTTTTTGTTGAAGTTGGTTACTTTATGGATGTTAATTCCAGATTGTTTCTCATTTAGACATTATGGAGATAACGGAGATACAACGGCAATTTTACTTCCCTCAGAACAAAATCCAACTGATAAGTTAAGGTCTCACAAAGTGACTGACAGCAACTTATATTCACAAGCTCACATCGTGACTTTCAATCCAAGGGATCACCAAGCTCACATTGCAACTTACAAGTTCTGCCTTCATAAAACTAATTCTGATTGACATTAACCTCAGAGGCTCAAGTTGTGATTGACAGTTTACCATGCTCACATTGTCACATCAACCTCACAGACTCACACTGTGAGTGCTCACACTTTGAGTCTCCAAAACTCACAATGAGTTATAACTGCTTCCCTTGTGAAGTTGGCAAGTTGCTCACAGCCTCACATTGTGACTTATCACAGTTGGAGTGTGTCTTGACAATCTTGCAGCTGACTACAGTAGCCCACTTTTCCCATGGGCCCAGATTACCCCCACCTTCCCCTAAGCTGTTACAACAAGAGGTGTCACTTTCTGGTTAAAGCCTTTTTTCAGTGCATTTCTCTTTTGTACTGTGCCTTAATTATGAACCCAGCGAAACATGAGACTTAATGAAGTTAATCCTAAAAGGAGCATGTCATAAAAGGTGTTAAATCCTCATTCATAACCTCACTGACTGAAGACAGGGGACTGAGGACTGGATTATCCAGTACATGTCATTAAGCCAAGTACAATTCATGAGTTATTGCACATTTTTTCAACAGGAATACCAAGGGTGGTGTTCTTTACTTGACAATTGTCCATTGAATAACCATTTAGGCATTTACGAACAATCAAAGTATGTTGAGAACAGTTGCTGTGCACAGCACAATCACAGTGTGACAGTATGTTCTGCTGAAGGAAGTGACTGATTTGGATTGTTGAGCCACGACTCTTGCAGAGCTGCGCAGCTGTTGAGTGTTGACAACAGTATTGTGAGAGAATCGCTGCCAATGAAGGCTCTTTTTACTGTCATCACTGACATCTTAACTCCTATCTTACCTTATCTGATCTTTGTTGTGATCATGTCAATAAAACAACTGTAAAAAAAGCCTGACACATCAGTTGTTACAGCAGTGACAAAGTGACTACAATGTTGTTTTTCAAGACAAGGAGCTCATGAAGCCCTCCGAGTGCCTCCACTCACTAACCCTTCACAGTCTCCACTCCGTAACCCACCGTTCGGACTACGTCCTATGGGAATGCTCTGTCCTCACATCATTCTCCCCCTCCCTGCGCTCTCCTTACCCTATTGTTGGGGGAATACTTCACACTTTTTAATGTCCCTTAATTCCCACGGTTTAGCATCCTCCGGACCCCTCCGGACCCTCCGGGCACTAATGGATGGCTTTGTCTCCGTCGCACAGTAGTACCGCAGCTTCAAGGTGGCGCCACTTAAAGGTTTTGTGCTCCGGTCATTCTTCCTCGGCCCTCCAAGAGCCTTCAGTGGCAGCGATTCTCTCACAAAACTGTTTGTCAACACTCGACAGCTGCGCAGGAGTCTTCGCTCCACACAGTAGCTTCTCACACCGAGTCACATGACAGTGGAAGGACTGCGCTGTGGCAATAGGGCGAGGCGGAGTGGAAGGAGGACAGGGTCGATGGGTTAACGGATGTGATGTGACAAATTAAATGGTTTTGTCTTTATGATCGATAATTGGTGCTTGTGGCCATCACAATTACATGACCATTTAAACAATGTAGTCAATTTTAAATTTATTTACAACAGTATGTTCCTGACTTCTGAGACAAACAGCATTAAAACTTTCCGCAAAACATGGGCTGACAATCAGTAAGTCAAATCAGTACATAAATAAAGGATGTTCAAACGTGAAACTCCCTCGTGAATTGGAGCTTAAGGGCAGTACGGTTCTTTTGGTTACTCTAAACCATAAGTGATCTTGCATCATGGAAGACATCCTTTTCTTTTGCAATATACCAAAATGTCAGCTGAATGGTAACTATCCAGCTTCCGCCAAGGTCATGAAGTGTGACCAGGCTGGGATTTGAATCCAAGACCCTCAGAGGTGCCAGATATTGACATATATATGTACATAGCGTCAAGAAACTATCACTTTACCAATTGGACCAAATTGCCGCCAACTGTCACTTTTTTAATATCATTTTAATGTAATGATATTTCACAGAAAAATCAATAAAAGCCAATTAAGAAGTAAATTAGATAATCAAGAATATCATCCCTTACCTTTTATAATGTCTTCTTTACATTGAGAATCCAGAATTAGGTCAAAGTGGAATAGATTTCATTAAGTAGGTCAACTTGAGGTCGCGCAGGGGCACTGACGGGTTGTCATGTTGTTTAAACAAATGTTCTTTTGAGCGAAAAGGTTCCGTTAATGTTTCTTTGACCTCCTTTTGTTGTTGTTCACACAAACACGATTGAATCACACGAGTAACGGTGGAGACTTCTGACGTTTTCTTTGATTATTCATTCTGAAACGACACAAAAAAATTGTCCGTTCATGCACCCCGAAGAGTAAACACGGAGCAAACAACACTCCGTCTTGTACAAGCCCTGCATTCAAATGATTTATAACGGTACAAGAAAAAAGAGGAAATAAAGGATGAAATATAAAAGAGTTATTCGCACAGGAAATAGACACACAAAGAGGGTATATATTCTGCAGGAATTCTAACAAATTTTTCCCTCCAAAACATATATATTATATATGAGGTCTTACATGACTAAGTTGTCAAGCAAATAGCTCAGTCATAAAGGAATTTACAAAAACTTGAAAGGAGAGTCCATCATAAGAGCTGATTGGTTTAGTCGTTGAAGTTTAACAGCCATGTCAATACATGGCAGAATTGAAGTGCGAAATCTTTGATTCAAATCCTGGCCAGAGGAAGTTTTTTGAATTTCAATCAGTTGGTATGTTACGTACTGTCATGTCAATATCCGGCTTAAGTGAGAGGTCATGGATTCAAATCCTGGCCTATAGCGCACTTCACGAGCCACAGCCCAGCTGAAAGTTGAGAGCTGTATAGATGCACTTCTGTAGGGTGATAGGAATCCTTCAAAATGATGACAAAGTTGGGCACGACACAAGTTTGATTCTCTAAGTATAATCATACTTTCGGTCAACCACCATTCCAGGACCAAACTTCGTAGATTTACATCAAGAGCGGGGCATTTCTCTTGTCCAGCACAGACACCACCAATTGGGGCGCATGTCAGCAAACAATCCAAATTCCAAGCAGGTCCTATTCTTAGGATTCGAGACAGCTGATTCAAAAGGTATATGCTTGAATGGATGGATACACAATTGCACCAATAAGATTCTTACAAGAATGAAGGATTCTGGGGGTGAATTTATCAAGGAGCGCAGACCGCTGCACCATTGCATTGTGGGCCACGTCTACTGGTGCATTATGGGACTGTCTTCCGGAATGTATCGCGGATCTAATAACTCGCAAGTTCTACAATGGCCACATTCAAGGGTCTCATAACAGCCGCGTCCACATCTCACACAATTGAGGGGCTGAGCTATACAACCTACACAGGACTGGGAGAGGGGAGAGTTGATCACTCAGAAAAACTAATCAAGCTGCCGATTTTTAAGGGCTTTCTTTGGGAAAATGAGCTTTCTTTTGAAGCCGGGCGAGCCCCCAAAACTCCTTTGTTGCGGCTGATTTGTACCGAGGGGCCCCGCAAACTTCCACTGCATGACAGCAATATAGATCAGCTCCGCAGCAAATTTATCAATGCCAATATCCCGCAGAAAAAGGGAAAAAGACCCACACCGAGCGGCGCACAAGAAAATAATAAAATTCTGTCACTCTGCGACACAACAGATATAGTGACAGGACTGTGAAATCCCCTCCTAAGAATGGATGAAGTCAATTCGCAGAAGAAAATTAACAAAGAAGAAAAAGATTGTGTTCACAGGCTGAGAATTTAAAATCATATTGGTTTTTTCCCCGTTTTGCTTTTGGGTAATATTGCATTTCCAGCAAGTCTACAAAAAATTATTTAAAAAAATATTGATTATTGTCCTATTAGATAATGCTCACTCCTTGTTACTATGTTTAATTAGAGAATTTACTTTTCGGCTTGTCTTTCTTCATGCAAATTTGATATTTTTTGCATTCTTGCAAGGTTATATCTTGCAGCACAATAGATAGATAGAATGAGAGTTACAGTGTGAACCGATGGATGATTGGGTGTTTGTGAAGTTGAATTTATGCACTTGATAGGCTGATTAGGACATCGGGAGGACACAGCAATGAGCTGAAGGACGCTTCAAGCTGCTGTCCAACATAGTTCCACATATATAATAATTATATGACCTGACCAGAGTGGGAAAGAACCTAGGAGCCCGCGTCAAGGCACCGAGACAACTAGCCCTGGGACCCAGCGTCTCAGGGCTAGAGAGAACTACTGGTCACCTGAACTGAGGGGGAGGCTTAGTTCAGTGATGCACTGCCAATCGGTGGGTCCAGGGTTCGAATCCAGGTCATGCCGGGTCGCCTTGGCCTATACTATGTTGGACGGTAGTTTCAATCATCCTTCACCTCATTGTTGTGTCCTCCTCCTGTCCTAATTAACCCACTCAGTGCTCATGTTATAATTAAACTATCAAGTGCATGAATACAGGACATAAAGTCCCAAACACCAATCTAACCAATGAGCCGACCTTCCCCTGCTGATTTCGTGTATGTGCCAAGGAAAACTGTACATGATTAAAAAGAAAAAATACAAACAGAAACATCAAACTCTAACAGTAAACATGAGAACATGATCAATGTCACTTCATATTTTGCGTATAAGACAATACACTCATCTATTTGTTCAAGGAAAAAAAAGATAGTACAAACGTTGACTACATTAGCCACTTATTTGAACAATGAGTAAAATAGTTTTTGTTTTTTCTTTAAACCAATTGTTTAACATGTGCACTTGCATGCATAATTTTACATAATTTGATCAAACAATCACTTTTTTTTCTCCTTGTTTTTCCAAAACGGTAGGTAGTAAGTCTATTCAGTGTAGAAAAAGATTCATTGTCTTAGTCAATCTATTTTATGTTAAAAAGATTTCAAAACAGGGATATTTCTGAGTGAATAAGTCGTGCTATATTTCATAGAAAACTTTTGATTGTTCAAAAGAACAGCCCAAAAATTACAGGCCCATAAACTAATGCTAAAATCTTTATAATCTTATAAAATAATGTTAAATTTTTTTAAACCTAAGACCATAGTTAACAGTATATTATTTTTCAAAAACTGAATTTCTGGAAAAACAAAAAAATTCAAACGGCACCAATAATCGGCTTCATTAATTAATATCAAAATTGCAGCATCAGTAGGTCGACGCATCGATTTTACTCAAAGAATTTTTAAAAAATCACTTTTTCTACGAGGAACATTGTACAAAATTAGGAAAATCTGTTAAGAACTTTTTTCCAAATAGAATATAGATTGAAACATAAAGGGTATACCAAAATTGGAACAATCATAAAATCATAATCCAGGTTATAGATGGATGGATGATTGCGGCTTTACATTCTGTATTTTTGCACTTAGTAGGCTACTTAGGACAGGAGGAGGACACAGCAATGAGGTGAAGGATGATTGAAACAGCTGTCCAACATCAGTCCAAATATTATTCAATGGTGCTAGAAAATGACAAACATATTGGCGTTCAGATTAAAGAACTTGTATTTATTAGAGGTGCATTATGTGAGGAGTTTAATTTAAGTTATTCAGAAATCTGTGATATAATTGAGTTTTTAGCTACAGGGTAATCTATTTTATTTTAGTTTTATTATTTTTATTTGTTTTTAAATTGTTTTTCATTTGTCTTTTATTGTTATGTTTGTTTCTAATTATTTTGTAACTATATATTTTATATACGAATAAAGATTAATAATAATGGACAAGACAAGAGTTGGATAATAACACAAGATCCACAAATTACAGCCAAAAATCGCTAACTTTGCTGACCCCACAGAAGTCTTAATGGCAATTAGAGTGTTAACTTTAACAATGCAATTAATCAGTCACAATTAATTAATTAATTGATACTTAATTTATCAATTTTACCTTAACATTAAAGTCCTTACAACCAAGGCACCCCTGTATGAAGTGGTGAACTACAGATTCAGTATGTGACGAAAATTGACAATTCACTTTTCTCGAATCTTGATGAAAATGACTTACTTGTAATGGTGTTGTCGGTGCCATAATGAGACCCAGTAAACCAGCCAATGACGTCACTCTGATCAACCAATCAGTGGGTTAATTGTCATGTAATTGGTGTGACTCTAATCCTGTAATTGTTGTGTCCAGGTACAAAACAATTCATTTACACCCTGTGCAATATGATGGCAATTACTTTATCTCAGAGATAACTGTACTGTGATAGTTGGACCATAACAATATCATGCTCCAGTGATTTCAGTGACTGCACCTGTGCGACACAGGACTGAATTAAAATGACAATGATCAGGGCAGACGAAAAAAATAAGGGCGCCAAAATATGATAGAGCATGTTCAAATTGCTGCAAAAATTAAAATGTAATTTAAATATGGCTCATATCTATCTGTACATTATATATTTCAAAGTCTACAAGGCACATTTCTTAACTTTGGTGAATACAAATGTGTTATCTATTGTCACAGATAAATCAATGACTACAATTAGGCCTAATAGGCATACATTGTTATCAAAATTTTATGATGAGCAGAGTCTATTTTTAGAACTATGACATCAACCAAGTTCAAATCAAGCACCCTTAATTTGTTTGGAGAAAAAAAGAGATTCCACAACAAATCGATTTGATAAAAATAATGCTAAGTTAAAAATAATAATCCAAGTAAGCGACGAGGCCTACATCTATCAAAAATACATTTATATTAAAAATGAATATATATATTTTTGTTAAAAAATTATAGGAAATTTAGTTGGCCAGCAACTTTTGTATGGCAAGTGAGCAGATTTGAAAGTACACCAATCATTCGGTATAATAGCCCTTTCACACTGACGTAATAGCACGCAAGAAACAGTAAACTTGTGCAGTTTTAAAAACGCAGGTCAGTACGAAAATGAACTGGAATTGAGCTGCCAGTGACTGGCTGATGTATACTGGTGTTCTGGCCATGTTGTGAATGGCGTGCAGGCTCGTACAAGTTCGTTTTGAACTCGTATCATGTCGTCCAGATCTCGTAGCATTGTTTGCATTTCGTTTTCATAATGCAGAGTATCGTGTGATTATGTATAATCTCGTATAAATGATCCGCCAGAATCCGCAACAAAAAATTAAACATGTTTAATTTTTCCAAAAAGGTTGACGTACTGTTACTGATGACTGCTGATTGACTGTGTATAATTTCGTAAGCCTTATTGCAGGGTGGCGGATTTATAAATAACTTATACGAGACTGTACGATCGTTGGTGTGAAAGGGCTATTAGGCCTACTACAACTTTCTAACTTGCTCGCCTACTTTCTAACTAGCTCGCCTACTTTCTAACTTGCTCGCCTACTTTCTGATTATAATACAATGTAATATTTGGAACCCAGAACAGACAATTTCTTATTTTAAATGACATAACTTGCTCGCCTACTTTCTAAATTGCTTGCTTACTTCTAACTTGCTTGCCTACTGGCTACTTTCTAACTGACTTGCCTGATAACTTTTCACCTATCATACTCAGAAACTGGCCCATGGTTAACTTTCTTTGGACATGCAAGTTAAAAAGTAGGCAAGCTAATTAGAAAGTAGGCAAGCAAGTTAGAATGTTGCAAAGCAAGTTAGAAAGTAGGCAAGTTGGGAAGTAGACAAGCAAGTTAGAAAGTAGGCAAGCAAGTTAGAATGTAGGCAAGCAAGTTAGAAAGTAGGCAAGCAAGTTAGAAAGTAGGCAAGTTAGTTAGAAAGTAGGCAAGCAAATCAGAAAGAAGGCAAGCAAGTTAGAAAGTTGGCAAGCAAGCTGGAAAGAAAGCAAGTTAGTTAGAAAGTTGGCAAGCAAGTTAGAAGCTGGCAAGCAAGTAGAAGAAAGTAGGCAAGCAAGTTAGAAAGTTTGCAAGCAAGTTAGAAAGTACGCAAGTAAATTATTAAGTAGGTGAGCAAGTTAGAAGAATGTAGGCAAGCAAGTTAGAAAGTAGGCAAGCAAGTTAGAAAGTATGCAATCCAGTACATTAGCAAGTAAGAAAAGCAGCCAGCAAGCAAGTCATCAACCTAGACAGTGCCGCCTGTAACAGTGGCGTAGCCAGAAATCCATGAGTGGGGGGGCCAAGGGGGGGCCAGGGTCTGAACTAGGGGGGCCAACCTTTCGCGGACTTTTTGCGATATTTTTGCGTCATTATATGGATAAAAATTGACATAGCGTTACAAGTCTTCTTTACGAACGACTTAGCAATATTGACCATCTTATCTTTTGTGACTGATAAACGAATGACCATACATATCATACTTATACTAAAATCAAAAAATAAAGGAACAGATCCTATGGTTCCGATATAAAAAGTATGACGATGACACCTCATCAATTACCTTGAGTCACAAAGGGTATCTCTGCAGTGAAATGGTCCTCTTGTTTTTTTGTTGTTGTTTTTTTTAATAACTGTCTTTGCAAGTTTTCAGTATATTCGTGCTCAGAATGTCCTCTTTCTGATTTCATAGCCCTAAATCGAAAATTCCTTTTGATGGAAATCTACCCAACTCCTCAAATAAGCCTAAAAGGTAGTAGCAATTTTGTGCAAATGACACAAATGCCAAAAAAATGTATGGAAATTCCATGCACACATGAAAAATTTAGCAGTTTGAACAAATCACTCTGGTAAATCACATGTTAAATTAGAAACAATTCAAAGGAGCATTACTTCTTTAACTGAGCAATGGAGTCATCCTCCCCCCAAAAAATTTGGGAAACACTAAGATTCTGTCAAAAAAAGGCAAAACAATTCAGGCAGATAATTAAATAAACATAATTAAAAATCAATAGCTAGTTTCAAAGAGTTTTCTTTTGGAATATCAGCAAATCTAGATCCTGATATTCGGGCAGATGTCGCTCACCCCCTAAAAGGTGGTACATATATTGTTAGATATATTCAATTAAGGAAATAAAAAATTATCAGATGCCTCAGAACTTTCCAAAGGGCAATTGTCATCCTGGAGGAAGTTCGACACAAGTTAGGGCCAACGAAGGCAACAACTTCAGACGGATGTATTCCAGTGACTGTTGCTGCTCCAATTTTTTTTTTCAAATTTTTTCAAATCTGAAATGGGGGGGCCACTCATCCATTTGGGGGGCCCTGGCCCCCCCAGGCCCCCCCATAGCTCCGCCACTGGCCTGTAAGTAAGTGAAACGGGTGATGCTTTGCCATAGGGTCAATGCTAAACATCCTCGACCAGCCCATTTTTGGAAGCAAGGATATTCATCCAATAAGAAGAAACATTTTAGGTAATAAAGGACGATATTTGGGGAATGTGGGATACAATGGCTGCCAATTTTCTTTATTCTACAAACAGTTACATATTAGTCAAAATATATAAGCAAGTGAACCCTCCCTCCTATGAGTTCCCATTGGAATTGATACTGGAAGAATGAAGCAAGTAAGAGGGTTCCTATATAATTATATACTTTTGAGATTGTTGTTTTCAAAAAGAAAGCAAAGATTGGTCGTTGACTTTATTAATGTTATCAGATGACTAAGAAATATATATAGCATGAACATTAAGGATCATTTTATCAAACATTTTTTTCACTCAGATAATCATTATTTGCCAATCAACAGATAGGCCTATTGATGTTTTATCAAAAAACAATTCATCTTTGTATAAATATAGAATATACTGAGCAAACATTAAATCATTTTGACTCACAAGTTGTTTATAGGTGAGGACAGAGGTCTTTTTCCAACAGCTAGCAGTCCAGGCAAGAGTAATGATGATGTTACTGACAAAAACAAAATATACTTCCATGCATGACAATCTTGTCAATCCACTATAGGAAGAAGTGACTTTTGACTTTTGAGAGCTTATATAAATTACATAAAATAGTAAAAATACAATCAATGTATAATCATTATAATAGTCCTGTTGTGGCCAGTTCAATAACTGAGTGTGCTGAAGATTAAACTGTATACAATGACTGGCTCAGAGAGAATTTAGAATCAAATTGTGCTAAATACAAAGCTCAGGGCATGAAAACAGTTCAAAACACCCAAATGATTTCTACATTTGAGTACCAGTTTGGACTTGAACAAAACAGAAAGACAGAAAATCAATCAGACACAATGAACAATGACTGACAATTGAACAATAGTGCTCCTGCACAATGCCTCTCTGGCCTTTATAAGCTTTATTGCAATTTATTGGCTTTTGACGTGTTACTGGAAGCACCGTTAAATGTTCCAATTACAGTCATGTCGATACGAAGATCCATAAGAAAAATTTATCGACAAAATGTGTACAATGTCTGATACATTATCAATGCATTCTTGTATTTTTTTTACTGGGAGGGGGGTTACTTTAAAAAAAACACCAAATAAATGAAACAATTCAGGCTTATAGATTCATGATGAGGGAATGTGTTTTAGGCCCAGCAGACCTTACCTCCGCGAGGCCCGAAGGGCCAAAGGCCAAAGCCCCCCCATGTCACCGGGTCTGGGACCTTGACGGCGTCATGGCACTGTAAAGTTTGAAATTTTGAGTCAGCTCAAATGATTGAGTGAGATGGTTGCACAATTTGTTTGAGCTAACATGGGTTAATTGTTGTGAGTTATGATAATCTTTCGTTGTAATAATTCAAAACAACAAGCTATGTCAGCTTCAAGAGCCGCCCCCCCCCCTAAAAAAAACTTTGCCCAAATTCGGGCAAGGAGGCTAATAAGCCGGGTAGGTGATCAAATAAATATTATAGAAAATCAGTGGTTGCCAAGCAATTTCGCTTGACATGGTATGAAATTTGGATCATGAAATTCGGGCATATAAATGTTGCTCCCCTCCCCCCCCCCCAAAAAAAAAATTCAGCCCACCGTTTACATGCCTATGCGCTGAAAAAAGCGAGGGCATAATGGTAATTACATAACGTAGGAAAGCTGGAAAATAAAAATACTATCAATCCCTCACTGGGACCCGGTGTATCTCCTTTGATATCCAGTTTGTCAAATAAAAGTTTATATAATATTAGGCCTAGACCCTGCCAGAAAGGCAGATACCATGAACATTTCACCATCCTCAGTAGGCCTATCCTGTAAATAAGAGAGTGGGGCTGCCCCCCCCCCCATACCAGGGCTGCCCTCCCCATCATAAAAGGTCCCCCCACCCCTCAGCCCAATGCATGGCACAGGGCTAATTGCAGGGGAAATGATCCTATTGGAATATGATTGGACGCATTTATAAGAGAGACACTTAGTTTGATGTTTTACCAGTAAGATGTTTAGAACTCAACCGACCATTGCGGCTTCGCGCCATTAATACCTACCTGTGACAGTCCCATACACCAGCTAGCAGCTTTCCACAACCCAGATGATCATTTACTTTCGCCATGTGCAGCTTGTTCACCAAATTAATCCTAGACGGCAGCACTTGCTAATATTTGTCACAGTGGCGCTCCAGGCGGATTATTGAGAAATCGCATGGCAGTGTTCAAGGGCTTACAGGTTTGCGTCATCGTGTTTTATCTCTGATTAAACCTTCTTATCTTATCTATTGCTCGTCTATGACAGATACAGACCCTTGATAAGACCTAGTGCATTGTTTAGGAGTGTTTATCGGCCTTGTTCAATTGAATTATTCAGAGAAAGAGACAAAACTAGATGGGCTCGTCAGCAGGTTTTGTGTAAGAGAGCAGCCATGTTGGAGGTGTGCGTCTGTTCTCTTCTGTGATTGGCTGAGGCGAGATCATGCTTGGTCTGCCATCAAAACAAACACACATGTCCTTCACATGGCATGGCTATGTACATATTTGACAGATTTGTAGTGCAGTTAAAAAGCACTTGAATAAACCATTTCTGCTATTTCATAACTGTGTGCCTATGCAGATGGCTGATCAATGTAAAACTGATTGATCACAATGACATTGCTCATGCAATGCTGAACTTGACATGATATCAAATCAAAATGTACATGCAATCCTATTTTTCTTGTACTTATCAGCAATTTCAGTCAATAGCTAGGCCTAGGGGGGGCTTGGCTGTAGCCAGGCTGTTGAGGTTGGGCCGTCACAAAAAAGAATTAATTCAAAAGATTCAGGAGGAACGTAAAAATTTGACCAGTCATAACAGCTCTTCACAACAACATGGAGCAGGAAGATTTGTTGTAGCGTGCTTGATAGCTTAGACGTTGACTAATCAATAATCATAGCCAGCAGTGGGTTCAAGAACAATATTTAGAAAAATGGCTCAACACTCCCAATCTCCCCCTTTACAGGCATACAGGTCTTGCATTTGCAAACTACTCGAATAGTACAACAAATACAATACGCATTGTTTTATAGGCTTGCACAATGCCAATTTTTCCCATGGTATTTGTCAAGTATAGAGGCCATGTTTTAGCATTGTTTACTTTATTTGTTATCTTGAGAGTTGAGTGGTGAATGAACCATATTTAGAAATTCATTGACACATATTCCAGATATTGTCCTCGTTATATCCTCGAAAAATGTAACCAGTTTCTCTTGTGTTTTATATAGATAATATAGATGATTCAATTTCTCTGGGACTCTGCAAACCTTTCAGAAAAGTTTCCACTCTGGCTATTGGTCCATTATTCTGACGTAGAAATAAGAGAATGTCATTTTATTGGCTTCTTTAAGATATCATATGCATCACGTAAAGTGTTCACCCCCCTAAGTAAAGTCACTAAGTGCTAAATATTTGGACATGTCAGTGAAAGATTACAAAATCAGATTTTTATCTTTATTTCCTGGAGTGCCACTAAACTATGCCTAAGTAGTCGCCTAAAGTGTGCTTATTGGAGTATTAATAGACACTAACTTCAATTCTTGAGTGTTTCAATGCAGACTTTTTCTCTATTTATTTTCATCACATGACCTATGGGTAATAAATATGCGACAGTCGCAATTTTACAACTATTTACTATTTATCACGTACTACATATACTACAAATAGTATTAGTCACGGTATATTTGAATCAAACATCCTTGTTGGGGTTCGTTAAACTTGTGGAAAATATTTATCAAATCAGTTTGTGGAAGATTATCAATATTGAAGGTAGGGATATATTTTTCCTTTAAGATCTTTGTACATTGTGTTGATTACTACAGTAGTAGTTTTAAATGAGTGTTTATTTGTCTTGAGTCTTCTAGTGCTCAACAATCAGCAAGTTTGCCAGTGATGATTTGTAGTTACACATAATTTCTCTTTTTAAAATTATCTTGCTTTTCTTGGTCTATTATTTCATGGAAGCGGTTGGCTCAGTTGGAAGTACCTTGGCTTCCGAGCTTCAAATCGCTGAGTCTGGTGTTCAGTTCCAGCTCTAGCTGGGTGTTCTGGTTCGCCTAGATTGATGGAGTGGACCTAAAAGTTAGGCAGCATTTTCATCATTCATCCTTTTGCCTTTTCCTTCATCCTGAGCTGTTATTAGTCTGTCGCTGTTCCCCAGTTCAGCACAGGGGAATGGTTAGGTCAGTGATAGCGTGCAGGGCTGCCAATCGCTGGGTCCAGGGTTCGAATCCAGCTCTTGCCGGTCACCTGGGCCTATTATTGCTGTGTCCTTCTCCTGTCCTAACTAGCCTACCAAGTACACAAATACAGGATATAAAGCCCCAATCATCCATCCTTCCTCAGTTCAGCAAAGCATGGCATTATAAGCAACCTTGAGTTGTTTACCGATTTCAAATGTGATATTCACAATTCACTTGCAAGCATGCGATGAGTTTGTTGAGGAAGGTCGGTGACCCTAGTTATGAATGGGGATTCCCTTTGATTGATATCATCATGATATCTGCCTTTCAGAGCCTGTCTAACTGACTGTAATGCAGGTTCTGTAACAGATTTACATAAAATTTAGACTGGAAATTTTTGTGTCCATGCACATGATACTTTTTGGTAACTATTGTTTAGTGCTGTTTTATGTGATGGCACATTAGTGTCTATTCTGTAATTCTTCAATCTCACATTCTATCTTGTCTTGTAATATCTATCTGATCAGATTTTATCCGTGTATCACTTGAGATCATTTCATTAATTTCCCAATTAACACATTGCTGTGTTGTTCTGGGGATAATCCACAACAGATTTGGCCTTGGCTTAAGCGGGTCATGAGTCACATAATTCAGTGTCGCTAACTGGCTTGATTAGCTTCGATTGTCGCCTTCGAGTGATATCGGTTGTGGCCGGATTAGTCGGGGATACCGATGGGAAAAACACAGTGCTTTGTAAATGGTGTGATATAATGTCTGTGCTGGATAATGGAAAGAATAACACTGTGACTCTTATAATTTAGGTTCGAACGGTATGTCTGTTTTTCAATGAGGTGGTTTCAAAGCGGGTAGGGTGACTGGACTTCCAATGGTTGGGTCCTGGGTTTGAATCCTGCTCTGGCTAGGTCAAGTTGACCTATGTTTGATGGCAGCTTCGGTTGTGATTCGCCTTACTGCTCCCTTTTCCTCCTGCCCTAATTAGCCTACTAATGTGAATAAATACAGAACGTAAATCCATCCTTCAGGTTGTCGTTTGTCTGTCCCATAACTTGACAAACTCATCATAGAGAAGCGATGACTCTTTTGTTCATACATGGGTTATACTCGATCATGGTTATATTGCTCCTTGTTTCTTGTTGCCAGGGTTACAATGATCACATGACTCGAGGTCACATGACTCTTGTTACCATCTTGTCGGCCGCTTAACCCCAATTTTGAGCGAAGTCATGAATAGTCCATCAAAGAAAGCCACGGACTTAGTGAGATTTCGGCGAGATTGCGGGAAAACAGCAATACGGGAGCTCACAGGACGTTGCTGCGACGATTTATGGCCCTAATGTGTTGTTGCGTCTGTCGTTGAGTTTGCGGAGGCCAGAATTACTGAGAATGCCCCATCATTCTTCATTGTGCAAGGGACGACTCAGCATGGTCTGCTCTCGCTGACCAACGCTCAGTGGAACCTACTGTGGTGTTTGGGCGGGGGGGGGGGGTTAGTTTAGGTGTAGCGCAGTGGTCTGTCGATCGCTGGGTCCAGGGTTCGATACCCACTCTTGTCGGGTCACCTGAGCTTGTGTTGGACAGCAGTTTTCAATCATCCTTCGCCTCATTGCTGTGTCCTCCTCCTGTCCTAATTAACCTACCAAGTGCATGAATACAGGGCGTGAAGCCCCAATCATCCTGGTCTATCCTGAAGAACAAGAACTTTCATTTTAAAAATTTACAAAAACGCCCAAATGGGAGGTTAAACTCTGATACTGTCTCCCAAAGGCTAAAGAGGGTCTAAAATCCAAAAAAACATCAGAAAGCCTTAGAAGCATCTATCTCTCTTCCAAAACCTGCCCCCTTTTTCCACGCCCCATGAGGAATGGAGCGTGGTCAAGAATGGCACCAGCAACGGCCAACGAGGCAATTGAGGCGTCAACCATGATAAATGAAACACTTGAGTGGTCCTTTCTTCCTTGGCCAATAACGTCCTGTGCACAAAACTCCTCGGTGTTAGTCTCATAATAGTCTGTCTGAGAAATGTCTTGGACTAAGTTACTTTCCCCTTATTTATTTACTTCTTTTTACGCCAGAAGTGTTTTCCGTTGATGTCATAATATTATTGCGCTTGCTCTCCGCGCCTCTTGAATCTCCTGCGGTCCTGTTTCGGCTCTATTTGCGCCCTCTGGTGGCGAGAAACCATCCGTCATGGGTCTCTCATGAGCTGCTCATGAGTCGCTCGCGAGTTGTCGCGAGTCCCACACGCCACAAATCATGGGTCGCAATAAGAAGTCTTAATAACATGACACAGCGACTCTCTTCTTGCTCTCTCGGAGTCTCTCTTTCACCGACTCGCAAGGGCCTGTCCCCAGGGTCTGTCCCTGGTGAGTCGTATGAGTGGCGACTCACCACTATCACCCTTATCACCATAGCGGTGCACAGTGTCACCGATGTCAGTGGTCCAATGTGATGATGAAATATCACAACCAGAATCACTTTACGACTCATAATGGCGTTTGAGAAAGAAGTCCTCAAGATGACTTAGAAAGTAAAGAATCTTCATGATGACTTTTTGTGACAATCATCGAGCTAACTTATTCTGACTTCATGGACTTGTGAAAGAATAAAGAAAGGCTGAGGCTGTTAGTGGCAATGAATATTACATGCAAGTCCTCAGGATGAGAATTGAGCAACTACTTATCAAATTATGAAGTGGTCTTATTTTAGGATGCAGTCTCATATCGCTTGGAAATTTATTGCGGATGTTGTGGATGGATCATACAACATGGGGAAGTCGCATCATGCTTACTTTAAATAGCAGTTTCTATAAATACAGGATGTAAAGTCATCCATCTTGAAGAATTCCCTGTATGAAATAATAATATTAGTTACAGGTCTGCTTCTTTATTTTCGAGGAAGATCGTACATATGTCAAACTTGACCAATCTTGTGATGAGCCTCGGATGAGGTGATGCCTATTGTTTGACTTTAAAGGTGAGGTAGTAGGCCCATTTCCCAGCCCTTAGTCAGATAAGATAATAATTAGAAAATAAGTAAGATAAATTTACTCTAAAGAAATTCCAAGTTGGAATGTAGGCCTGGTCTTGTTTTGACTTATGATAATGTGCAAGTCATTTTATGGACCAGGAGCCATTGCATCATCAATATGAGTTATAAGAAGTTCTAGTAAAAGATAGTAAAAGATATATGTTTTCAGGCAGTGCTGATGAAATTGAAACTTTCAAAATGATTAAAGTGTAACTACAAATAGGTGTTAAAAAGTTGATCGTTTTTATGAAAATTAGGGAAAATCTGAACTTGACTAAAAACCTTTAATTGTTGTGGAAATTAGGAAGCATCTGAATTTGATGGAAAACCTTTGAAGAATTTCAATGATTTTGAGAAAAATATAAAAATCTCTGAAGATATGTTTGTGACCAAAAAATAATTTAATTTTGTAATCTGTTGCTGTTGACTGGTCTTATACCAAACTTTCAATCACTGCAGTGTAAAATGCTGATAGAGGTACAAGTTAAATTTTTGAATGTTTTCAAAAATGTATTTTTAGAAGTCTCTAAAAATTATCAGGGCATCATAATCAGTTCAGCTGTTTTGCTGATATTCAGTCTCTTGTTTTAAACTTCCATGTATTTATTGATCTCACAAGGAATGTATTTTTACTTCTGCCATTGAGAATTTTTCATTCATTGATATTCTTGATGAAAACTTCGTATTGTTCGAATAGTTCAAATAGTTTACTTTTTTATGGTGAAAGTTTCAGGCTTACTTAAAAAGCTTGTGAACTAGCAACAATATTATTTTTTCGCTTCGATTAATCTCATTTTTGCGTACATGCACGGCGTCAAAAGTGCCTTATATTGTAACAAAAATGTTCATATTTTTGTTGGCTTTGCGAAACTTTTATTGATGATTGTATTTGTATTGATTATATAAGTCAGATCCCACTCTATAATTTTGAATTAAATTTTTCGGAGGCCTTCATGTAGAGTTAGTTTTTAAAAATAGTTTTGTTTTTTCATAACAATAAATTGTGGCATTTTTTCTATACTTCACAGATTTAACTGTATATTTTATAGTCTTGCCTGAATGCACTGAACTGGGAAATAGACAATACATGTACATAAACCTACACTATAAACTGTAAAACATTATATAAACCAGTCTCAAATTTGCCATTGGCCAGCCAACACATTTGATTGAGATGGTAGGTACCAGTAGTTCAGCTGTTTTGTCATGCTTAGTTGTTTGCTTGTATGTTTTGGAAGTACTAATCAAAATTTTTAATGGAATTATTTTGCTAAAATTGGAAAAAATTATTGCTACATGTAGTTTCAGAGTTATGAAATTGGTTAGGTATTGGCCTGTGAGTTTGGATCGGAAACACATTGAGAAATCCCAGATGGCTGTCAAAATGGCCACTACAAATTTAAATGGCCACCATTGTTGAATTGTGCATTTGGAGCTTAATCTTTCACTTACAGTTATAAAACTAGAATGGGCGCTCGGAGAGCACAAAGCTTCGCTATACTTTGACTGCTGCAAGATGCTGCACGTAAGGGGCCGACCAGTCGATAGTTAGCTGCAATTGGAAACAAACGTTTTTTTTCATGTGCTGGAAAATTTTTTTTCAGTGTCAAGTGGGAAACAATTTTTTTTTTCACCAAAAAGCCATAGCCCCCCCAAAGATCTTCTGGTCAGCCCCCCCCTAAAAAGTTGATTAAGACTTCTACTTATATATGAAGGCTTGAATGTTATTGCATCATCATGGCACCTTCTAAGGACGTTTAATGGCCGTTTTTGCAGAAACAATGTAGAAACATATGACCTCTTGGCTGCTAGTGCAATGATAGGGCATGCAGTACCAACTGCACTGTAGAGGCATTTTTCAGATTTCTTTAACTGTGAGCCCAAAAAAGGTCCAATTGTCACATAAATTTAATCAGGTCTTGTGTAGTACAAATGAACACATCATGCCAAAGGAAATCAAAATCCATCCAGTAGTTTTTGCAGGAGGCAACTCACATACACACTAACGCACATGCTGAAGTGCCAGGAACCACAATAGCTTCTCAGCGAAGCTAATAATAAGGTAAGGTATTGGCCTGTGGGTGATAATCGGGCACACATTGGTCGATTTTGCATTAACAGACAGGCGTTGAAACTGCTTGCGGTCTGGTTATGTTCATGTACAGGTATATGGTATTGTATTTTATAGTACCAAAAAATATTATTAGTTTGTTCCACTCAAAATTGTCAAAAACTATATAGGCCTAGTCACTTAAATGTGTAAGACATTCCTGATTTGAGACAATCACAAATGTCATAGAGGTACATTGTTACCAGTCCAGTGTATAGTCAAAACAGCAGGTCCAGACTGTTTGCAATATATTATAGTTCATTTGTATCGTATGTTGCATCACCTGACATAATAGATATATATGGGACTTCTCAGTGCTACATATCTAATAACGTAAGACATAACAATTATTTACCAGACAGTATTGGTATGCAGATATCTGAAGTTATAAATTTATTGAGTCCTTAAAGTAGATTGCGACCATTGCATCATTCTGTGGATTTGAAAGTCTTCAAGCCAAGTTTAGTTTTGGAAGTATTTCTTTAGTTCATACCTGGGCACACATTCGAAGGAAGAGGTTTGAACTTTATATCAACATAATATTATTATGATCAATCTGTTAGAAAGCAGTGGTACAGTAGTAGGATTTTGTGAGAATTTGTTACATTTACAACTTTTTATAATATTCTGGTTTCATTAACAAATCAGGAATATCTTCAAATTTATATGATTTAAATTTTATGCTTGCTTTATGTCTGGGTGTATATCTAAGGTTAAATTTTATATTGTGCGTTGTGGGGCAAGCTTGATTCTTTGGTCAAGTGACAACATTTATCATTTTTCGCGGGTATATATTTTAGGGTTGCAAAAGAATTGTGGCCTAACTATGAGCAGTGATGACCCTTTTTCTTCAAATCAGTGACCGTCATGAATTTGAAAGTGGTGTGCCAACTTTGCAAGTCTCATTTAGACTATGATATAGTTGATAAATAGTTAAGAATTGCAAAAGAAAGAAACACAAGCATATCATTTGACGAAAATTGTAAAGCAAATTTTCTACTTTCATAATACTATTAATTATGGGTAATTTTCAGATTTATTTGGGGTGAGGGTTGGTCCAGTGGTAGCATGCTGAACTGCCAATCGCTGGGTCCAGGGTTCGAATCCTTGCTCTTGCCGGGTCACCTGGACCTATGTTGGATGGCTGTTTCAATCATCCTTTGCCTCATTGCCGTGTCCTCCCCTGTCCTAATTAGCATATCATGTGCATAAATACAGGACGTAAAGCCCCAATCATCTATCATCCTTCAGATTTATTTAAAATTTTAATTTTGTTAATTTTATTGTGAGGGGTATTAAAGTGTTTTCATGCGCAAAAAGCATGATTCCACTGGAAAAGGTCACGTCAAGATGTTTTAGGGTTACAAAAGTATTGTAGCATGACTTTGAGCATCAATAAATAACACTGAATAACCTGGAAATTTTATACCAGTGGACTGAACTTTATGAACAGGGAGGTGGTTTCACAGTGAAAGGGTTACCATTATATAACTATTATTATTAACGTGTTTGTTGTTTAAATTTTTACAGTGAGACTTGTATTATTTGATATTGTATTATTTGATATTCAATAATCTTCGATGTCTTTTGTTTTGAGCACTAAGCACTTATTAAAAGGCAATTTTCAAGCAATGTGACAGTTACCTGTATTCAATGTGCACTAAGATAAATTTCTGACAAAGTTGAAAAAATGTGCTTTAATATTAAATAATTAGTCATTATTCATAATAATAATTTGATGTAATTTTGTTGTTTTGTCCCAATTGGATACCGCTTATTGAATTTTAAGCATATTTTGATAATTTTTTACATTTATTTTTTCAGATAAAAATGAAATTCCTGGCTTCCTTGCGATCCCGGCAGCTGCCATGTCTCGTGCAACATGTCAAATTCATGTCATCTGCACCCGGAAGTTTTAAGGTAAATAATTACTCAATATTCCTAATTTAAAATGGTGGGAGGGTTGGGCTAGCGGTAATGTGCTAAGCTGCAAATCGCTAGGTCCAGGGTTCGAATCCAGCTCTTGCCTGGTCACCAGGGCCTATGTTTCACGGCTGTTTCATTCGCATTGTTGCTGTGTCCTCCTCCTGTCCTAGTTAGCCTACCAAGTGCATAAATACAGAACGTAAAGCCCCAATCGTCCATCCATCATTATTTAGAATAAAATGTTCAGATAAGATTTTATTGTTTTAACAATTGTTGATAATGTAGACAGATCGGCCGCAGATTGTTCTGATAAACACAAGTCACACTGTCTAAATATTTTGGTTGCATGTGAAAATAATATTTATTGAATTTGTACTGTGTCAAATTTGTATTTAGTTGAATAGTGCTTGTTTTTTAGTCAAAGAATCATGCAAATGGATTATGTCAGATTAGTTGCAATAATTTTTTGGCCCCAATGTGAGGATTAAACTAATGATACACAAATATTATAGCAATCTGATCACTCACTAAGAGAGGGTGAATGTAGACTGTTGGATGGTTTAGGGATCCTTGGATTAAAATGGTTTTGGTATTTTAACAAATCTGATTAATTTGGTTCCGCTTTTTGCAAATCCAACATGGTTGGTATTGTTTGAATCGGCTTGAAAAGAAAATTCTAATGGTATCAAAATCATCAAGATTAAAATGGTTGCAGATAATTGTACTGAAGGATTAAAATGGTGTGTGGTTTTGGTGTTGACTTCCGGGGTTCAAATGGTTTAAGTTTCAAAATCGCCATAGCGCATTTCTGCAAAAGTCGGGGAAGTACCACCCACCCCCGGGATGGATGATCGGATTTTGTTTTAGGAAATTGAATTTAATAATGGCTGAAGTTTCCCTCAACAGGTGTCAATATCAAGCATCAGGTTCTTAAGTTCTGATTTGCGGCATTATATGTTTGTTGTTTGTAAGAATCTGTGCTTTGCCAAAATTTTCGCTTATGTATTACTGCATTGACAGTTCATTGATTTGAAAAAATATGTAGCATTTTCTGCGGATTAAGATTTTATTTGTGTTATTTGTCTGTAGTCCTCCTGACATTTCACAGTATGATGGTACACAGTAATCAATAGTGCCGCCCCCAGTTTTTAGTACTTTAGATTTTTGGCTCGCACTGAAGCACAAAAAACATGAAATGAAGTTATTTAAATAAATAAATCATTGTTTTAATGCGTAAAGTAATGATTTATTCATGATATATTTATTAACTTTCCCTGATTTAAATCATTTGAAAAGCACTCGTGGTGTATAGAGTGAAAGAGTCGTTTGCCTCATGACTCTGCAGCATTACCGACGACTCGTCTACCATCCCATATTCTTTGCAAGGATTATGTTTTGCACTTGTCAATTCTAGAAATTTATATTCAAGTGACGTGTGGTACTTTACCGCTCAATATTTTTGGGAATAAAGGCAGTTTTAAGTTTGACGTAAAAATTTGGAGGACAAGCAACGAGAAATATACCGTCTGAGCCATCGAAGACTTAGATATATACAAGCGAATAGGATTATATTTTGGACTTTTACCGAAACACAGGCTGAATTGCCTCATTGTACCATCTAGTATTTTCATTTTCCTCTGGAGTCTGGATTACAAGTGATAAGTTAGAATAGAAAGAAAAGAACGTCCGAGTAGCTACCATCAACAACGCTAAAATATTCTGCATATTTATAAGACATTTGTTACAGAATTAAAGGGATAAATTTAAGGGAAGCGATCCACATCCAGTGTCGCTAACTCTCAATGGAAACGAATGGGTCAAAATTTACCCATCTTGTGCAATCCTGCAACCCCTTGAAGGTAAATTGACTAATTTGATGATTGGAACACTTTTGAAGTTCTCCTCGAATTCTATCCTTCTAAATAGCCATCTTGATTTCTTCATTGTAGGATATATAAATTTTGTACTTACCAAACCTTGCTCTGTCTGACTTATTGAGCCTGCTCCTGATTGGTAAATCCTTTCACTGTTTTTAGTTTGTCATCCGGATAATGTTCTTCTCTTTGTAGTTATTTGAATTTTGTTGAGTCTCAACTACCTTGAACGTATCCAAAACACTTTTCCTATTTTCTAGTGAAATGTAGATATCCTGTGAGAAAAGTATCAATCTGGTTTTAATTGAATATAAGAAAAGTATTGAGTATCTTATTGAATCATATTTTAATAAGGAATGTCAAGAAACTCTGTCTGAATGACCACACCGTAAATACAGTTTTCAGGTTCCTATGCTGATTTCGATTTTTCCCTTGTTTCCATTTTGCTAAGTCCATGGATCATTGTCTTCTCAGTACAATAGTAGTGATTTTCTATTTATCCAAGTTGAAAGTATATATCATTATAATTAAATGGAATTATTCCTGTATGTTTTCTGGTATTGGTGTAATGGTAAATCTTTTTAGAAAATTGAGTAACTTCACATCCAGACAGTGGAAAATGTCTTTTAAGTGAATTTGTGAGTTTACTTTCAATATTTTATCCACCTTCTCATCGTTTGAGTGACTTCTGGTTAATCTAAGCTACATCCAGTGTCCAAGCAATGATTGTCCATGCTTCCTTGCTCGAGAAAAACAATAGGGAAATAGAGGAAAAAGAAAAAAACATGAAGATAAGGTCGGAGAAAAGCATGGCTTTGTTATGAACATTAAGATTATTTCATTTGATAAGGAATGAGCTAATATGACCATGTCAAATCGAAACAAAAAGGAATTATTGCTGCGAGCCTGTATTATGATGAATTTTACAGCACTATTGTTTGCGATTGTTCTGTGATCATTCTGCGATTGTTCTGCGATTGTTTGCACCAGAGTGCCAGAATGTCATTCAATTGTTATTGTCTTGCGGTCACTTTTTATGATTCACAAAAAAAGACAGTATCATAATGATTGTAGTGACTTGCTCTTATTATATCAGTGGAATTTGTTGTGAAATAGTATTATTTTTTTGTTAACAACTTGACATAGCTCTTTAAAATTGTATTACTTTTTATGGCAATTGCATAGGCCTATCTTTATTTAGATTTAGATGTTTCATGTAAATAGTTAAATTTGTGTATTTGTTCGACAATTTGCTTATCTAGAAAAGAAAAACATGTCTCAACTTGATTAGATAAACCAGTTTATTACCAGGCTAAGGGCTCGAGAGAGTGTCATCCATATTTCTTTTATTTCCTGAAATAATTTTTTATAGAAAAAGTTACTAAAACGGTTGGTATATGAGTAACTTTATAAAAGAAGATTGATAGATGCCTATAAAAAATTTTAAAATTGGCATTTCGGTAGCAATCAAAATGTCAGTTGCCCATCTATTGATAAAATTTCTTCCAGACATGCTGTAAAATATTGAGAAACTAGAACCCAGATCTATAATATGATGCAATACACCAGCGACACTAGAAAATGTTCTGAAGTTTCAGTAGCTTAAAAAATCCATTAAAAAATAGAAAATGGCAAGAATATCAGCAGAATTTAATTCTATATATATTTCATTTTAATATATATGTAGGCTTTTAAATTTTATAAATTAACCAACTATTAGTGATTTTAGCATTATATCTTTCTCATTCTTTTACCATGTTTACTCGGAGTAGCCTTACACACGTGTTGACTTTTTAAGTTTCGGCTCAAGTAGCTATTGCTACTTTTGCCCTTTATTGTTGCAGTTTATACAGTGGTTGGAGTAGCAATAGCTACTTGGGCCGAAGTTTCTGAGGCTCAGTGCGTCAGACGTTCATCAAGTTTCGATTGTAGCCTTGTAGTATCTTTTATTGGGGAGAATATCTAAGATGTAAAGTTACTTTTATTTTGTTTGTAGGTTTATAGATCGATACAAAGATATTTTGCATTAAATAGGAATGGTTTTTGTCTCTCAGGCAAGAGGGGTAATAACCCAGAGCAAAAAAGAGTACATTTGAAGCGCTCAAATTATTTAAATTGCCAAATGTACTCTGATTGTACTGCAAAACTGCATAATACTTTTCTACAAGGGAGTGTATCTGGAGCACATGGATTTGCATATATTGGGAGTATAAATGAAGCGTAATTTAAATAATTTGAGCGCTTCAAATGTGCTCTTTTCTGTGCTGGGAATCCTGTTGACATGACTTCTCCAGTATAAACAAATATAAACTGTCTCTTAAACAAATTTACACTGTCTGAATTCCTTTTTCTGGCACCTCAATTGTTTTTTCACCACAATCATATTTTTAGATTCTGAATTTGATAATATTACTATCATAAGTACCCATAAGATTCTTCGAGAGGAGATTATCAGATTTTGAGAGGGAAGCAAGTGGCACTGATTTGTGACGGTGAAGTGACTTGTGTCAGTGTTTAGGCCTACTAGAGATATTTTAAGAAGAATTAGTCAATTTGAGAGCTATGTTTCAATAAAATAATTTTGTGGTTTTTTTTTGTGGTCCCACGTGACTTGTGTCCATGGATAGCAAGTATAAGGTGCCATCCATGTGCAGCTCTCGCTCCCTCCACAAATATGGAGGTTGAGCTGCCCCGGCTGATTTGTGATTCCCACACTCTTAATTTTTGTACAAATACTTGTTTGGAAAGTTTAAAGTAAAATTTGGGATTCATTTTACAGTTTCATAGCATTGTTTTTGAAATTCATATTAATTAGTCTAGGAGTCAGGAGTCACCAATTTAATTTTCGACTCCAACTCCACCTGAAAATCAAAGTTCGACTCCGACTCCATCCAAAGGCCTCCGACTTCACGACTCCGACTCCGAAGCCCTGTTAGGGAGAACTGTGCGCCTGCCAAGGTGTGAAGTTCCTTGAGGCAAAACTGAACAAATAAATGTACATTTCACGCCTAGATGTATCATGATTCCAAGACACTGCCAATTACAGCTGCCTTGATAAAGACTTGATTTGGCTCTGTTTGAGAAGTAGAACACCTGTCGCCATTTGCCTTTACTCGTGTTGATTTGGGAGAATTTGTTGTCCATCGGGGGTCGTTTGATTACAGCTGAGGCAAGTGGTCCTACTGTGCTGCCACCTATCACAATGTTAAGTTCCGGTGGAACGTTGGAATGGCTCGGAATGGGCCAATGACAATCGACCACAATGGCTCAAACAGAGGCTCAAGTGGAACACCACAGTGAGGCTGAATAAACGAGGCTCCAGCAGCTACTGTGAGGAGGGTGACAAGACTTGATCCCTTTCCTTATTTGGGAATTATCTCCGGTTATGTGGTCTGATTTATAGCTAGTCACAGATTGCCCTTGATTCCGAGGGATTGAGGCAAGTCGTTGTCTCGCCCCAGAATGACAGAATGTCCGGTGGAATAATAGAAAAGAGGTGACGCCCCCTAGAGGAAGAACAGGACATCTCAGATTTATTTGTGTTGATGATTTGGAATCTTTAGAGTTTTCTTATCATTTTCTTCATTAAGTTTAGGTCTACTTTATCGTGTCATGTCTATGACTCTATGCTACTGGCGAATTCAGCTTGTATGATTTCAAGATTTTATCTGCTATAGATGTCATATACGAACACACAAACAGTAACAATGAGGTATGATAGGCTGCGATTCCACACTATGGTACTTCTTATTTCCACGGATGAGTACTTTTACTTACGAAAGTGTTATAAAGTCACTTACACTGTACAAATTCATGGAATTAATGTCAGTGGCTCTGGCACCATGATTTTGACATTATCATAAATATTGCCCATTGAGTTTTTGACATGTTTGAAAAATGTTCAAGTGAGTTAAGTTTGTTACAAAGAACATAGTCTTAGAAATTGTTTCACAAAGTGAAAGTTGAAAAGATTGCTGCATGTTTTTACAAGAAGCTGCTCTTAATCTGAACTTCTGAAGACATCTGATGTCATCTGGATACTGTGGGAGAAGCCGGCATTATGACAGAAGAGCTTTGTCCCAAAAGCATTCAATATATGGAGACCTGTGTTAAGGAGGGACACTGTATGACTGTATGCAGCTCCGCCACACTGGTGATGTTATATGAGAGACTGGGAGTAAAGCAATGCTGGAGAAGTGTAGCGACAGAGGCCTGTTCAGCAACAAGATGCTCCGGAGAGCAGAGAAGACAAATGGTACGGAGGCTTTGCCTGTTGATTGGGGTCGTGTGATATATATCTGAAGCGCAATTTTCATTTGAGGCATGATCCGACCTGATGTTTTCCGACACCCCATCACCGATGCGGAAGAGAGGGGGGGGGAGTTCCTAATTCCCTCCACAATTGCAAAGACACCGCTGAGATGAAGAATAAGGAGTGCCTGAGGGGGGATGGGGCCAAAGGGGTCCAATCCCCATGGCGGAGAGAAGAACCAGAGGGGGCAGGAGGGACACAACAACGTCACAGGAGATTAAGCCCTGTCTCAGGCCTGATCACCGAAACAAAGTCGCAATCAAGAACACAGCATCGCTGTCGACACGGTTGTTATTTATCACCCTGACATAACAGGTAGCAGCACTTGTCTGAACAACTAGTCTCCGGTGACGGCCACACCTACTCGGCCCTCCCTATGTACCTCCCTTTCCCTGGCCACCTATTGGCCTCTGTTCTAAAAACTTTAAGCTATACCCAAATACCCATCAACTTACTGACAAAAGCCTTCGAGAGACAGTGACACTTTGGTCTCTTTCGTACATTGTCAACAACCAAGAATAAACTTACTTCAAGTCCCTTGAACTTTATGTCTGATTGAGAATGTAGAGCATCAAACAATGAGTGAAAGCCTCATAAGTCATAGGCAAACTGCAGTGAAACATGTGAAAGGGTCTTCTTATAAATATGGTGCAGGCTCAGTAAATTGAACCATCTATCTTTAGTTTAAGAAACATGTTTCAACCAGTTTTATCCAAAATAGTCAATGAAGACTGATAATTCCCTTCTGAGATGTCCTGTTCTTCCTCTAGGGGGCGTCACCTCTTTTCTATTATTCCACCGGACATTCTGTCATTCTGGGGCGAGACAACGACTTGCCTCAATCCCTCGGAATCAAGGGCAATCTGTGACTAGCTATAAATCAGACCACATAACCGGAGATAATTCCCAAATAAGGAAAGGGATCAAGTCTTGTCACCCTCCTCACAGTAGCTGCTGGAGCCTCGTTTATTCAGCCTCACTGTGGTGTTCCACTTGAGCCTCTGTTTGAGCCATTGTGGTCGATTGTCATTGGCCCATTCCGAGCCATTCCAACGTTCCACCGGAACTTAACATTGTGATAGGTGGCAGCACAGTAGGACCACTTGCCTCAGCTGTAATCAAACGACCCCAAAGGGACAACAAATTCTCCCAAATCAACACGAGTAAAGGCAAATGGCGACAGGTGTTCTACTTCTCAAACAGAGCCAATCAAGTCTTTATCAAGACAGCTGTAATTGGCAGTGTCTTCAAATCATGATGCATGTATTTCTGAGAAATTAGGCTCAAGTGCACAAACTGTACATTGATTTGTTTAGTTTCATTTCCCGTGACAGAACTTGCTTTCAAATTGATTTGAGGGGTAGTAGCTCAGTTTGTAGAGGCCTGATTCAGCCTGAGCTTCCTATTGATGGTCCTGGGTTCAAATCCAGCTCTGGCCCGGTCACCTAGACCATTGTGATCAGGAGATTCGTCTTTTGCCTCATTGCTGGGGGCGAGGGTTGATCTAGTGGTAGTGTTCTGGGCTGCAAATCGTTGGATCGATCCAAGGTACGAATCCAGCTCTTGTCTGGTCACCTGGACCTATGTTGAACAGAACGGCTGTTTCAATCATCCTTCATGTCATTGCCATGCCCTCTTCCTGCCCTAATTAGCCCACCAAGTGCATAAATACGAGAAGTAAAGCCCCAATCATCCATCCCGTCAATGCTGTGTCCTCCCCCTGTCCTAACAAGTGTATAAATTCAGGAAGTAAAGCCCCAATCATCCATCCCCTCAATGCTGTGTCCTCCCCCTGTCCTAACAAGTGCATAAATTCTGGAAGTGAAGCCCCAATCATCCATCCCCTCAATGCTGTGTCCTCCCCCTGTCCTAACAAGTGCATAAATTCAGAAAGTAAAGCCCCAGTCATGCATCTATCTTAGTAAGGTCTACAAATCTACTGATTTCAATGTACCTTATCAAAATCAATAGAATGTGTTTTTCTGAGAGACTTTCTCGAGGTATTTTTATGTATATTTTCATTTAATATTTTTCATCATTTCAATATCTTCATGTTACCTCTCTTTGCAGGCTGATGACTTGACAGTGGAACTAACCAAGAACCCCCTCCCCAAACCGGCCGACCCCGACAAACTTCTTTTCGGAAAGGAGTTCTCCGACCACATGCTGGAAGTTGATTGGACGGTGGAATCGGGATGGGGTGCCCCAAGGATCTCTCCCCTCAAGCCCTTCCAGATGCACCCAGCCGCTAAGGTCTTCCACTATGCTATTGAGGTGGGTATTAACGCAAAGAAAACTGATTGTTGTGGAGGGAGGATTATACAGAATTTGATGATGGATACTATGCAAGTTTTGAATTAATTACATCTTGAGTTATCTCCAGTGCTCTGAATCAGTGTGCAAGATTTGAGGCTACTCTGGTAAATGCATGCAAATTTTGATTGTTAATTAACTGGTTTGCCAATTAGAGCTATGGAGTTGTTGTTTTTTTTCATCAAAAAATACGTTGGGTAGGGAATCGGCCAGTTGTTTGCACTCTGAGCTTCAAGCTGCCGATTAGAATGAGTAATTAGCACTTTAAAAGTTAAATTCCAGCTCGGTTGGAGTCAACTGGACCTATGTTGGACAGCAGATTCAATCGACCTTTGCCTCATTGCTGTATCTTAATTAGCCCCCGAATGCCTAAATTCAGGACATAAAGCTCAAATCATCCATCTAGGGTCCATGCTTTGTTCTCATGTCTCAATTAGCCTGACAAATACATAAATACAGAACGGAAACCCCAAAATGTCCTTATATTAAGTTCATTCAGAAAATAGTATTATAGCATGGGATTATGCTATTCCCTCGTAACAAAAAACTGTTTTGCCACAGATTTTAGATAAATTGATATGTATGCAAAATGTTTCAAATATATGTTAGAAGTCTTCTACCTGGTTATGCAATATTGATTCTTTAATGCTCTTTTCATTGATTTGACATTGTTAAATTATGTAAAAAATATGCATGCCCTAGATTTAATTCTGGTTTGTTAATCGTCTGTTATTGCTTTATAATTTACATGCTAAGTTATAGGGTTGGATGATATATATTCTCAACTTAGGGCTATATGTGCTAATTGTTGACAGCATATTAGCAAATTTTCAACCGTCTACTGTGCCAAGTCGGTATGACTGCATCTTGTTATAGAATGGTGGAATTTGGAAATGGTTAAATTGTAACACAACATTGAATGTCAAGGTTAAACTGTCTAGGAGCTGAGGAGGTGTCTGACTTGTTGAATAGACTGATGTCAGTGACATGCAATGTGTTCAACACAACTTAAGACTATTTTATTAACTTCAATTTGTATTCATATTACCTCTATGTTGTCTAATATTGATGGTCAACATTTGTGACATTTTATCAGAGAAAATATTAGAATTTTGGGATGCGTATCACAACTGCAAAAAAACATCTTCGAATTATTGATATCATTATAAAACTCATTGTAGCTGTCAGTCGCATTTATGAAAATAACATCCTAAATATTGCTGATTTCTTGCAATATACGTATAGTCGTATACATACATAACATCCATACCGCACTTATGTTAGCCCGTTCTACAGTATTCGTTTCTCTGTCCACTAGGAGGTGCTGTAGTCCAGTAGATGAATTCTCTGCTGACCTCTGGTGTGTAGTTGAAGATAAAATAGTGATCAATTGGTTTGATGCATTTCAACGAAAAACAAAACAACTTTATTATTGTGGTGGAAGTAAAAAGTTCCAGGGATTTGAAATGCAGAAATGTAGAAATAGTCAATGTAAAAAGACATTGTGTGACAAACCTCGATCAAAGGGTCAAAATAAACTTTTAACGTTATTCACAATTTCTTCTTTCAGCTTTTTGAGGGCATGAAGGGATACCATGGGGTTGATGGCAGAGTGCGACTTTTCAGACCTGACAAAAATATGGCACGCATGCTCAGCACGGCAAGGAGATCAGCTTTCCCTGTAAGTTGTATTTTTGAAATTTTAAAAGAAAATTTTACTGCATATACATAACATTATATGCGTATTTTGATATTAATTTAATAGTGTAATTTTAAAAGTAGTGATGATCTGTGTAAAAGAATTTAATTTGGTTAATTTAATCAACTCCTTAACTGACAAATGATTTCATAATTAATTGGTCAGTTGTTTGAAGATATTAAATTTGCCCTTTTGATTTTCTGCAGGACTTTGACACAGTTGAATTGACAAAGTTGATCAAGAAACTCGTCCAGGTTGACCGTGAATGGGTCCCTCAAACAACCAAGTCCTCTCTCTACATACGACCGACTATGATAGCAACTGAGGTAGGTGTATAGTCAATAAATATCAATTTGAGTAATAGTCGAAGCTGCTCAGGTTATTTTTTCTGTGTCTGTATTTGAATATTTGCAACTCTTGTTTTTGGTTCTGAATTTATTTTTGATGCTTCTTTCTTTCCAGGCCGGTCTCGGAGTAGCGAAACCCCTCGCCTGCAAGTTATTTGTCATCACAGGCCCCGTTGGACCCTACTACCCCACAGGATTCAACCCCGTCTCTTTACTCGCTGATCCAAAACATGTCCGGGCATTCGAGGGAGGCTGTGGGAACTTCAAGATGGGATCGTAAGTTTGATCGCGATGTAACAGAATATAATTTGTTTTCAGAGTTTTAGTTCTAATCGATGTATGGAGAATTATTACTAAAGCTTATGTCATGGAAGTGAGAAATGGTATTCACTTGTGAGCAAATTGACGTAGTGAGCCGCAAATTGTTGGATCTTGAATTAGAAATTCCTTGATCGAATATTCAATGATCTTTTATCAGTTTGTGCAAAACACTAGATGGCACTGTGCAACAACAATGACCGTTGCCATCTGGTGACTGCGATACAAACTGCAATTGAAGATGTAATTCTCGTGAAAGAATGGTATTGCGACATGAAAAGGTTGTCAAAGGCAGTGCTGGGCACTTCCGCAAACACCTCCGCAAACCGCAAATTCCGCAATTTGCAAATTCCGCAATTTGCGGAGGTGCTATTTTGTTTGCAGTTTGCATTGATTGCCAATCAAATTTGCGCTTTGCGTTTGCGGACCTGAAATCTACTAAGTTGCGCAAATGCAAACTGAAAACAAAATACCCCAAGTATTCTTGGTTGGAGAATACTTAAGCCTACTACAGATCAAGGTTTTTGGTTGTGCTTTGTCCCACTTTCAACCTCATTACATTGGTCCTAAGTTGGAATAGGTCAATTTGCAGTTGAAAATTACATAGCCTGAAGGGATCTTCAATTTATTACAACTTTGGGTTTAATATTGACTTGAAATAAGAACAGGAAAGGACTTTATCAAAAGGTTGTGTTAAGGTATGGTATAGATGGCGCCACACGTGTCATGACTGACACCATTGAGTCCAGCATGAAGCATAGCACTAAGCACTGACAGTGAGCCATCATGTACACATAAAGGTTTTTCATGAAGCTTTACTTATGTAGGCCTGCAGATATTTCTGGATACCTGTTGGCCAGCAATTATAAGTTGGTGAATAATACAGATATTTTTGCCAATGCCAAATTTATACATAAATATAGCCACATTGTAAATTATATATTTTTGGTCAATGTCAATGCCTGTAAAAATCTCTCAAAATTAAACTTTTTTTTTTTTTAGCAACAGTTGGGCCTATTTATCGCAATTTTAGTTTGCGATGGTGTTTGTGTTTGTGTTTGCACAAGCTGTTGTAAAATTTCTAAAAGTTTGCAGATTTGCGTTTGTGGAAGTTGTGATCAGAGTTTGCAGATTTGCGTTTGTGGAAGTCCAATTTTGTTTGCGTTGCCCAGCACTGGTCAAAGGGATGAGAAATTAAGATGTATCTGAATGGATCAAACAATATTTAACATAGATATATATCATAAATTCTTTCAGAAACTATGCACCAACAATCAAGATTCAGATGGAAGCCCTCCAAAAACACGACTGCCAACAGGTCCTCTGGTTGTACGGCAAGGAACACAGGGTCACAGAGGTTGGAGCTATGAACGTATTCTTATTTTGGACCAATGAGAACGGAGGTTTGTACACAGTCTTTAAAGGGGGAGGGTTGGTCTAGTGGTAGCATGCTGGGCTGCCAATCGCTGGGTCCAGGGTTTGAATCCAGCTCTTGCAGGGTCACCTGGACCAATGTTGGATGGCTGTTTCAATCATCCTTCGCCTCATTGCCGTGTCCTCCTCCTGTCCTAATTAGCCTACCAAGTGCGTAAATACAATACATAAAGCCCCAGTCATCCATCCATCCATCTTTTTGCACAGTCTTTAATCAAATGTAATGCACTGTATATTCTCTGTTTCGTCCAGCAAAGGATTAACGTTATTTTGTTGGAAGTATTTCCCCTCATTAACCATTTTGGGAACCCTGTGACCCAATCTGTAGTATGTTAATACATTTGACCTTCAAAAAGACAGATTGCAAATTAATTAAAATTTAGTGAAAATCAAAATCAGAGATATTGAATCCTGCAGCAAGAACTGAACATCTCAAACAGTGAAACTGCAAATATGAATATTAACTTCTATTGAAATATAAACATTTTGTTTTCATAGACTGTAATTCTGAAACATTGTAATGCAGCATTAGGTCTATGTTTATTGGACCAAGAGTGTACTATAATTATACAGATTTAATTGATTCAGTATTTATAAAAATTATTTTCCGATATAATTTCAGAGAAGGAATTGATAACGCCCGAATTGGAGAGTGGCTTAATTCTACCAGGAGTCACCCGCTTCAGTTTACTGGAACTCGCTCGCCAATGGGTTAGTGTAGCTGTTGGGCAATTCCGTAAAGTCCAATTTACAGATCAGACACTTTAGCAGCTTGTGTAGCCCTGCCATTACACCTTAGCTATTTCATTGTTTAACAGACACGAGGCCAGGCAATAGGGGTATCAAACAAGCCATCGATCAAAGCTCCAAGTGCAACAGGAGCTGAGCTACACGGCAAAATGTCACGGTGTCGGACGTACCGTGTTAGGTGTAATGGTAGGGGCTATGAAAGCTGCTAAAGTGTCTGATCTGTAAATCAGACTTTACGAAAGTGCCCTGTATTAAACTTTTCTTGATATTCTTCACTTTCTTCATTCCTCACTTCAGATTTCTTATAATTGGATACAACTCAGAATGCTGAGATATTTGATTTGATTTCTTTCTTTAGGGTGAATTCAAAGTTACTGAAGCCGGTTTCACGATGCCACAAATTGTCAAGGCTCTCAAAGAAAAAAGGGTGAGTGGTGTTTGGTCAAATGTCCTTGATATGATATATTTTTATTTTAAACTCACATCGGTAATTGGTAAACAAAATCCAGAGAATAAATCAGGGCTCCCAGCGGCCCTATATTTCCTATAAATTCCTATATTTCCCTATAATATTATATTTTTTGCTCCCTATATTTCCCTATATTTTCAAGGATTTTTGCCGAAAATCCCTATAAAAAGCTATATTTTTGTGGCATTAAATTTTCTATTTGGCTTAATACATGTGAAATTAAAATTATGGTTACTGTTCAGCACTTATGGTTCCAAGCATTTTTCTAATAAAAATTTCCGGATGCCAACTTCTTAACTGGGTGAACAAGCCAGCATATCTTTTCGCAACATTGCTCAAGTTGGGTTCATAGTCTATGGATGTGCAGGTCGAACACTCGGCCGCTTAATTTAATGTTAATTTGCCATACGTTTGAAGCTGTAAAGTCCTTTATTCTCCCTATATTTTTTGTCGCTAAAGCCACGTAAAGCCCTATAAATTTCATTGCAAATTTCCTATAAAATCCGCTGGGAGGCCTTATAAATTCACTTCACCAGAGCCTTCAGTGATTTAGTCAGACACACCAGCAAAGCTGACCAATGAACAGACTTTCAAGCATGTTATGCAAATGAGGCCGATTTTGCTGTTACGCACTTTCTTGTAAGGGTTACGGGTGTGATTCTTATACCAACAGATAGGTCTATCTGAGACCTTTAAAATTACAGGTGTTAGGTCTCTGAGGACCCAATAGTCTCCACGCAAATCTCCGGTAAAGTTTTGAACTGGAGAGAAATCCTGCACGCTGATTGGATGAGACGCTCTGACGCAAAACTTAATGATAATATGCGACGATGGTGGGATTCGTCTAGGGTAGATTCTCTGGGTGTATAAATTGAAATCTGGATAAACATAAAAACGACTGTACGAATTTCTGATTGTTTATTCCCAAAAACATTCGAACACAACCTATGTATCAAAACATATTTAATTGTACATCTTTGTACTGTGGCGTAAGGTATTACTGCCTTTAAATAATATTGATTCTCTCAGATTTCTGCCATCTTCTGAATGTATTGGATATATTTCAGGTACATGAGATGTTTGGCGCAGGAACGGCCTGCGTTGTCTGTCCTGTAGACAGTATTGTATATGATGGTGAGAGGCACCATATACCTACCATGGATGCTGGAGCTCCCTTGACGAACCGATTCTATAAGGAACTGAGTGATATTCATGTGAGTAGCACATTGCTGTTAATGGCAATTTTGGAATATTCGCAGTTATTCTATATCTTTGATTGTTAAGCCTTGGCGATTTCCACAGTCATGCGAAGTCCGGAAAAAGTTGTGGTCATCCAAAGTCATGAAAAAGCCATAAAAAAGCAAGAAATTGCCAAAGTAATGGAAAATTCCAATTTTAGCCTTTATCCGAGCTTAAATTGTGCGTGCGTCATGTCACGGAATTTGTTTCGAGGTGCATTTTGACTTCAATGAGTAAATATCAGGTTATGGAAAATCAGAAAATCGATCATGAAAAGTTACGGAATTTCGACCATATTTTTTTGGAAACCCTGAAATGATGTAGACTTCTGCAAAATGAAAAGCCTGGCTGTTGACACTCAATTGTTTCAAGTTGCTCTTAGCAAGACTTAAGGTCTGTTTTGTGTGGATGTAGGTTTCTGCTAGTAGCATTCGTTAACAGAATGCGGATTTATTATTGGATGTCAATTGGGGAGCAAGAAAATATATTGTTTGTTAAAAATGTTGTATGGAAATCTTTTTATTACAATAGTGTACATGGCGTTTGTGTAGGCAGTATCCTACCAGCTACTAAAGTTCAAGTCAATAAACAAAAATTAATGTAAACGTATCATTACAAAACAATTGAATTTATTTATGTTTATTTAATGAACAGTCAAACTTCTGTGAGTTCAATTAAATTAGGAAATATTTGTTATTTCTTGCAGTACGGTCGTACCCCAAGTGAATGGGCAATTGATATCGATGAGGAGGAGTCAGCCAGTCGTGTGAAGGCTTCAATCCGCTAAAAGGGGGGACAAATCATCTGTGAATCGCTTTAAAACTCTCGAAAAGATCTTGTCACGTAGATGTAGCTTCCTCGGAGGATGGAGGTGCGAGCTTACGCATCAGAGTCGCCCAGAACAGATCGAGATCAACGTTGATCGGCAGACATTTTTTCCAACAGTTTGTGCTTTAAATTGATTTTAATAGCTTGTAACAACTTGTAATAACACCAAAATGCACTCGCAGTGTGTAAAATATAGTAGATCCCAATCCAACACTGATAGATATATGCTAGGCTTGACTACGGTTTCGTAAATTGTATTCAGAGCTGGCCGTCACCTTTGCAGTGTACAGTATACAATTTGAGCTCTTTTATGAAGAGGTATGAATCTATGATGGATCTCCGATGAGTCGATGACAGAAATATATGTTGTCATCGATGTAAGTATTTACATCTATCTATCTATCTATCTATCTAAGTATTTGAAGATTGTAGACAACAAAAAAAGGAAGTGAGCTCAAAAAGGCCATGAGAGCAAGGTGCAAGCTCATCGGCAAGTCACTGAAGTTCTTTTGTGTAATGAAAACTGATAATAAGAAAGAAAATATTCTGCTCGAAATGTAAATGTCAAGTTTGGAATACCGTGGGAAGAGTTGTAAAGAACTAGAGGTCTAGTACCATTTAATTATGTAAAATATAAATTTGTAAAGATAAACAGAACGGTTGTTGATAAGATGTCTTTGCATCGAATTGCGATGGTTGAAACTGCAGAAAATGTTTTTAAAAACATAACGATTCCGAAAGTGGTTGTAAATTAACAATTGTAAACTGTTTTCTATAGCCTCAAAGTTTGCCAAATTATGTAACCTAGGACAACAGAGGTGTAGATATTGCAAACTCATTGCTCTTCTGCTTATAAATTGAGATATCAAAATTTTGAAGAACTTTTGGGACTTATCAATCTTGAAAAAGGTTTGATGACACTACTGTAAAAATTTCTAAGAAACAAATCCGTTCTTTAGTTTTTAGGATCTGAAAAAATATATAGATTATAAAGATTATAAATTGAATTTTCAAGGTGAATGTACAAGACTTTTATGACAACGAATGTGATATGAAATTCTGTAGTAAAGGGATAGAATGATGACACAAGTAGATTTTGATAAGGATTTAATCAATTGTTTTTCCGTGGGTTTCTAAGATATTGTGATGAAATATCCAAAATATGTAATTTAACTTTTAAGTCGTAAAAATTATTTCTACTGAAGTATTATTAGCCAAACGGCTGCCACGAATATCATTACTAATCTTTGATATCATTTGACATTTTTGTAGGTACTTAATTAAGTATTTATTAAAATTCTTTGTTAATGTCTTATAAAGGCAGTGATCTCTCTTACACCCGGTATGTACAATTATACATTGTATTTGAAATGCTGTAAATTAACTGGATTCAGAGAATCTCTTAGCAATACTGCTGTTTATCGATGACTTGACGATGTCTTGGCTGCGAAATACTTGAAGTGAATGTGCCGCAACCAAGAGTTTTTGTTCATTTAGGCCAAATATAAAGTGCAGAAGATGCCTGTTTTTAATGAGGTCTGAAGCTTCTTATCTTGCTAAGGCAATAAGTTATGACAGTAAGATCGGACACGTGGAGATTTAATTTTCTGACTTTTTGACTGCTGGACTGCTCGAAAACTGAGTTTGGTTTGATTGTCTGACATCTCTATTCGAAGGGAACGGAACATTTCTTAATTCAGAAAATTTGTCATACTAGAAGGCAGATAAATCTAAAAGACGGGGATATCCTAATGTAAATCAATCAATGTCTTTATTCGAAACTGGCCACAGATGTTGTCACTGTCATCGCAAAACAGCAGTTATCGGTACATTATATAGCTCATGTGTATTGTGTAATTTCATATTTACCTAACATGTACAGCAAATTTCATACTACTTGCTTTGTTAATGGTTTGTGTATTTCGACGGTGGAGGGACTGTGCTTGTAGTTTCTCTAAAGTATAAAATGCCATTTAAATCGGTGAACATTTAAAATATGCACTTTTATGATATTGCTATTTGCTGCAGCCAATCAGAATGCTTGAAACATGTCACATGACCTGCCAATAGAACAACCCAGGTGAAAAAAAAGTATGTTTGAAGCGCTCGAATTATTTAAATTAACAAATGTACTTCGATTGTACTGCAAAAATGCATATACTTTTCTACAAGTGACCGTATTGGAGTGTATGAATTTGCATATTGGGATTATAAATAAGGCATTATTTGAATAATTAGAGCGCTTCAAATGTACTCCTTTTTCACCTGGGAAACCAATTGAATTGTCGGATATATATAATAGGAAAAGATTTGTAAATCTATGGATACTTTGGATAGACCAATAGTATGATTTAATAAGCATTCAATAGCTTCTCTGGCAAATTATATGACAATATTGTCAAAATTATATTCAATATTCACTTTAGCACTAGTTCACAGCCAGCATTCACAATTGCATCTGTAGCCATTTTAACACCACATATATGTACATAGCACTTATGCCTCACATTTTAAAGAGGCACTTTTGATTAAGATAGACTCTTTTTCAGTCAAATGATCGGAATTTAAGTTGAGGTTACATAGTTAGAGATAAATTATAAGTTTAAAATTCTCAGATTTTTATTTGCTAGTCAAGTTTGCCACCTTGTGGATAATATGTGATGAACTATTTTAAAAGCGAAATATCAAAATTGACAATCAAATTCAAAGACAAAAATTAACTTGTCGTTTGTTTGTACATTAATTAGTGTAAAATTGATTTCAAAGACATGCTTAAATTTCCTAATATTTATAAGCCGTGATATTCAAATTAATAATTAACAATCGATGTAAAACTGAACTTTATAGATGTATTATAAGAATGGCAGCTTTACCTTATTAAGTCAGTGGTTCGTTACTGTTATTTTGAGACTGGAAATATACGAATAATGCAAAAATAATTTCAGGTATTGAACTTCAATCATGTCAAAATATAACATCTTCATGGAATTTTTGCCTCAATTTTGGAAATTGCAGCATTAGATATATATCAAATACGGTTTTCTCCATAGTTGACCAGTGAAGTAGCTACCTCAACCTAAATAGAGGCAGTAAACTTGCCAGTGAGGGATGCACTTACCCAAAATCCAATGCAGCTAAATATATACATACTCTGTTATTTTGCCGTTTAATATTTTTCTTTACACATGTAGTATTTAAGATATATATCTTTATTGTACGGACAAAACCAAATGGCATTGTAATATTATCTTTTCTCTTTGTGTATATTTTATGTTTGTGTATTTGCTGTTATCTATATTATTGGATGTTTTGTGACATAAATCATGCACTGTTGCCACACAAATGTAATATCTTGAAAATCCACAAATCTGCATTGCTGAAGGGCGGTAGACCTTCACGAATATGAAAAATCAACAAATTTGATGATAAACCCATTTAAACAAGGGAAAATAAACTTTTTAAAGGGAAAGTTGTTGATTTTATCAGGATATTTTTAAGATTTAAGAAGATTTTTTGGAGAAAAAAAACAGTAAATTTTCAAGAAGTAATATCGTAAAACTGATTTTCATGAAAAAGAAGCTTTGAAAAAGACCAAGATCCATTAAGAAAAAAAATACATCGAAGTTAATATTAATAGTTTTGTGTGGAAACGATGTAGGACCTTGTTGGAAATATGTCAAATCTTAGTTTGTTAGTTGAATTGAATTTACCTTAGTATTTTTTGTGTGATATCGTTTGTTTGTTCAAGGTACTTTATTTCTATTATTCAGTGCGTGACTTTATTTTGTTAAAAGTATTATTTTATTAATCTATGTCATTCTTATCAATTATATTTATGAGTGTTTATTCGAAATATATTGAAATAGTAAAAAAAGCAAGTTTGCAAAATTACAAAAAAAGAAATTTAGAGCGAGGAACTAGCTAGCTTCACAAACTCAAGATACAGTAATGTAATTACTTATTTGTTAGTTTAACTATAAATTGTTTAAAGCATTTTACCTGTGTATATATTGTGGAAAAGCGTAACTTATTTTAGTTCTGTCTTATGGAAAACTTCACACTCAGCACAAGGACCATATAATACAAGTTGTTCAATGTAAATTATGGAGCAATAAAATATTGAATTCAAAGTTTGGAATTCTTGTAATAATTTATTTTTCTGGCAGTTGACCTAACAGATGACCAGTCTCTATTGGCGGTTTTCGTTTCAAAACTCCAGCAGACTCAGTCGTGGGGCAACTGTGGTTATGCGCACATGTATAGGAAAGTCCCACATTTATTGGATAAATGTGTGTGTGTTGTTAATTTATTGTTTACTGCTGCAAATCACCAAATAAACCAATCATGAGTAAGGCCTGAAGGCCAACAAACACTCCGGTAAATTTCCTATACAGTAGCTACTTCCACTGGAATTTTTGTCCGACTCTTGGTTGTGTTCGATTAAAATCCCTTGAGACAAACCAGATTTGACAGATATTTTTTATGAAAAACTCCTTATGAGACTACTAGTCTTAGTGGACGTTTTCTGAAAGACTTACAATGTGTTTCTTAACACACCCAAGGGTTGCACGGAATCAGAAGTGGAGAGGTTTACTCAAGCAGGAACCAGCTTGTCACATGGTACAAAACTTGCGACCCTCGTACTCCCAAATTTGGGGAGTAGGCCTAGCCGGAAACACTCTTGGCGAGAATTGAGGTTGGCAAATTCCAAGAATTATCTGGACGCCTCTGGCGTGCAGATACTGTCTCACAACGGCCTACTTCCTTGTGTTTTTCAGTTTCCTGTTGGCTGAACATAAGACATAGTGATGTACACAGTAAACCCATCAAACTTACTTTATGTTGCACACACGTGATCCAAGTGACTCAGACTGATATAGCAAACAGATAGTGGATAGATCTACAGATATCACCCGGTGAATTGGTCCTTAACACCGAGAATAGCTGGAAATCTGTGTTGCAATCATGGAAAATTGACTGGATTCTAAATAGGACAATGTACTAGAATTATAACTGATATACTGTCCCTATGGCACACCAGGGAGGGGGGACCAGTCTACCAGAATCTGATATGCTTCAGTGCACACCCGTCATCAACACGCGGTAGCCACCTAGCATGCAAAATACGCACTAATGCTATTGATTGAGAGAGCTATATAGATTTGCCGGTGTTCAACAACTAGATCATTAGATTGAAACTGGCATGCATAAACAATTTAAAAGGGGGTTAAAGAGCCCTAAAGCTATTGACCAACTTGTGACCGACTTATGCTCAGACAGGATGAACTGTTTTACAACCATGGCCTCATTCACACCTCCTTCTGACCTAAAGAATGGCTTTTTGAGGAAGCATACTACACTGGTCCATTTGTTAGACTAGCAGGGCTAGTCTTTAGGGATACTAGGTGTCGTCCAGTTCCGAGTCTACCATCTCCATGGCAACCACAGTAGTAGTACTGTCTATTTACACAAGGTAGCTACACTTTCTTCTTCTTCTTATTGGGAGTTCTCTCCTGTGTTTTGGAGCTCCCCTATTGATAGTTATGATATGGTCAATGATGTCAATCAATGTTAGTCAGCGATGTCAGCCGGGATATCAACCAGTGATATCAACCAGTGATGTCAGCCACTGATGTCAGACGGTGATGTCAGCCACTGATGTCAGCCGGTGATGTCAACAAGTGATGTCAGCCACTGATGTCAGCCACTGATGTCAGCCAGTGATGTCAGCCAGTGATGTCAGCCACTGATGTCAGCCACTGATGTCAGCCACTGATGTCAACCGGTGATGTCAGCCACTGATGTAAGCCACTGATGTCAGCCACTGATGTCAGCCACTGATGTCAGCCACTGATGTCAGCCACTGATGTCAGCCACTGATGTCAGCCACTGATGTCAGCCACTGATGTCAGCCACTGATGTCAGCCGGTGATGTCAGCCGGTGATGTCAACCGGTGATGGCAGCCACTGATGTCAGCCACTGATGTCAGCCACTGATGTCAACCAGTGATGTCAGCCACTGATGTCAACCAGTGATGTCAGCCACTGATGTCAGCCACTGATGTCAGTTGGTGATGTCAGCCGGTGATGTCAGCCAGTGATGTCAGCCACTGATGTCAGCCACTGATGTCAGCTGGTGATGTCAGTTGGTGATGTCAGCCGGTGATATCAGCCACTGATGTCAGCCGGTGGTCAGCCATTGATGTCAGCCACTGATGTCAGCTGGTGATGTCAGCCACTGATGTCAGCTGGTGATGTCAGCCACTGATGTCAGCCACTGATGGTAGCCACTGATGTCAGCCAGTGATGTCAGCCGGTGATGTCAGCCACCGATGTCAACCACCGATGTCAACCAGTGATGTCAGCCACTGATGTCAGCCGGTGATGTCAGCCACTGATGTCAGCCGGTGATGTCAGCCGGTGATGTCAGCCGGTGGTCAGCCACTGATGTCAGCCACTGATGTCAGCTGGTGATGTCAGTTGGTGATGTCAGCCGGTGATATCAGCCACTGATGTCAGCCGGTGGTCAGCCATTGATGTCAGCCACTGATGTCAGCTGGTGATGTCAGCCACTGATGTCAGCTGGTAATGTCAGCCACTGACGTCAGCCACTGATGGTAGCCAGTGATGTCAGCCAGTGATGTCAGCCAGTGATGTCAGCCACCGATGTCAGCCACCGATGTCAACCAGTGATGTCAGCCACTGATGTCAGCCGGTGATGTCAGCCGGTGATGTAAGCCGTTTATGTCAGCCACTGATGTCAGCCGGTGGTCAGCCACTGATGTCAGCCGGTGATGTCAGCCACTGATGTCAGCCGGTGATGTCAGCCGGTGATGTCAGCTGGTGGTCAGCCACTGATGTCAGCCACTGATGTCAGCCGGTGATGTCAGCCACTGATGTCAGCCACTGATGTCAGCCGGTGGTCAGCCACTGATGTCAGCCGGTGATGTCAGCCGGTGATGTCAGCCAGTGATGTCAGCCGGTGGTCAGCCATTGATGTCAGCCACTGACGTCAGCTGGTGATGTCAGCCGGTGATGTGAGCCAGTGATGTCAGCCACTGATGTCAGCCACTGATGTCAGCCACTGATGCCAGCCACTGATGTCAGCCACTGATGTCAGCCACTGATGTCAGCCGGTTATAGGATGATGTCAGCTGATGAAGTCAGCCAATGATGTCAGCCGGTGATGTCAGCCGATGATGTCAGCCAGTAATGTCAGTCAGTGATGAGCTGAACAAACTGCTGATCGACCCCCTGCTCGTCTGGCATATGGAAATATGCTCCCATCTAGTTTGACAATGTATAGAAACAAAATAAAAAGAATTCTCCCATGATGCATATATGTTTTAATAAAGTAAAGTGTAGTATACATAATCAAATAAAAGTTTTACTTTTAATTTGAAGTTTATAAACTTTATACAGTGTACTTTTAGTAAATGCATGACAGTTACAAGGGTAACTGTCATGGTAAATGTAAGCTGCATATGCATATACACATACACATACAGCAAGATTGTTGGGTAATTTGAAAGAGGTGTGAAAAGGGTAAATACATTTACTCTGCCCTTGGTCCATTTTTCTAGGCCAATGTGCAATGAAGTAGGGCAATAGCCTCAGGGCTCTTTGACTTCGTTTAAATTATGCTATTGCTTTCTTTCTCGAACATCTCAGGTTTTATTGAAATCATAAAAGTGGGTCTGCTTCATGAAGATGAGCTGTATCTACCTTAGCTTAAGATGTCCAAAGCAATGATGAGCTGTGGGTGTGTATCTCCTCTGTCAGCTTAACACAACTATTTCAAGTTGTTAAACACACAACTCCATCACACACAATCAAAAAACTTCATGCATCGCTATGTAGCAATTCATTTATTTCTCTCTCTTAAGGCCCATTGGCCACTATGCCCTGATAACTTCTGACTACTGCTATTATAATTCAGCCAACCAGACTACCAGACCAATATTATGTTACAATGTTCAGGTCAATTATCAGCGTCCAGATATGCAAATTGCAATTTGCCTTCTAATTATGAGGGTTAATGCCATCTTTTAGCTAATTCCCCCCATATAATGTTCTCTGTGAGAGGTAGCTAATTGAGTAGATGGACTCGTCGCCGGGGATCCTGCGGGAGACACCTTAGCACTTGCCACCACGAAACACCTTACTCAAGAAATACCAGAGGCTCGACAGTTTAGTTTCACGTATCCATTTAATACACAATTTATAAACAGTTACATTAGGAGTCATTCGAAGAACCGATGGTAACCAACTTATCAATACATTAAACAACGATCTTAACGAATTACATACATCATAAACTAATGCCATCTCAATCAACCATGACCTGAGGTTCCTTTAAGAGTAACCCTTGATCATACCTCTAACAACAATACCCTTACCTGACGAATCGTCACCCCGTCAGGGAGACAGGTAGCCCTCCTGCTGCCTCAGCGGGAAGCGGGCTCTGTTCTGCCTGGGCAAACAAGCTTGCCCCCAGAGATTGCTACTAGGGTGTTCTGCGGCTGCGCAGAAACACCAGGGTAACTGTTGCCATGGAAACATGGGGTGAGTTCTACCCCGTTGCTATCATTGAATCTCATTACACAATAATATAATATATCACATTACTTTTATACAATAATAATACAAAATGATATTACAGAATTAAGGTCTTGAGGTTCATGGCGATTTGAGGAAAGTTCCTATAAGAGGAAAGAATGAAGACACCTCTGAAGCTAAAAGCTCAGCGGTGACATCCCGACCGATCGAGGATTTTTTTATAAGATAGTTTTTCTCCGGTTTGAAGAAAACATTATTTTAAACTTACAATCGAATACGGATTACATTCACGTAATAACGAATTAATATACACTGTGACTAATAACGTAACTATTCATTAAAAGCAAAGGTATTTCTTTTCAAAGATAGAAGCCTGAATGCTTCATGCTGATTAACAGAATGATGTAAAGGTCGTAAATAGATTTGTGTAACTATTGAGAGGGTTGTTAATCGACTTTGTACATGATACCAATTTTAGGTACGGACGGAGGAAACGCGTCTCATTGCACCTGAATTTTGTGAGTGCTTTAATGAAAGTTGTGGTGACATCAGGATGATGTAACCACTACCACCGGGCAGGCGGAAGGGGGGGAAAAGTTTTAAGATAAAATCGGGCGTGTGCAATAAGCCCATGAAAGACAATTCGGAAAAAGGAAAAATTTTGAAAGGGAAGCAAGAATACGACTTGCATCCGTGAAAGGAGAGGAACTGAATGACAGTTCTTCTAATGGTGTCAATGAGATGCTGAAAGGGGAGCTCAGATAGGGAAGTGAAAACTAAATTTTAATGATTGACAGAAAAGGACAAGTTATTCTTATGACCTATTCGCCAAATTTTTCAATTTTTATGAATCGTTGGTTCGTCTGCCAACGTTATTTTTGGAAATAGAGCCGCTAATTACATGGCTCCTCAGCAAAAGAGACTCAAGCACCAGGCGAGTCAAGTAGCCGTTTTTATCAAGGGCAGTTATGGGTATCATCCCTTGCGTGTCATTGGATATGCATAGAGCTAAACCAAAAGCATGAAGTGCATTAAGACAGGACAGCCTTATAAGTTTAAATGGGCTGGTATGTCCGATACCCTAAACTACAAAAGTAAGCAAGTAAAATGACATATAAGCGATAAGCGATTTTAAAAGCAACAATTAAATCATAAACCAAATGTAGTCGAATCACGAATATCAAGAATAACATGGATTAAAGTGACAATTATTAATTTAAAAGCGACAAGTAGCGGAATAATAATCAAAATGATGAAACAACAGTCCAGTATGGAGATAAAGAAGTCAATAGTGGACTATGGTTTCGTAGAACTTGTTACGTACACTCTAAACAATCCGAGTGAACTGTAGGCATAAGGCGTACAGAAAATGAAAACAATGCGAAAATAGGTTAACAGTATACTGGTGCAGTGGAACAATAGTGAAAACAGAGGTACATATTAATACACCTGAGAAAACTTGTATAAGAAGGCTGGCATGCATAATGCATAGACCAGAATAATTAGCAAATAAGATTAAAGCATAAATCTATTTGATGTAAGCGTATAAGAAATGAGATCAGATGTTTACAGAGAAAGTTCAGTGCAAGAGTTGACTTGTGATAATTGTTCGTGGACACGTTGAGACATAACCTAGTGGCAAAGGTTTGAGTACTGAATTGATCAATTTCAATGAAAATTTGGAATATATAATCTAAGTTAATTGTAATGTGTTGGTTGATGCATAAATGTCTAATCAGTGATGCGCTTTACACAATACTCGTCAAGAGTCAATACATGATGTCAAAGATAACATGATCTGTATACGTGTAGACGAGAAGATTGGAAGAATCATTGATTGAAGGAGTCAGTTATATAAGTCATTGATATAGGGCGAAGGAGGCAACACCGACGCTCGGTGCGTGGTGCAGAGGGTGAGACATTGGCAGCGAGTGGCTTGCCAAGTTCACATGAGATGTGTTTGTCAAGGGCAAACGAGGTGTCGGCAGCGATGTGTTTCTCAAGGTCGAACGGGGTGTTCGACCTGGCAACGTGAAAGATGCCGGACGTCGTGGACCTAACGGACGAGCTGCGAGAGTTCCAGGTCCTATTACCATCCACCCAAAACGATGAGGGGGTTGTTACTGTTCTAACAGATACAGAACAACAATGTCAACCTGGATGAGTGGTCCTTCCACCATTCTCAGCTGTACCGAAGTGGCGAAGTGAATGGAAGCCATGGGAGACAACCATTACACGACGGTCAGTGTCATTTCGGAGGAATATTGTTTCTGTGAATGGAGCACAGGCGAGGTGCGAATCGGAGTGGTGGAAATAGCTTGATGTGGTGCCATAGGCACGACAACTTTAGCGGAGACAGGAAACGTTCTGAGCGAGTAACTGCTGCAGTACTGCGAAGATTTGCCAGTCCGGCCTCGTTGCGTGACTAACCCAGGTTAGGGTCAGGCGGAGAAGGAGGTGGACTGATCTACATCTTGAACTGTTACTCAGACCTTATGTTGGGGTCTGGCGAAGGAGGACGTGACTCGTTCGACACGACCTTCATGTTTTATTCAGACAATCCCAATATCGGGTGGACCTTGATGGGTCATGGAGAAGAAGACGTCATCATGAGTCTTTCGTGTATGCACTTTCTGAGATCACAATGTTTATTATGTGTTATGTGCGAGCACAACTTTGTGCGAGAACGCTGGGGAATGCGTGGGGAGGAGACTCTTCTGAACTAGACACAATCCATATTAGTGTCTGTCAACGGTAACTGATAGCAGGGGCAATCCGTGTTAGCCACCTGAATAAAGTAGTTACCCAGAGGAAAAGAGTGTCATTAAGAAGATGCCGGCCGGAAGGTAGTTGAGACAATCCATATTAGTCACTAACTAAAAATGAGGCCATGCTCTTCAAGCACAAAGTGTTCGTTGATGCTTGTGTAGAAACAGAGGCAATCCAGATTAGCCGACTGTTAAGAAGCCAAGCAGGAGATGACATCACCATATCATCATACAATGTGAGCTCGGTTGTGAATGGTGACATGTGCGACGAAGACTGCACAATGCCAAGCCAGACACAAAAGTTCAAAGAAAGTTCTGCAGTAATGTAGCCCCATGTTGGAACCAGGTCAAGGCAACGATATGCTTGCCGTGGTTACGACGGAAATGGAGTGTAACGGAATGTTCACACTAGTGGTCGCCCCGAAATGGTGCCCTCTTCATGTTGCCATGAGATGATGACAGGAATACGGCCGACTCGAAGTGGTCGTACTTGCTGTCGGAACGTGGTCCCATACGCAAGCATGGTGCCCAAGGAGGTGGTGCTCCAATCGACTGACTTCCGAATGTTGAATCGGATGTGTCTCTTGATAGGGTGCCCGTGACAGTAGAAATCACAGTGGAAGCACAGGCTCTGTAACGACTGACTCAGATCAAAGATTAGAGAACATATGCATCGAATGTGTCTCTGATCATAGGTGCCCACAGCAAGTCTTGCACTGATGTTTGACGACCAGCCCGACCAGCAACTCGTGATCAAAGAGACATTCCCGCAAATTATGTGACGACACAGCATTAAAATGGTATGCAATAGTCATACTGAAATTACTTTAAGAAACAGGCTAGGAGCTCGACCAATAAGGTTACTGCAAACAACATGTAAGAAAAGGCACGTGATATATATATATAAAATATAAATAATTTAAATAAGAGATACTAAAAGGAATATCATAATTGGTTTAGATAAATAATCTGAATCCCAGTAAGATGCTGGTCGTTAAGTGAGTATAGTTAAAAGTAAAAGAGATGTTTAAATGTAAATAGAAAGGTAGCAAATCACGGCAAAATATGATGTATCATCATGGTGATCAGCTCCCCAAGATCAAAATGAATCACATCAATAAAGGAAGAAAATCACTGTGCAACGTGAGTATAAGATTATAAATTTTTAGGATGAGAAAGTGTTGCGTAAGGCTTATGCACAGAATATATGCATACCTTCAAGCATATGTCAGTAAAATGTTACCCATACAATCGAACGAACAAGGTGTGACTCTTCACAGACTGACTAAAATATAAGGACATGCAAGCGTGAGTATGAAAGGGTTAAAATGCAACAATACACATACAGATAGAAAAGGGAAAAAGAAATGCAGTCAGAATGCAGTTGTACAGGAAAAGTTATTGCACGAAAGTGCAGTGCAAAGATAAGTAATCATAATCATGCAGTAAAATAGAATCAGACGCTGGTACTGGTATCGTCAGGAGAGGGGGGTGGTGGAAGGGGAGGGGGGAAAGTTGGGCGGAGCAACAGTGACGTAGGACGAGTGGGGCGTGGTTCCAACTCGATATCAACTACTGAGCGATTAGGGGGGGTATCGACTCGGGTACCCATGCGAGGGGCCGATGGTTGCCGGGGTGAGGTGGACCGGCGAGGCGGGGTAGTCCGCCTTGGTGGAGTTGTACGGCTCGGTATGCGAGTAGGGGGGGTCATTTTCTTTGATGCGGCCAGGCCAGAAGTGGTGGCATAAGGTTTTACCTGTACTGAATGGGTAGTATCCGGTTCCATAACATTGGTGGACCGAAATTCCATCTCCCTTTGACGAAGTTCTCTAATTAGAGCTGAGTAAGGATTAAGCTCTTGAGTATTAATAACTTCTTGCATGTTATGACCCAATTTGTAAAGGTGAACTGAGTCAGATGCGAGCATAGTCACCGCAAACTGTCCTTGCATAATTTGCTGTAACTTTTTCTGCTTGTATAATGGAACATTAATGAGTCTAGGGAGTTCTACGTTAAGTGAATCAATCTGCAAAGAGCAAAGTGCAGTATCCCAGTTGGGTTTGAGGATACTGTATAATCTATGATGGTCGCACTTGAAACTATTAGGACAAATGACACCTTTAAGAGAAAGTGAAGAAAGGTGGGACTTAATAGTAAGAACATATAGAAGTAAGCGCTGGTGTCCACTATTCAATTCCATGAATATTTCGATCTGTGGAAATTTGCGGGTTTCGGGTGAACGATGCATCACTCTGAAATCCCTACAACATTTATGTAGACAACGCTTAGCCAAGCTCACTACCATGTAAAAGACACAAATAGTAAGAAGGTGAAGGGTAGTGATATGTATAAGACTGACAGGACTTATAGAAACAGGGTAAATTACATAACTGACTGAATCACAATGCAGAGGACGTCCTGGAATGACTGGGTTGGCGTGGGATGGTTTAAAATGAGTAGCCATAACCATAGAGGATAAAAGGCCACTAAGGTATCTACCACGACAATACATAAATATGACCAAAATTAGAGACAAATAGCCAGCTATGGAACCGATGAAGGCAAATCCACGGATCCAATGGCGAAGGCTGAACCAAGCTGAAAGATAGAAAGAAGCTTCCAGCTCGGCCCATTTAAGCATAAAATCGTCACCCTTTTGTTGAATAAGGCGACTAAGTTCTTTAAGCTTAATGATGCCATGTGTCATATTTGCAAGTGAGGTATTTGCTATTCTGGCAGCCACTGCAAATTTAGGCAAGGTGAAATTTGGCATGCCATAAGATTCATATGGTGGTAGACTTGTGAAGTTGAATTCACGTTCAAAAGAATGCATCGCAATTGCATTAATCGTATAGTTGATTAAGAAAGGTTTATATTGATTATTTTCGGATGCGGGACATCCTGTAATACGCCTGGGAATGAAACCTGAAGGGGAGGAGAATTCGCAAAAACAAAACTGGCCACGCTGAAGCACAGCGTAAAGACTACCAGGAACGGGACGTGCCACACGATCATTGGAGCAACGTCTAGTCCATGGGAGTGATAAGCCAGTAACTAAAAGCTGGTTACCCGCGTCTATTACACGAGGTGCTGCACGAAAGGGTTCAAAGAAGTAATCGACTTGACAGAGTTCAGAAATGACGTCTGCGGTAGCATTCGTGTATATGGCAGTGTTGCAGGATAATTGCGAGCTATCGATTTGGATTGTTGATTCTGTGCAAAGAAATTGATCGTCAATGTTGAGACATTCCTGGAGCTCTTCAAGACTGAGTTCCAAGAAGGAATCGTGCTGCACTCCTAGAAAAGGTTTTGGGATAGAGATACGAGTGTAATCATGGTTAGACTCGCGGTCTTGGAAAGCAGGAGTAGCTACCACAGGTACATGGAGTGACTCTGTGTGATACAAAGTGTAGGGTTTTGAATTCTTAGGTTGGATTGGCCATAGGAGTTGGAGTAAGAAACCATGTCTAGTAGGCATAAAGATTGGTTGTGATTTCTGATAGATATGAGCCAGATCCGTAAAAGCTAATTGATAACTATTGTGCCATGAATATAATACCGTTGATACTTTGTGAACTAATTTATGGACATATGAGGCTGGAAGAACATGTGGAGAAATTTTACCTGCAGCCAAGTCGTGGAAGGCTGTAATTAATTTATCAGCTTCATTTAAGAGGATATGAAGTTGCTGTATTTGTTGGGACCAAAGCCTGAGATATTTAGAGGTCAGCAAGCTAAGGATCCTTGTGGCTTGAATCTTACGTTGTAATGCGTTGATAGCGTTACTAACCACAGCAAATTGGGAAATAATTTCCTGATTGGTTTCATTTAAAAGTGTATGAATTAGTTTAATGTTTCTGGAGGTGTTGGTGAAGGTACTGGCTATGACATCAATGGTGAGAACTAAATCAGAACGCAATTCAAGGAAAGCGTCCCTCATAAGATTCTGACGTGCAGACATAGACTCAATAGTATTTACAAAAATTTGATCTCTCTGTCGTCTAATATTAGCAGACATACCTGCTCCGGCTTGTGGGATAGTAACTGAAAGCCAGAAAGCGGTACTGTCTTCGGATTGCCAATCCTGGGTATTAATATTGACACGGAAAGTTTCATTAGTAGATTGCATTAATTGCTTAGTTGTATTAGATGTATCATCGGTATTAGGTAAGGCAAGGGGATCTCGAGGTGTTGGTGTACGACCCGCTCGTTTAGGACGACTGGGTGGCGAGTATTGATCAAAGAAGGGGGGCATGGTAGGTGGAGGGGAATATGAGAATGTGGGATGCGCAAAAGGTGGATCGGGAGCTGCCCTCTTAGCGTGGTGGTGGACTGCTGAAAGAGGAGGGGGGGCAATGGGGGTAGAATGAGTTGGAGGAGGTCGACGATATTCTTCAAAATGTTGTTGAGTGAAGATAGTCGATATGTGTGCTAGTTTAGCCTTTAAAGCTGTTTTATAAGAATCAACTTTATCGATAGTATTCTTTAAGAGTGGAGCGAAATCAGAACATATTGCAGCGATTAAATCATCAGGGGATTGACACATGTCTTCAAACATTGTGAGGTCCCAAGTGAATGTGGGAATATGGAAATCGGGATAGAAAATATTTGCATTGATGATAAAGAATTCAACACTGGGAAAAATTTGTCCTCGATAACTATAGCCAACGCCATAGTCTGGGCGGAGAAGCTGTGCGGGTGCAGAGCTCCAACGTGAAGCTGCGTCTGGTGGAAAAAGGCCAGAGCTGCTTGTGAGTGGGCGAGCATCCTTGTGATTAACAGATGCGAGAAGCTGCATATGACGTAATTGGTCTCTAAGGGAACGGGATGAACGGAGTAAGGGAATGGAATCACATGCTTCGAACGTCATATTTTGAATTGGGAAAGACACGTTACTTTGACAAGTACCAGAAATCCTAGTGGTATCAGGCAACGTGTTCAGGAAGACTGCCAAATCGCAATTACAATTAAGGGGGTTAGATGTTAGGTCAAGTTCTTTCATTTCGGGTGAAGGAAAGTAAATTTGTTTGTTAACGCCATCTAAATACTGCAGATTGTTACGTTGCAAAAATATATATTCCAGATGGTCTCTAATAAAGAAAGGTCCAGAAATTCTATACAGGGAGTTGTAACTAAGATCTATTACAGCTAACTGACGGATATCTCTATGTCTAATTTCAAAGGTATGAAGGTTATTATAGGATAAATTTAAGTAGTAAAGTTGATCGACATATCTAAAATATGCTCTGGAAATATGTGTTAGCTTAGAATGAGTTAGTTCGAAAGTGCGCAGATTGGGCGTGTTTGTTAATGGATCTCTTAATGATCTTGAAGTAGTAATATTTCTGAGTCTAAGTACCCTAAGAGATGTTGGATAATGAAGATTCTGTATTCCGCCAATACAGTCTAGTATAACTATTTTAGCTAAATTTAAGACATTAAATTGTTGCGTTTTCTGAAAATAGAAACCCTGAAGAATAAGTGTTTGGAGAAATGGTTTTGGTCGTGTAAAATTAAAAGATTGATGGGCTGATAGATTGGGCAAGAGGTTGGAAACTTCGAAAGGAACATTAGAAGCTTGTAATTTTAATTGTTGTATATTATTGAAAGGCATAGAAGATGGGAGGCGGGTCATATCTGGTAGATGGAGTCTAAGAGATATCAGCTTACTTTGTGAAACGCCGAGATGGTTCCACTGAAAGGATGTTGAACCGTGTATGGTAAGGTCTAAATGAGTTAATTGAGCTTGTGGTAATAAAGGTAGGGCAGGAGACGATAAATCTCTAAGTAAGGTAAGTTGTATACGTCTTAAACGGTAAAGGGAAGACCATGGAGCGAAGACTGAGGCGTCATCAAGGACTAAATTAGTAATAGCATGTAACTGTGAACGTGCTTGGACGTATTGTACATGAGTAACTTGAGTGTTTGGCAGATCTAAAAAATTGATCTCGGGAAATGAGTCAATAACATCAGGAAACCTTACTGCAGAAGTAAGATTTTGTAAAGTGAGATATCTCATGAAAGGCATAGTAGTGAAGAAAGAGATAATGTCCTTAGTAAGTGCGCCAGAGGAAAGAATCAGTTTTGTGATACGAGGTGAATCGGGAGGCCATACACATGGAGGTGTAGAAAAATTGGCTCCCAAATCACATGTAAATATGTCTCGTTTGCGAGAACACCATTCACCAAACATAGAAACTCTACAAGAAGCCATAGGTTGATCTTGTGTTTGAAGCAAAGTACGCTTGGCCCAAACGGCGGCCGTGTTTGGATTAATGGTAAATCCAAAATTCTTATAAAGAAAAGCGTCTTGCTCAGCAATTCGTTGCAAATCAGATGGAGGTGGTGATTGAGCTGGAACCAAGGGAAGGAGGAGGAAGGGAAAAAGGACAATTAGCGTCATTGTAATGTTTATAATGAGGTAGCAAGGTATATAATTGGCTAAAAGGTTTTAGCATCACCAGTAAAATCAGGTATTACTATAACTATTAACCAATAAGGTGGTGAGAAAGACATGATTAACTGAATGTAGACATGCACTTAAACGAAGATTACAGGTAAAAGAAGTTCATCCACAAAGAGACATAATGGTAACGATTAGCATACTAAGCGTGCAAAATTCATCAATCAGGTCGACATATCCTATGTAAAACGAATACGACTATCAATACACAAATAATTATCAACGGAAATAAGTATTCATAACAATTAGGCAAGACGAGTTTTCCAACTACTTTGCCTATCATATGAAAGAATGCTGTGTATGTCGACAGAAAATGCAAGAGATATACTCTAAGATCATACTGAATTACTGAAATCGAGAGTCTCGACCAGACCTGAAAATATAACAATTGTCGTCAAAGAAATATAAGTTAATAAAGTACCTTCCCACGATTACACGCGTGTAAGAAAAATTGGGAGTATAATTACTGTGAACTTATCTCAATATAACACAACTTGAAATGTCATCAACAAAACTCAATGCCTATAAAAATTCCCGGTTTACTAATTAGTAAACGTGTATGCAAGGTAGTGGTCCTAAATGACCGGTAAATGACTCTCTGAAAAGGGTGTACTTACATAATGTTGCAAGCTGTATGTAGGACTGCTGCCTCTCTACAGGTGTAAAGATTAGAGCAGGTAAGCTAAGGTTTTACTGGCTCCGCAAGAGCTGGGCCCTGTGGGCTGAGCCGAAAATTTTACAGCAGGTAGCGTGCCATATAAGGTGCAAGGGTGCTACCAAAGCAACAAGAAACTGCTTCCCACGGCAGTCTCGGTGAAGCCATGGCAACACAGAAAGCGCCCCCTGCCGGGCTATGTTGTGATGCCATACCATATAATGAACTATGGAAAAGGAATTAGCTAGCTAGCTATAATTTGTATATAATGAGTTGGTCATTTACAAAAAAAAAGTCTTTCTTTCCCCAAAATGCGAAGCGATGCTACAATCACTGGGTGAGCAAAATCCACAGAAACGCATTTAAAATTATGTGCTAAGATTAAACTCACGACCACATTGTCGGAACATATTAACATAACTACATCGGCATGAGCCGGAACACATGAAATAGCACAAGATATCCCCAAATTATGGTCGGGCTCCCAGTCCGACAGGCAGAGAACTTGCAACATACTGAGATACTTACTCAACGTAATATGCTGCACAATAATTATAAGAAAGGATGCTCAAAAATAATACTGTATCAGAGCAGTTATAGTAATGCTCAATCAAAGTAGTACCGACATGTCACGATGGAAAAGGTAGTGGATAATTTGTAAGAAAACAGTCCATCAACAATGGCATATAATCACTTCTCAATTGGCAAGATGATTGACGGCTAATATCTGCAATAAACGACACTCACAACATGAGCAGGAAATGCAGAAAAGAAACATATTCCATGTTTGAATATTACTGACTATCTACAAAATGCAGAATGGAATATGTACAAAATGCTAATGATACGAACGCGGTAAGCTAATGGATGAGAAGAGGAGAAGACTACACGTGAGGGGAGTCTTAGACAAAAACCTTATCGGTGGCATGGAAGATATCATCACACAGCATTGTGGGTAACACAATTCAAGAAAGAAACTGAAACCGACTTAATTCAACAAGGGTTAACCGATGTTACGATAAGACGTACACTGTGCCATGTGCATTGTTTCTTTGGCCGTGATGCTGGGGTTTAGCTGTCGCTGCTCAGACATTCAAGTCCGACCTGTTGATTGACTGTGTCTTGTCACGATCACGCCAACCAAAGAATATATATTTGTTAAATCTCATCATAAAAATAGTTTCAGAACTAAAAGATAGGTAAGAAACAAGTCTTAAATAATTACAAGAGGTTATAAAAAGCAATTGAAGGCAGAATGGCAACCAGATTTACTAAGAAAGGATCGTGATGGATCTCTGTGGAGAGTCTCTGTCTCTGAAATATGCGTACCAAATAATGGTGTTTACCGAGGATGAAATGATAAGCCAATAAAGTACTATATCAAGAAGGCAATCAAATGCAAAGAACAAGGGAATACGTGGTCAATGCTGCGAGGAGACAGTGGCCAACGTATGGAAATGCTATCGATTGATCACAAGGAACACAGTGATAAGAGATGGAAAACAATTCTCAACGAAGAATGGCAAGGTTTAAGAACGTTGTTGGTGGGCTCAAAGTAGATGAATAATCCGGCTGAATGCTTGTGAGCTACAGAAAAGACTTAACGGTGGATAACCGTATTGGTCTGGGAACGAAATGAAGGGACTACACCCTCCTGGTGGCATGTAAGCGAGAAGTTGGCGACGCAACAAATGCAAGATATCATCGCACATGTGTTAAAATGTGCGGGTCGAGAACTCTTGTTGAGGTTTAAGGCCTGTTAAGGTATGCTAAAGCAAATATTCGAAGACTATTTGGTTATGAAGAATGGACGAAGAATATAATTCGGTAAAATTTGTAAATTTAATGAATAGGTGTATAAATCAGCATTGTAGGTAACACAAAAGTCGGTTATATAGCATTCACATCATATAGCGGAATTGTTCGATTAACAGGGAGAAAGGCATTCGATGGGTCAAACTGTTTCTGGTACATTGAAGTCTATATTTTTAAAGAAGTAAATAGATTTGAATGAGTCCATTAGTTCGTAAGGTTAAAGGAAAACCTGATTACTGTTGTTGTAGAGTCGACTTCAATTCGGTTTGTTGGTCGTCTGCGTCATTGAAATCTTCGGGTAATTCCTGTATGTAATGGAGACGCTGAGAAAGCATCAACAGTGGGGGTGATGACACCGGAGTTGACGTATACATTGGCAGTGATGGAACCATGCGTACTTCCTGTTCATTGTCAAAGAAATGACGATGGTGAAAAGGCTTTGGACGCAATGGTGGCAAAAAATGTGTAGGCTGAGCAGCTGCTTCGGCTGACATGGTATAGCCCGGGAGATCTTCGTCTGTTGACCATGATGAGTCCGGTGTCGGTGTAGGACTAGGACAATCCGAGTCCCATCCATTGACTAGAGGTTTCTGTTGAGCATAAGTGCAAGCCACATAATTGGCTGCAGAGCGAAAAGCATCAATATCGAGGGTTGGAGGTGAATGATAGATGCATGTAGCCTCGGTTTGAGTAGCAACAGAAACCGTCTGCTTAGGTCCCTGGAACTGAGGAAGTTGCTGCAGCTGAGCAACATTCACACGAGTTGCTGTAGACCATTCCATATTACTGTGTGAAGGAGGATACGACATTCGCCTTCGATGCATTGTTGCAAATACACTGAGGAACAGTAGTTGAGTCAACGGAAGACAAATACCATATGATGGAGGGGCCATAAACAAGGGGTAGAGTATCACTGAGGGGGGGGGGGGTATAAGTGAGGAATCGCAGATGGTGTGAAGATAGGTCTGACTAATTTAGGTGTAAGTGATTACACATGTGTTCGGGTTATGTAATCAGGATGAAACTGCTTGAATGTTGTTGGAAAGCTGTGATTTTTCACCTTGGTGTGTGTGACCGTCACTGCTTGCTGGCAGCTCGGTTGGAGTGATGAATTCATATGTCAAGCATTCATGTGTCTCATTAAACCATATGAAATCTTAAAGGCAAGTACAAGTCTGCATAACAGAGGAGAATGATAACCAATTTCGTCCATGAGAAACGCATGAAGTATCACGCAGACACATGTGGCATGAATATGTGCGAAAGAGAAATACGGCATAAGGAGAAAGTGATTCATAAGTGATTATTAAACTAATTATTAGCTTAAGAGAAGACTGATGAGGTACGGGAAACTGATGTTGGGCTCCCATGGGTTCATGGGTGATAACTAATATACTGAAATGATAACGTTTAGATGTTAAAGAAACATTCATTCAACGAGAACGGAAGTTATCAGTCCACAGTCAACTGAAATAAGTCCAACTATTTATGGACAGAAAAGCTTGTGAAATTATGTGGGATATTAGATTAAATATCTGTTATTTGTTTGAGACCAATAGATGCATAAATGTTTCACGTAAAGCCACATCCATGTCAGTAAATGTCTGTTATTTATTTGAGATGATTTGTGAGGCAGGATGTCGACGAAACAGGACATTGCAAAGAAACCAAACGTCGAAAAGATGCACAGGATGCTGAGCCACAATCGAATTTAGTAATGTAGCAGGTTAAGACAATGCCAATAACGACACACTCCGATACTTCTTGACGGAAGAGATTTTTGAGGAAAACATGTCCTAAAGGAAGGAGATGATCCTATGATAGGAGACAATCCCTGGGAGATCTTTGAGAGATATGTGCGTCTCAAGAGGAAGGCTTGGAGCAAGGAAACTTAGCATTATTTGTAATGACATTATATGGAATACTCGGTATATTGTGTATAAAAGATTATCATGGAATATATGTAAATATGAAATCGAGAGACTAGGCATTTTGGTATAGCCAATATGCTAATTGCGGACGACCCTTTAAATTGTGTATGGACAAAATATAAAGGTTAGGACTATTGAAGCAAGACACTGTCACTATGACACTTACTGATGATACTTTCCAGTGATATGGAAATAGACCACGAGCAGGTGATCCCTTCAGTTGTTATTTGGCGATAATAAGCAACCCATGCATGATTTTGCTGACATACAGGTATGCACTATACAAAGGTATCATCCATAATTCACATTAGAGGACTTGTAATTCTTTTTCTTATTCATGTTGACCTAAGGTCAGTATTGTGCAGAAGAGAGTAGGCATCAAAGTACCAAAATAAGACACTGATGTCATAGGATTGTGTTTCAATGGTATTTGGAGTACCTAGGATCATCTTGAAGTAACTCAAGGAAAATTAAATTGAGTCTTGTGTCTAGCGATTTATTGACATGTCTATAATAACTGAAATTCCAATCGAACTATTGAAGATATGCATGTGGATATGCCATATGCAAATGGACATAATTGCCAAAGTGACAATTGTTCAAGAATTGTGCTATCAGGAGGGGGTCGATTGCTTTATGAAGTGACCTCGGTCATTTTCTATATAGCAAAATGACGTGAGCCGACTAGCTTAGACAGTGCCTAAGGTGGACATCATTGCCAGAGCTACAACACTTAACAACGAAAGAGCCAGGAGGTTTTCCTGTAGATTCCCCTGTATTGTCTGACATATTATTATGGATGATAAGTGATCCATTTGTTTAGGCAGTGTTATTCATAAGTGAATTTCTTCTTCTATGGAACTGCATTACTTTTATAATGGAAAGAAGCTTAAATGCAAACAATTGTGTTACACGAGAGAAAGTGAAGGAAACGAAAGAAGGAAACCTTCTGTCATATTGTCACTGAAATAAACAAGACACAATAATGAACACAAAAGCCTGGTTCGGACTTTGGAGGATAGGAGGTGTTTATCTTCAAGCGTAACTCACTGAGCCATTGCTTGTGTGAATGTGGATGTAATTTTCTTTATGTCTGATATTCCAGAAGAGCTCTGGAAATTAGCTATACAGAACCTGACAAAGTATCTGGACATGTCCCCGACGGGATTCGAAGCGACGAAGTTCAACTTCGTCATGCGTGAGTCCTAGTCACACAATTCACACGTGATGACTTTACCTCTAGACCAAGGCCGAACCGGCCAACAGCATATTTTTAAGACTTCTAGTGACCTATGTATGCTGCTGAGCTGGCGGAGAGCCTCGTTTTCATTTCAGATTGAGAGAGTGATCTAAAAATAGACACTGAAGATAGCGAGTAATGATTCATGCACGTGGCCAAAATAAATGTGCTGTAACGATCTAAATATTGTATTTATATGAAAAGAGAGGAAATTAATGCGAACAGGTTGGTCGATATGATATTAAAAGAGCTAAGAAGATACAATAAACTTCGTGCATTTGTCAGCTTATGACAACACTGAATGCGGAAGAAAAGATGAAATTAATTTGATGCAATTATAAGAGCTACAAATCAGTGGACTCGGTGGCGACATAGGCAGCGCGTCCGGACACCAACGTTGAGATTTTGATTTTGTAGGAAGAAAGGGTATGTGCGAGGTCGCGAGTTCGAATCGCAGGGACACTGCAATGAACTTCATATAAAGAATGACTTGTAATTGGAATTGGAATATAATGTATTTATTGAATGGTAGGATTATTGAATGGTAGGAGATAAGATGTACTTCATGTACAATGGTAACACGATGGTCAGCCTTGTAACGAAAGGAAAGAATACCTGAATATTGTTCTTGTATGCTGGTAACCATGAACATTTGTGAATGGTCAGCACGAAAGAAAACTTGTGAAATTTTAGGGAAGCTGTAAATCCACAATACAATGTTTTGATTAACCTTCATATTTATAAGTCTATTTAACATAATATGAACTTGTATTGTATTGTAGACGAATCAAAAGAAAACTTGTGAAAATTGAGGGAAAGTACTTACGTGGAGACTTCACTTTACTGCTATACATTTATTGTTCCGTGCATAGATTCCAGAGTAGGACTATGAAGGCTAAGTTAACACTGTTATTGTACAGTTCTGTTATCATTTTTGTCGATATAGGACTGTCCGTATATTGAGTACTGTATTTCAATTAATTTCTCTTCGGATCTAGAATTGAAGATCCTAAACGTGATCTTGAATTATATCGGTGGAGAGCTGTATACTTGTTTTGTTGGTAACTTGGAAGCATTCGATTCAAAAGGAGAGTGAATCTGTATTCCAATCAGAACAAGGACAATACCGAAAAGGATGAAACGGTGTGATTGCCCAAAGGACTCGTCAGGCACTCCAATCACTGATTGAACATAGTCGGATCCAATCTCACTACTATTATCAAATTGGCAAAAGACAAGATGAAAGTACTGTAGGATGACTGCCGCCCTGTCTGGCAGGTCCAAAAGGAAATCATTGTCAGAGATCTCTAAATGGAAAACTATGGAAGAATGCTATAGTGAAGCTTTATGAAGAGGATATTTTACTTGATGAAGCTTGGAGGCTGAGGTCTTGTTAGTAGTGCACAAGAAATTTTTGGACGATGACCAAGCCAAGCGTGGATGAAGGAAAATCCAGACGATGACAATGCATTACATACTCAAAAGCTGAAACAAGGAAGGAGGAGTGCATAGTATAAGCCTTGAGAAAACAAGAAAGAATAACCCAATGCATCCATGGTTTTATGATGCGACTTTTAGGAGATCGTTGTTGTGTGCAAATGACTCATATGTTCAGCGGTGAGGCTTAAGAGGTTATCATTCATTATCATTAATTATCATATTTAATAACGACGGCGGAGGCAGTGGTATATGTGTAGTGTGGTGGACATCGTCATTGGAGGATTACATATGAGTCAGTGGTTGTTACTGATATTTTGGTGGTCATAATGGACTTTGTGCACCTAGGCATGTGCGGTGGCAACTGTGCGTATTGATATGCGTCTATGGTGATTGAATTCGCCATATGGCTTGATATGTCCCAAGGAAAGATCAGTTGCAAACAGACCAGGAAAGTGATGCAAGCGCCTGTTCATTAGGCAAAGTTGAAGTTGCATCAGACCGCGTGGCGTTACTTAGGTATTATTGCAAAATGAAAGCCTGGGGGACCATGACATAAGTTATAGATAAGGAATTATGGAAGAAATGTTGGACGTTTATGAGACCATATGTGGCAGCATGTGGAAACATGCAGAAATGGCAATTAAAAACTTTACTGGAGACAATAATCATTGCAGCCATTTAGCATTGATGAGACATAAAGCAATTTATAGTCGTCATTTTATCCTGAAAACTTACTTTAATATTACTCTTTAATATTACTCTTAAGGATGTGTAATTCCAACACAAGGTGGCATCACAGATAACAACGACTATAGTTGACTATGCGAGGAATGTTGACTGAGGAGTCTGACTGGTGTGTTATTCACATACCGCGGGGGTGACTGGTGAGACACTATAAAGTGTGTGTCTGTAGCCGATATGTGTTCTGGAAAGAATAATGTGTCATGTGGGATAAACACATGGAGGAGGTAAAATGCAAGACATGAAGTATCGTCTGGTAAATGGACAAACGAAACTACAGTAAGTTTAGCTTAAGTAAACATGAGGAATGGGGAAGACGTTTCTCAAGTAGGTTTGGCTAGGAAAACGTTTTAGCTGACTAAATCTGATAAATAGAAAGCAACTTTGGAAGGAGGGGTGAATAAACTTGTTTAGGGTGTGCCGTTCCTGTGAAAGGAGAGCAATGGAAACGTTTTAGAGCACTACCTGGAGTGGTGTTTTTACTTACGTAAGCAGATTCTGAAAAGTCTGCAAATTCCTTGCTAAAAGGTTAGAGAGTAGTTCTAGGTATGTTCATGACTTACAGGAAGGAAGAAAGGTCACTATCCTTCTCGAATTTTTTACTTTGCTATAAACCTGAGCTATGGCATAATAGGGTAAAGGTTATATTGAAAATGAGACTTAATTGTTTAGAGATTATCATACAATATGGTACCACAATAAATTGTCAACATAACGGCATTACAGAAAAAATATATATTAGATGGATGTGTAGGAAAAAAAATTAAACACTATGATTGCCTTGTTTAATAAAATTAGCAATTGGTCAATAGGGAGGTATCAGGTGGGATAAGAGAGTCCTAGGGTCTCGGTCACCTCCACAGCCAAGCAAAGAAGAGAAGATTATTCAACGGCTGCACCATCAATAGGCAATTAATAGAGACTAAATCATATATCGGTGGCATTCAAGCTCATCTTCACCATGGTTAAATAACTTAGTTCATAGGGAAGAAAGGTCGGCCTGTAGGTCGCAAGTTCGAAATGCAGTCGAACAATGGAAACAGACCATATTCCTGAAACACAAAATGCCAAGCAGATACACAAGATATCTGAGATGGATAGTTGATATATACTTGGAGATGACCTTCACGCCAACGGGCTGATGTTATAGTTGAGGTGACTGTACTGTCATCATCGAGAATACAGGGCCATTCATGAAGTGCAGGCCCAGGGCCTGGTTGAGTATCATCTTGCCGAGTTTTAAAATATAAAAGAAGAGCGTCAGGGTTAGGAATTGACATACTGTAAGAAGGCTGGGGTAATTGATGCGAAGGGTGGGAAAGGTCATGGGAATCAAGCGATGATTGGGACAAAGAGCCAGGGTTGACCTGTGAAGATGGGGTAGGGACTTGTAATGGAGGCCCTCGAGATTCGTCGCTGTGTAATTGCATAGTGGCTGCAGCCACATCATCAATCTTGAGATTTTCGGACAGAATTTGAATGCGCAATTGTTGCTGGTTATAAATTGGTGAACCATTCTTAGAACGAACCATACAATGCTTCAATCTACCTATGTGAAATAGACCTGGTAAAGTACGGTCGTCAATTGTCTTAAGCAAAAATTGATTCAAAAGTGGCTCCGATGCAATATACAATGGGCCAATAAGCTTAATGCTTAATTTGGTAGAATATTGCACCCCAGTATATTTTGGTGCCAGTAATAAGACGAGGTCTCCTTCTTTAAATGAATGTAGTTTTGGCATACGTTTTGCGTGTTGCTGGGTCTGTCTAATCTTAATTTTGTTATGAGAAACTACAGCTTGTTGTCTGACAAACCGCAATTTCTCTCTAATCGAAGATACATACTGATCGTAAGAAGTAGCAACCACAGAAAGTGCCTCGGGATTAATATCCACGAGATTGCGGTCTTCTCTAAGGAAAACAAGGAAATTAGGGGAATACTTGGTAACTGCGTGAGGCAAAGAATTATAGGTTTTACAAGCATATGGAATAAGGGATGGCCATTGGGAATACTTATATTCTATCATAGTTAACAATAGGTTGGAAACAGATTGAATAGCCCTTTCAGCCATATTGCTTGAATGTATCATTGTAGGGACAAGGTGAACCTGAACATTCAACGATTTAAACACCGCTGTCATAATTTTACCGACGAAAGAAGCTTCTTTATCACAAGTAACCCTATGAGGTATCATGTATGGTAAACAAAAATGTTCAATAAATTTCTTAGCAATCTCATCAGCTTTTCTACTGCGTAACGGAATGGCTACGACATAACGGGAGAAAACATCTTGTAGGATGAGACAATGGATAATTTGAGCAGTAGCATGGGGAAAGGTTTTGATATCAAAATGTATATGCACAAAGGGAGTACAATCAGTAAGCAATCTAGGAACGAATTCCCTTTGCTTATTTGTTTCAATAACCTGAGACGAGCGCTGGCAAATCAAACATGTTCTGGCATAATCCAAAATGTATTTCATGAGATTCTTAATGTGAAAGTTTGATGTAATGACATCATACAATTTATTAGACTTTACATGAGCACCTAAATTTAAGTGAAAGAATTCAATGATGTCGAAAATATAGATGTTAGGGATGGCCAATTTAAGAATGACGTCATGCCTTTTAGGACTAGATTGAACATAGAATAAAAGTGAATCGATTAAAGCAAAATGATTAGATAATACAACTGCTTGATTTGCCACTTGCTTACTAGTTGGTAACGTGCTATATGCTATGAAGTTATAAACCGGTCCCAAATACAAATCCTGCTTTTGGGCGTTTATAAGCTGGACTCTATCATGAGGTATCTTGACGTAATGAAATGCATCTGTGATGTATTTACGAATAGCTGGTTCTAAGTCAGCTTGATGAGGCATTTTAGTCAAGATAGTAGGTTGATTACTATCGATGGTCTTGTATTTCATTTCGGTAATAGGTAAGACTGGTCCAGTGGTATGGGTGCATTCACTGGTAAGATGTGACAGCGGTTTTATAGGCTTTGTGGGCTGTGGGGTAGGGTGGGAGATACCATTATCTGAGTGTTCCTTGGCCTGGGCCCTTGTTGTAACACAAAATAGAGAATAACCCGAAAAATTAGCATAGAGATTTTCATAGTAAGTTTGACGAGATGTCAAAAGGGGATGAGTAGTGGTATCCAGGAAATTATAATAAGAATGTTGCTCTTCGTCATTAATGCTCCTATCCTTATCAGCCACTGCTATTGGAATAATGGGTTCAGCATCTGCTGGCCATTGGGTGTTATGATGACGAGATAACATATCAACCAATTTCAACTCAGTAGTGGTTGGTTTTACATAATAAATTCGATAAGGGTAATCTTGTAATTTCCAATAGAATTTTGCTATGCGAGGTGTTACAAAATGACTGGAAGATTTAAGAATTTGAGCAATAGGGGCGTGGTCCGTCAGGATCGTAAACCTACCACGTCCAGCTAAAAAATATTTAAATGATTGGACAGCAAAGTAAATTGCCATCATTTCCAATTCCGAAATGCTGTAATTATGGGTAGCAATATTACCATGTAATCGACTAGCATAACCTAACAAAACTTTTTTAGGTGTATCATCAGTTCCATTAGTTTGCAACTGATAAAGAGCTGCACCGGAGGCGGTTCTGGATGCATCAGACACCAGAATCATTTCACCTTCAGGTCTTGGGAATGACAAAATAGGTGGTGATGTAAGAATTTTCTTAATAGCATCCCAGGCAACTTGTTGTTCATCAGTCCAGAGAAATTCGTTAGCCTTGCGCAACAGGCGCGTCAAAGGTTCAGCTGTCTTTTGATAAGATGGTATAAACGAAGAAATGAACTGAATTGAGCCTAAGAATGATTTAATCTGTTTCCTATTTTGAGGAATCTGCAAGTTCATAATAGCATCAATTCTAGACTGTCTGATACGCAAAGTAGGTCCATTAGGTCCCTGTAAATCAACATCAAAGCCAAGAAATTGAAAGGTAGAATTAGAGGCAAAAGAACACTTAGCCAAGTTAAGAACCAGGCCGTGTTTATGAAAAAGAGCAAGAACAGCATCAATGAGAGCGAGATGCTCCTCAGAGGATTCACTAAGAAGCAAATAATCATCATAGTAGTTGTAAACACATTCTGCATAAATTCGTGGCAATTCTTCAGTAATTAAAGTCATTATTTCAGCGAATAGCGCTCCCGAATTGATATACCCCATCGGCAATCTAGTATAGGTTATGGACTCTGCATTATAGAATGTAACGACGCCGAGGTACTGACGAGACTGAGGAGTTACTTGACATGCAAAAAATGCCTGTTTTAAGTCAATGGCCGTAGCGAAACGAAAAGGACGACTGCCCATTTGTTGCTTAAAGGAATCAATATTAGCACAAGGCCTCTGCAAAAGCTGAAAGGCTTTGTTGACAGAACGCATATCTCCGACCAGGCGGGGATTTTCGTCCGTGCGTGATTTGCGGACTAAGAATAGTGCACTGGTAGCTTGTGTGAGTTCCTTTTTGAAAATTCCCAGTTGCAAAAGCTTCTGTACCTGTTTACGTACGTAGGCGATATCAGCTTGGGAAGTGATATAAGGGCGAGCTTTAAAAGAACAATCAGTGATAAGTTGTTGGGTGATGTCACAAACGTATCGGGTGATGGTTCCTATCTGACCATATAAACTAAAAGCTGGAGTGTGCGATAAAATGATCTCACGAAGCTTATCTACTTCGTTAGGCTGAAGTGCACACTTATCGAGCTTCAATTGCTGATTAACTATATCGAATTCAGTCATGCGCACAGTTGGATCGTCAGGTTGAAGCCATGGATAATTGCGTAGTCTAGTCTGAGCACGAGTGTCAGGATCCATAGCATCATAATCTGGGTATGAAAGCTGTGAAATAGCATTAGGGCCATTATCGATGATGACGTAATTAGTGTTATCAAGTAAATTATCATCAACAGATTTAGTATCAGGCTGTTGGACCACAGAAGGTGCTGTTGTAAATGGAATATCCATAACTAGTGCTCCTAGAATTATATCAGCAGGCAAATGTATATCTTCAGAATCTACATTATTAATTCTGATTGAACCAAAGCCACTGCGCAAATCGACAAGTGCCTTGTAGTTCTTTTCAGAAATAATGCGAGATATTTTAACCTCAAATGGACCATTAAAATATTGTGCCAAATGATTTACACGAACTGGCACATCGCAAGATGTATTAGGTGTTATAGTGGTCGACTTATGTACGACAAGTAAAATTTGGTCGACAGAAATATCCATGCGTGATTCTGCTGAGCGAAAAACGCATTTGTATCTAATTTGAGCGTCCAAGCCCATAACACAATCAATTGGTGAAGCCACATCTATAATAAAGGTCGTAATAGGAACTTTACACTCGCCAAACTGAATGACAAAATAGATAAATTGAGAAATGGAAATAGAAGAACCATTGCCGACCATAAGCTTGATTGGATCTGCATCAACACGAGGAAGGCCCTGCAAAAAGGGACTACGTTTGATAAGAGACGTGCTAACTAAATTGTGTGAGCTGCCAGTATCAAACAGGGTAAAGAATTTGGTGCCATCGGGCAAAAGTGATGGAATAAAGTTACAATCATGAATTTTAATAGATAAAGGAGTAAGAGGAGTAGGAGGCTGAAGTACTGCATATAAGATGTCAGGGAAGTCATCCCTAACAATAGTATCGGAATGAGAAAAATCATGAAAAGGAGAAGTCTGCACAGAAGTATTAAAAGTTTGGGAAGGAGCAAAGTTGGTAAGGTCATTAGATTCGATAGGAGACAAGTGGTGAGAATCGGAAGAAATGGCAGGTGTTGAGTTAGGACGAGACACGGCCGTGTCTGTGCACAGTCAGAATGATCCATTATGTCGTGGTTGCTGATGTGGTGGCCCTGTGAACGATTCTGAGGTGGAGGTCGTTGATTACGAGGGAAAGGGCCAGCGCTCTGGGAGCGGTAAGCAGTTCTAATGCCATTAGGGTGCTGAACACGTGAGTTATTAGGGGCATTACTGTTGTACTGCTGTTGCGCGAGATTTGCATTGTCATGCTGCCGATTATTGAAGTTTTGGTTATTCTGGGAGAAGGGCCTATTGTTACCAGATCTGTTTGAATTAGCAAATCCATTTGCTGGAAGGTTCCTGTTCGAATTACCGAACCTATTAGGAAAGGGTCTGCTAGGTCGATTATATCGTTGATTGAAGGCATCATTTGTAGAATTGTCACGATTGTATGAACGTCCGGCAGGCTGGTAATCAGAAGATGTTGGTAGACTATATGGCTGATTGGGAATGAATCGACGACAATGAGTAGCTATATGACCTCGGAGTCCACAACGGAAGCAAGTAAGACCAGAAAAAGAAGATTGACCATAAGGCATTTGCTGAGAGACATATTGGGGTTGAGTGTCATCCATGGGAACATCGCGAGGTGCAAGCATTTGAGGCAGTTGCTGCAGGGATTGATTCAAAGCGCCCATGGATTCCTGTAAAGTGAGCAAAGTTGACTGCGAATTACCTGTGTCGAATTTTGAACTAGGGATTTTAGTGACGTCGACGTGCTGGGCGATGACTTCGCGCTCCATAATGCTTTGGACTATTGGAAGTAATTCATCAAGAGGTTTGTTATCATCGATTAACTGAAGAGAATGCTGCAAGGTCAAGGGTAGGCCTTTACGGAAGTATAAAGCCACAACGATTCAGGTAGACCTAAACGTGACACCAATTCCTTAATCTCATCCAAGTATTTGCCAACGCTATCACCATAGGTGATACGTTTCTGAGACAAAGCATCGAGGATAGATGCTCGACTCCTAAGCAATGAAAATTTATCTAAGAACAACTTCTCAAGTTTAGCCAAAGTCATAGGCTTCAAAGCATTACACCAATTGCGAGCATGTCCTTCAGTGAACAGCTGCAGGCGATGCAATATCTGCTGGTCATTTAGATTATGTAATTGGACATGATCCTTGAATTTGGTGATCCATGCCTGTGGTGTCAAACTATCAGATTCTCCATTAAATACTGGAGGTTTCATCTCTGAAAAATTAAGAGGCTTAGTTCTAGGCTGTGTTTCAGGCATTTGGGTGTTAAATGCTGCTGCAGAAAAAGAAGAAGGCAGGGAACCTGAACGAGACGTAGAAATTGGACCGTGAATAGATTGAGTAGCTCGGTAAGACGCATCTCGGGAATCCTGATAGGAAGGTGGGCAGGGCAGGGATGTGCGCAAGCCAGTAAGATCTTGTGGCTGAGATCGAGCCTGGGAATTAAGATTATTAAAAGTAGGATCAAAGTTAGGGAGATCTTGAAAAGTTTGATTGGTTGAAGAGGCTTGAGACTGGGTAACCTGTTGAGAAAAATGTGAAGGCTGATTAGCATGTTCGAATAATAATTGATCACCAGTGCGAACTGCAGGTGTATGAGAAAAAGCGCCCGATGCAGCATTGTAATTAGAAGGAGTGGTCACACCCGGGTTGTGATTATTCGAAGCCATATTGGAGCCAGAGGGAGATTGAGCAGAGAGGCGATGCAAAAGTGTTTGATGGCTGGGATCAGTGTAACCTATAACTGGCTTACGACTAGAATGAGGAGTGTGAGAAGGGAGCAGTACTTGAGTGGTTGTATTAGCTGTACGTGGTCTAGTGACAGTATTTACAGTATATGAGATTGTAGCAGACTGAACTGTATTCGTAAGAGAAGTCTGTGCAGAAGTGAAAGATGCGGGCTGGCTTCCCTGAGTAGATGTATGAGATGGGACGGGGGGTACAGAGAAAGCAGAGGGTCCTGGAGCAGGCCGGGTGGTGCTGGGCGACGTGCCAGTCCGCGGGGAAGGTTGTTGTGCGTGGCCCGGGGAGACGATGGGGGGTGTTGTTGAGATGGAGGCTCCTGATAAGAGTGATTAAATTGAAAGTTATTAAGAGACTGGTCGAATTCCTGGTTTTGATAGGCGTTGTTGGAAACGTTATCAAACACAGAAGGGTCCTCAGGAGGAGGGACTTGGTGCTGTTGACGGAGACCTCCCAATGAAGGAATTTGGTCGTCGCTCAAATCTGATGCAGGTTCACGTGGAGGGGTCTGATGGCGGGGGGAAGATCGTGGACTGTCGTCTGGGGTGCGATGGTGATGATTATCAGAGCCGTGTAAAGAATGACTAGGAGAAACAGGAGGTAATTGGGGGTGTTCACTGCTGTTGACAGTAGACGTAACAGGCGGGGTTTGTGCAGTAGCACCAGGCTGTGAAATAGGCGTTTGTTGACCAGTATTATCAAATGATGATGCACCAGGTTGCTGAGAATCTAATTGATGTATAAGAGAGGCGTCAGACTGACCAGCCTGAGAAGCAGAATTATCCTCACCTGTTTCGGCGTTATTGAAATTTGCAGGAATGCCAGCAATATTAGATGGATGTTCGTGACTTCCAGAATCAGAAAGAGCTGGGGATCTATTTCTACCAAAAGACTGTTTATCAGCGTTATCACTATCAAAAGTATGGCCAGCAGAAATATTTTTATCGGAATTATCAAGCTTATCCCTAGCAGTCTTGAGAGCAAGATGTGAATGGTCCTCGTCAGAATCAGAATCGTGTCGGCCAGGTGATTCCTCACGAGATTTTAAGCTATCATGAGAAGGTGTGGAAACACGGGACCCGTCAATAATATCCCCAACTTTTACATGTAAAGGAACAGTCAATGAAGAATTATCTGGTTGTTGGGCGATGTGTTGGCCCGAGGTATTAGGCTGTTCACTTGAAAGCGATGTGTCAGTGTAAACGTCAGTTACATCGAGGTGTCCCTTATCGCCCTGACTTGTACTAGCAGAGGATGAGTCAATTTCTGACATCATGAGGGTAAGAGGGTAAAGCCATACATTGGTAGGTTTTCTCAAATACGTTTTATAACGAGCAAAAGAAGCCTCACGAAACAGAGCAAGTTCTGGTAAGGGAAGAGACAAATAACCTAGCTGGTCTAGTATCGACTCATAGACATGCCATTGAGTGTTCTTATCATTAGCAGCCAACAATAACCATTTATTAAAGAGAATAGTAGGGGTGTACTGTTTGATATAACGAGAAGCACGAGCAGACAAATATCCCTTATCAACCGCTGTCTGAGCTTCCAAACGGAACTTAAGTAACCACTGCTGAAGTGTCAACTGTGTCAACGGGACAGACATTCAGAGCAAAAATAGATGTAAGAAGAGCAAGCGTGCCGTGCATACTAGCACTTACCAGAGCAAAAATATAACTAATTTGAGGGAGATTACGTATAAAAATAGAGCCTAAAATCAAAATAAGGGTAAAGGCTACAAAATGTGCCACAGCGATTCCTTGCAATAAACGTGGATGTAACTCAAAACACATATCAACCGACGACCCGAAGAATAAGGGAATGAAGACATCACTTGAAAACCATATATCAGCAATAATGAAATAAGTAATCACTTATCTTGCTTTAAATACATATATATAAAATGCAGGATTAACTGTAGCACGTCACCACACATGAAGAAAAAATGTCGACTTGTCCCTTCAAGTCAATAAGAAACTAAACTAACTAACTTTGGCTAGCTAAAAGTAGAACAGTAGACCTGACACAACAAAATACAACACGATACGCTATCAATGATCAATGCGCACAACGGCAATAAATGAATGGAAACATGCATAAATGAAGAAGAGCGTGCTGTTACTCAAGAAAACAATGATGGGATGACAATCAGTATGTGATAATCAAAATCTCCAGAGTGTTCGTTGGACGGGCAATAGCGAATTTGTAATTTTAAAAGTAATGAAATGTGACATATTTAAGTTGCAGAGTGAGGAAAAAGGAAGGCAGAATAGCGTGGCCATGGGACCAGGCTATTAGACCTTAAGTGCCGTGTATATAAAATCTAAATAGTATGCTATGTGTTTGAAAACAGACAGACATATTGGTAATGTAACGTTAAAACGCAAAATTAAAGTATAAGAGGAGATGACAGATAGCCTAAGAAAACATAATAAATTAAGGAGATAAGAATCAAGTGCCTTTCCTATTAATGTTTGCAAAATGAGCTCCTACCGTATTGGAAGATGTGCTGTGTTGCCAGGAAGGCCTAATGATGCGAGAGATGCCCCAGAGACTTGAGTGCGCTGTCTGGTCCGGGTCTGGATGAGGTGTGTAGGTAAAGTTGTGAGAGGTGTGGAAGATGAGAGGCAGGCATATCGAAGCTGAACATGAGCTAATAGGTAACCAAATAAAGATATGGGCGAAGCCCCTGAGCTACCTGATAAGAAAATTGCGCCCCCTATACTAGTAGGTGAATTAAGGTGGGATAACATGGCTCTGTAAAACTTTATGAATTTAATTTTAGGCTTTGGGCTCTGCATGTTTAGTAGAGCATATTAATCAATTTAATTAACGATATAGCAGAACAATAGCTAATTAGGAGACCAAAACAGCGACCAATGGCATGGCGTTGAACCAATGCTCTCTAGCCATAGCTGGCGAACCCGCTATACATGATATGAAGTTGTGACATAATCGAATTTCCACATCAAAGAAGTGGACTTTCTTCATGCGAAGAAACCGTAGGCCCATAGCCCATAGCATTGCAAGGCTAGTGTTTCGGGAAGAAACGTCACTAAATGTGAATCTTACATCGTACGAACATCAAACATTGAGTTGCTATATATGATCATTTACAGATATAAAGAATTATCCCTATGCTATCTCAGAGAGTTCTGCTTCTACAGTTCGACGTGTGTTGTCGATGCCTACGTTACCGTTGATAAGTCAATACATGTAATGGTAGTAAATCAAGAGACAGTGTGACACAGCAGACAAGCGCCAAGAAGCCGCAGACCGGTATTCTCTCACCATGCCATCTTTTAGCTAATTCCCCCCATATAATGTTCTCTGTGAGAGGTAGCTAATTGAGTAGATGGACTCGTCGCCGGGGATCCTGCGGGAGACACCTTAGCACTTGCCACCACGAAACACCTTACTCAAGAAATACCAGAGGCTCGACAGTTTAGTTTCACGTATCCATTTAATACACAATTTATAAACAGTTACATTAGGAGTCATTCGAAGAACCGATGGTAACCAACTTATCAATACATTAAACAACGATCTTAACGAATTACATACATCATAAACTAATGCCATCTCAATCAACCATGACCTGAGGTTCCTTTAAGAGTAACCCTTGATCATACCTCTAACAACAATACCCTTACCTGACGAATCGTCACCCCGTCAGGGAGACAGGTAGCCCTCCTGCTGCCTCAGCGGGAAGCGGGCTCTGTTCTGCCTGGGCAAACAAGCTTGCCCCCAGAGATTGCTACTAGGGTGTTCTGCGGCTGCGCAGAAACACCAGGGTAACTGTTGCCATGGAAACATGGGGTGAGTTCTACCCCGTTGCTATCATTGAATCTCATTACACAATAATATAATATATCACATTACTTTTATACAATAATAATACAAAATGATATTACAGAATTAAGGTCTTGAGGTTCATGGCGATTTGAGGAAAGTTCCTATAAGAGGAAAGAATGAAGACACCTCTGAAGCTAAAAGCTCAGCGGTGACATTAACTCTGGCGTGTTTGAAAACAAATCCTCATAACCCGTCACACGAGTTACCCTTGCAACCTTTCCAAAAATGCCGAAAATGGGCAAGCTTTCGGAAATGGAGTGTCAGGGTTCCATTCAACCTGGAAAACCTGGAATTTTGGGTTGTGCTTTTCCCGGCCTGGAAAAACCTGGAAAATGTGATGTTTCCGCCAAAAACCTGGAAAAAGTCTGGAATTCGGGGTTCTCTTGCCAAAATTGAAACGGTCCAACAAATTTTGGGCTTTGATGACTGTCCGGGGCGCAAAATCAGTTTAAAAGAATTGCAGGCTTAGGCCTTGAACATTGTTTTGGCAGCCTTGAAAAACCTGGAAAAAACCTTGAATTTGAACTTGGCAAAAGAGTGGGAACCCTGGGAGTGTGTTATCGGCTAAAACCACCAGAGGGACTCAGGGTCTGCTTAGAAAGTTTCTTCAAAAGTGATCGGAGTGGACATGCTAAAATTAATCAACAGATCATGCTCAAGCTTTTCTCACAAGTACAGTCTCGACAAGCTCCCCTCATATGAAGGCTGAATGAAGCAGTATTATATTTAATAAGACCAAATGGGTATGGTTTTGAGATGTACTCCACGAGTTGAAGGCATCATAGAGAATTTAGAAATTTACTCCCCACATAATTTTACTAGAAGAACTTTCAGAGACCATCCAACCTCCTTCCTCAGTTCTTAGTTTTGTGTATTGGAGCAGCTTCTAGGGATAACTCAATCACAACAAACCCAATTATTTCATAATAATAGATAATTTATTTGATAAACAATGCATTTATTATACAAACAATATTAAATTTGGCAGCAAACCAGATCAAATTACGAGTGTTTCTCAACACACTCAGCGACTAATCAACTTCATAATATGCAATTATATACACATTGGAATATACATAGCTTATTTACATATCATTTACATGTAATTAACATCTCATTAGCAGGTCGTCAACAAATCATTTTGCGATTGATATGTACACAATCTCAAAAGTTACTTTTTGTATCTAATCAAAGTATCAAACAATTTTGAAGAACATCAAAAGTCAGATACCTCTAATCTGTTTAACTTTAGTTTAAAGAAATTCTTCTTCAAGGTTTATAAACTCTCATCAAAATAATTACTTATTTTCCAAATTATCAATTAAGAAAGACTATAAAACCGAGTTATTTTTTAGAAAAAATAACTATGAAACTAACAAAAATATATGCAACAATAATGACGCAACTGTCAACAGATGCGTTAAAAGTAATATTACATACTATGCTATAACATCAAATAAACTTCTAAACCATAATACAATAGAATACCAAACTATAACAAAACTATAAATTCTTTATACAATCAGGTTATAATACAAAAATTATGAAAATGTAACATAATAATTCCATCACTCCCGCCGCCCAACAAAATTGTTTGTCGTATATTTTAATCGTTACTGTGTATTTTAACGATACCTTAATTTACTTTCACAAAAGTAAAAAAAAGTTAAATTTAAACAAAATAATTAAGCAGCCATATCAATATTTTCATACATTCCAAATAGAAATGTGAAATTATTCTTGTGCCAGTAATTTAAATTTGAACAACTTTTACTTCATCCAGAAATTAAATCTAATTCTTTTTCTCAGAAACATTAACCAAAACTTGATAAACCTAAAAATTAAAATATTATCGCGATGTAAACCAAGTTTCTCACATTCTTATTGTCACAATATTGCAAAATGCACAAAATAACTATTACCAGCTTAAGTAAACGATAGAATGTAAAATTATGTAATAACTTAAAACTTATAAAATAGATGAAATTAGTTTCAAACCCATCAACTTGAGCAGAAAATAACCTGATAATTTGAAAATTAATTTCAACAAATGAAAACTTACATCGACTAAATGGTGTAAATGTGTTGAATTAATGAGATCTGGACTATTATTAGATTTTAAATTTCAATCAACAAAATAACCATGACAAGAAACAGAGAAATAAGGTAAAATAAAATGAGAATTAAATTAAAAATAAAGTTAAAAGGCAAACATCTTTTTTTGTGAGATTTCTACATATTTGCATTGTATGACATCACAGAATTAATTAACCTTTACTTCAATTACTTCTCTGAGGAGTTAATAAAATGTCTTATTTAATGAATATCTATCTACATAAATACAAAATATATGATACATGTACACAGGCATGTAAAATAATTATGCAAATCATCATCAATTGTTTGTACTGTACTGAAAGTTCATCATGTTTGTACATCATAATATTACATGTCATCATCATCAAAATATTATATTCATGTCATATAATAATGTTTTTGAGAATGCTTAAGTACATGCTAATATTATTAACAATGACCAGCCAATACTTTGCATTGATTTTGCGTTTAAACAACTTTCGTTCAACAAAACTTTCGTACAACAAACACAAAACTTTACAAAAAGCACACTAAAACAACTTTAGACAAATGTTCATTTTGTGGTGTTTGACAAAATTTTTTAATTGACCACACTTATTAATATTTTAAATAACTTGTAAGTAACAACTGACAAGTTGTTCAAACCCGAAGATAGAACATTTTACAAATCCAGCAATGTTTACAATGTACTCTGCCGAAGGTTTGCGGCAGCGCAATTGACACTGAAAATGCTTAAATGTAATAAATCAAGGAACGTTTGCACTGTATATAATTAGCCAACAATCTAAAATTATTTAATTTTATACCAAGGAGTTGGGGATAAAAGTCAAAATTTCACACATTTTTTCCCTTTGTTCTCTAATATCCAAATATGTTGCCATGAAATTATACCAATGGTTGTTGGCCTTGAACCAGTTTGCAAAATAAAATACAAATTATTTGTTTGAGAAAAAAAAAGAAGAAACTAAATTCATCCATGCACATGAGTCTGAAAAAAAAAAGAGTTGGAAAAAAGAAGTCCTTACGAAGAGAAAATGCATCAAAAATATATGAAGAAAAAAATCAGAGAAGGAAATGCAGATCTATTTTCTATGACCTTGAAAAATATGAGAACAAATAACACACCCCTAAAAAACAACCCTCCAAACAGAAGGCCATGAGAAAAACAACAACAGTTTTATTTTAAGTTAGGAGTGCACCAAACACTGCTGTGTACAAGCAGTTACCAGTGCTGACATTTAGCAAAAGTATTATTTCAGCATCTCATTTGTTATGGTACGTCATACAAAGGAACAAAGGAAGGTCACATGACCCAAGGAGAGGTCACATGACCTTAGGATTCCTGTAAAGTGTTCCATTAGTGAAGAAAGAGTTCCACTTGTGAAGTCACTGTGCAAATCACTTAAGCTTGGTGAGGATCACTATTGGCTAAACACTAGTGATCATTTGGTACAGCCTGCTGAAGGTACACAATGAATAGAAACATGTCACTGAAGGTGAACAGTTAAAATATTGAGTAATAATAATTATTTATGAAAACAGCATAGATTTTCATGGTAATTCAATACAAAATAAGATTTACCAGACCTAAAAAGTTTATATTCAAGGGTACTGTAGAAACTAAGGAGTAATAGGGAGCGCACTACTTCCTGTATTTTTGCACTGAAAAATTAAATGAGAACAGCATAGATTTTAATGGTAATTTCTCAAGACAAAATAAGATGTACCAGACCTTACAAAGGTTATATTCAAGGGTAGTGTAAATACTTAAGGGTAATAGGGAGCTCATTATGTCCCGTATTTTTACACGGAAAAGGCCTAATTTTATCCTACCCCCCCTCCCCTCCACCAGGGTTTTTGAAGGCACAGAAGTCCCTTCTGGTACCGGACACAATTTGTCCGAACCACACAACTACCATAGCCAACTTATGATATTGACCTTTAAAGCATACAAAGTTGATTTTCAAAGCTAATTTATGAATAAGTAGACATTTACCTGCAACACAAGCCAAAATTCACTGAGATTATAAATTATTTTGTTGGCTATTGACAAAGAATATATAATTGTTAGGTCTGGCACTATATAGCAATAGCACTGCTTGACCGTCAATGACAAGGTCAAGGTTTGATTTTTGGCTAAACTTCAAGAACTAAAGACTTAACCAAGTTGACCGACACATTATAATTGGATAACTGAAACAGATAAATGAGATTGAACTGCCAGTAATCACATACTTGATATAGCACTAAACCCCATAACATGGATGTGTGGTGCGTACCATGACTAATGCGTCTAATTAAGCGAAAGACAGGCCTAAGAGAGAGAGAGAGAGAGAGAGAGAGGGAGTCTCAGAAAGAGAAGAGTCCTCAATATGTCACAAAATTACACCATGTGTGGGATCTTCGACTTGCTCAGCATAGACAGACATCAAAGGGAACTGCAATTTTACAATCACATCAGGACAACATTGACCTTCATCATTTCAGCTTAGCGTCGTTCATGAATCAGAGAGGGGGTTAATCCTCATTGATCAATCACAATAATAATGCAGAGATGATTATATGATTTATATGTAAATGAGGTGATTGCGGAATTATAACTGTGATATATAGGGCTTAACATCACCAGAACTTTACAGATCATAGAATGACCCCCTTTCCCTCCCCCCTCCAGTTCCTCAGTCCCCCCCCCCCCCACCCCGGTTCCCCATCAATTAATTTCTTGGCAAACCATCACAAATGGTTTGGGCCCCCCTCTCTGATCCGTGGCTCTGCCCCTGTAGTCAGTTACCTAACTAATCATTATTCGCCAATATTGGCTTAGAGCCACGTGCAGCCGATATTTAGCCAATATACAGCCAATCACTCGTGTAATCTCAGCTGCCGATCAATGCGGATTACCCTACTGTAGCTGTAATTTAGTACACAACTATGTTTCACATAACACATTCATCTTTCTAGAGAACACATCAGAAGAACATGTATACCACGCATACAGTGGTATTGTATTGATCAAAGAAAATAGCAAATACAAAGTATAAGGAGTATTACTTTGTGAAGAGTTAAATTATTTCAATAAAATTTTCATATGTAGCTTTGTTTGATAACAAAAGTTAGATCGGAATTCCATGATTTATGAGTAATATGTTTGACTTATGTCAAGGTCGAAGGTAAACACAAAAATATTTAAGCTCAATATCGAACACTGTGAAGTGCCTGGGAAAACAAGCGCTCATTTTCACTATTGACTTTTTCCCTTCAACAAAGGTAAATTCTGAGTCATGCATATAAGTATTTCAATTTCAAAACATATAAATGGTTAACAGGCATAATATCTTCCCAAAAAACAAAGTAAAGAATACAGAAATATCAGAAAATAAAGATTCCATCATATTCTTCAAGAGATGGAGATTTACATTGCCGTAACTCTCAAGTTCTCAACAGATCAATTAGATAATCTTTTGCAAGTACGCAAGTGAATCGAGTCAATATCTTCAGAAATAAACAGGACATACAGAATAAACGGACAGATTCAGTGTTGTTTTGGTTCAGGCAATACAGATATTGGTTACCATGGCAACATATTTGGATAAGTAAGAAAACAAGATGATCAGAAATTAACATTAATTATGAGATCATATTTTGTTGTCAGTTGGCACCCTGCTAAATTTATGGAAGTCCAACAAAAACCTAAATTTTTTTTGGCATAACATAAATATATGTAATAATTGTAAAGTGTAAAATTTATACCTATTTATTTTTTGTTAAAAATGTTTAAAGGACACCAGATCATATCAAAGTGAAGTTCAACTTTCAAGGTTGTGGAAACCTTCAAATGCGAGAAAAATATAGGTCGCTACACACAAAGTCAATTCAAAGTTCATTACGAAGTATTACTTAAATATATCACATTTTTATTTCACAGTCATTTGTGTTGCATTGATAAAAATAATAGTATCGAAGACATTTATGAAATTTAAATGGACTTAAATTAAACGCTCAATAAATGACTAAATTACAATGAAATGCATCAGTTTAGATAGAATAACTATCTTACAACTATCTAACATTTTTTAACGTTTTCCATGTCAGGTCATAGTATATGTCTTAACATACAAAGTAATAAATCTCAAACAAACTGTAATTAAAGAATATCTCTAACAAATGCATTATCTTTCAATATGACTAAAAAATTTACGAGTAGTGACACTTGCACTTCATTGTACAAGGAATATTTCTAGCTTTCAAACTTTTGAGTTTTCGACCAAAAGAACTGGAAAAACATTTTACCAATATAGCTATTAGAGTTATGTTGTAGCAGGCACAGGATAGCTAATATCTCCCAAGTTCCGCATACAATAATCTATGGCAACGATAATTTATCACAAAGGAAATAATATTTGTTCAAAATGGCACAGTTTCGGGGGCCACATGTAAAACCGACATACTAACATCATTAAACATGTTAAAACACGCACATCTTTTTACTTACGTTTTTAGTTTTTCACATTTTCCCACATTCATTCTATCATTCCGAGTATCAACTTAGTCCGCAGATCATATCTTTCATAGCCTCAACTTCATATCAATATAATGAGAATTAACAATACCAATTTAGATTTAAAATGACACCTTGTTTTTGCCGTTTCATCACTTCTCACACTGGTCCATCAGACATTATATATCACACAAACATCATCATATACAACAGATCTATTACTCCTTTTTCAATTTCAAACTTTAAGAAGACGGTAGCATAATGAGTTTATAACAATTGTCTTCAATCATAAACTATAATCTCAAAGACTCTGAGAGTAGCATCTTACGGTCACATCATATTGACTGAGTCGACTCGCATAGCTTCATACGGTCAAATATGTACTTATAACACCATTCACGGACAGTAAATGACCTTATACTCACTCCACCTGGAGAAATCTTCTTGAAATCCTGAAACTCCTTCAATCCAACATTACGACTAGATATATCTTTTGATGTGGAGTTCTGGAGAGCATTACAGATCCGTAAAATATTCACATATCATTCATAATACATTTCATAACAATCATAACATCTTAAATAACATATTTGTAATAATTACGACATCTTAGATTCGACGATTCAATCAGCGACTGAACCTTCAACAGTTTTTTTTTCATTTCACAGTAATTCATACCGTATCAGATCAACTTATATCCATTTTTCGTTTTTGGGTTACGTTTTTTCAGGTGTGCGTTTTTCCATTCAGTCCCGTTTTTTCAATAGCTGGTCAGGGCGTAACAATGAGTCAACGTGGCTATCTACCACGGACATTGCGATTCCGAGCTGTGCAAAGTAATACGTGATCATAATGAGAGGTTGGGAGTAGGGAATTGGGGCGACAAATTTGTCAATGGCAATTATGGCGTCCGACAATACGAAAGCTGCCGCACCTGAAATTAGACAAAAACAATCATTTAATATCACAAGAATAAGCAGAGAATTACTAATTATTCTGCACATAAAGTCCTATTGATAGGAAGGGATAAGTAGGAGGATAGGGACAGATAGAAAGACAGAAAGACTGATAGACTGACAGATTATGTCACAAATAGACAGACAAATAGATAAATAGACAGACAAAAGATAGATCGACAGGTACCTATTAAAGATAGACCTTGTAGATAGATAGCCAGAAACTGACAAAAAGATAGAAAGATAGAAAAATATCAAGGTAGACTGATAGATACCAGGATAAATTCAGATTCTTCAATAATTTATAAATGACATACCTACATAATATTAATTGAAATAATTAATCGGTTGGATGGGGTCAATTAGTGGCAAGGCAAAGGCAAGCATCAATAGCTACTGACCCACTGACCAAGATCAACAACAAAGCTGACACAATACTGACTATTCTACCGTCATAATTATAATGTTCATCAATGCATTAGGCCACACATAATTGATCTTTAGCTTCTCGGATCCTCTCAAGGCACTTTTTCTAGGGTTGGTCAGTAGGACAAAAAAAAAGGTCAAAAAGAAATTTTCTATAATGTAAAAAAAAAATTATTATTTTTTCCACGGCACTAAATATATTGTGTCGGCGGGTCCGCGAAGCTAAGAATCAATTATGTGTGGCCTTACTGATCAGACATGACGTCTATCCCATTTGATTTTATGAGATAAACAAGAAACACACACTGGTACACAAGTATCGAATCGAATATGAGATAAACAGACAAACAAGATTTGCGATGGCCTATTTCATAACACGAAGCAGCAACACCATGTGTGTTGTTAAACAAAGGCAATCAAATTGGTGAATCGTAATGTCATTGCTCATATAATCAGACACACAGATCTATAGATCTGTTGATCATATAGATATCATGGATATATGACAATTGTAAATAAACACATGTGACTCAATTGATTGCCTTTGTTTACTGATATGCGTAATACTCCATTTAACGTTTAAGCCTCTTTGTGATTTATTTGTAAACATTGCTTATCAAAAGGGGTTTCCCCTAAAATCTTTGTTGAAGATATTGCGACTGATTTTGAAATTATACAGCATGATACAGGTGAATGACCGATCGCATAAATTTATAATTTATATAAATATCAAAAGAATTACAGGTCTATGTAACAACTTATTGCCTTACACATGATTTATTATCTGTGTAAGAGCTAGAATAAATCAATTTTTAAAAGGATTTTCTTATAGATTTATAACTTGTGACCTGATTTAGGATATATAGACTGATCAATAAGGATTAGTTGATTTATACAGTAGCAATATTTTTTTACATTCTTTACATTTCTGTCTCGTGATCTTAGTTATAAATCATGATTACTGGTGCATCAAACTAATCCAAACTTTGTCACATTCTCGATGTCTCACAATTTTAAGTTCTTTAGATAGTCTGAGCTGTGGCGGATCCAGGGGGGCCTAGGCCCACCCCCTCCCCACAGCGAAAAAATAAGGAGCAATGCAGGCCCACGAATGCCGAGACGACACAGTAAATGACCAATCAGAGGGCATAAATATTTTGGCAAGGGATAAATAATGAAAAACACTACCAAGTGTTGCAACGACCGAAATGGAACCATTAACTTTTCATTACATGCACATAATCAGTTGATAGTTGATACCCTTTTAGGCCAGGGGGTGCAACATATTTCTTGCAAAATCCACTTACTCAAACAAAATATTACATATCTCATAATTAATTGCAATTATAAAACTCACCGAGACAACTAGAAATCCTGGTCCATGGCCAGAAGGCCTTGAGAGGCCCGAGCCGGGCTGTAGCTCTCCACAACATGGTCATAATTAGAAGACAATAGACGAGGGCGAGGTAGACGAGGGCTCCTTCGAATCCAGGGAGGCAGAACCAGTAGAGACAGAGACCCAAGAGGTAGCAGGCGACACCTACTGGCAGATTGAAGTGAGGAGTGAGTCCGAACGCGCTCGCGTAGCAACCCTGGGCGATGGCGAAAGCTATCAAGCCATGGATGAAGTAACCCACGTTCTTCCATACGAGAAAGGCGTCGCCTAACATACTGAAAAAAAGAAACATACAAAAGTTATAATTTTGTTAGATTATATTAAATTTTATCTTTCCATATTATGATACACAGAAAGATAAATGTTAATTAGATCAATTTCATTTAGCAGTGTTTTGTGGAGCGAGCTCGTAAATGAGACTATGAGCATGATGAGAGACAATTGAAACACACGCGCCATTACCAGCCAAGAAAATGTACATGTAAAGATACAGCATATTGAGATTTCTAATATCAAATTGTGCAGGCACTGACAGTCTGACAGTAATAATTTCTGTTGGGGGTACTTCTTTATAAGGCGGTGCTTGATTTAGGAATGAATATCAGCGACTTTGCACATTCGAAATAAATAATTACTGCTGCCGTTATCGCAAAATAAATCCAAGGCCCCCCCGAAAATAAATGGTCGTCCCCTAGCAACTCTTTGATAAAGTTCTGGAAAACTGCCATTGCCATCAGCATTCACTGTTCAGCAAGAAAATTAATTAAAACCTTTCAAAATAAAGCTACAATATTACTACTAATTCTGAATTATTACAGCCACTAAGTGATGCCTAATTAGTATCATGATCAGTAACATCTGATAAAGCAAGAATAAATTGGGCCAATCACCAGAGATAATGATATCTGAACTTTCACAATTAGCACTAGATACTTTTGAGTAAATAGGCAATTGGCTTTGATAGCCATAGAATGTTGTTGCTTAGAAGCTAGAATTTTGACATTTACGAAGTCTACCTGGCAAATACGGCCTTGAACATGACGAATCAGTACCTTGAGAGTCTAGACAATGCTGTACAGTGTACATCTTTCAAAACTTATTTGTACATTGTATATGCACAAAGAACTGATATATGTATTGCAAATTTTCAATAATGTGATTTGTTTACTTTGTTACTTTGTTCAGCAGGTTTTGTAATATACAAATTTGATTATACATGATATATCATGTACACTGTACAGTATGTGTATTAATTTGATCAATACCCATCTGCACATAATAATACTCATGCATATATTTGATATCTATACGAAGAAAAAGTGACTCACTTGCATGAGAAAAACACCATGATATAATTTTGTTATAATGACCAATATTTATGACGCACAAGCATAATAAGGTCAAATTGGCAACTGATGAACAGGATAATTAACTAAACAACAGAAATTAGGCATAACATGACCATGATGACCAGCGTTGACTTTTTGTGGACATTGACTTTTGCTTAAGGTCAAGAGCTAGCACATGTATATATATGTATGGTTAATAATTTCGCAAATTTAACATGTTTCACTGATACAGAAAAATATTTTGACATCTTGCATTGTTTAGGGTGGCAATATTTGGGATTGTCAATTGTGTTACATGACACTACCTGGCAATCTGAACGCTATTATGAATCACAATAGGACTTTCGAGTATATTTGCAAAAACGAAACCAAAAAACAAAAAAAAATATGGGCCCACAAATGAGCAATGAGGGTATTGATGGTTGGAAGTAGGGGCTTTATGTCCTGTATTTATGCGCTTGATACGCTAATTTGGACAGCATAAATAATGGTAGAAACTCTTTCAGATCCACTTGATGATGTTAGTTGACCATAAATTCATAATAGAACTCAGATTGGAGATAAACAATATCATATTCTCACCCCAAGAAGGACAAAGGCCGTGGTTTGCGTTCGAAAACTTCAAAATTTCTATTTAATAGTTTTCCCTTCCCCTTCCAATTCAATGCTTGCTATTACCAATTAAAAATCTGTCCTATGATACTTACAGTCTAGGTGTCCTGGGTTGTAAACCCTTCAATGGCCCTACAATCAAATTCAAAATGTAACTCTTGACTCAGTACATCGTTCTTACCTAAATATGAGTCCGATGGTGATTTTTCTGGAGTACGCATAGTGATCCGACGACAAGTCCATTCCATGTAAGAGCACAAATACGATGAGCGAAATAATTGGCAGACATTTGAACAAGCAGTAGAAGATGGACTCGAGTTTCGATCCCGTTCCGTAGAGGACGAAGAAGATGGCGCACGTCTTGAAGAAGGGAACCAGTTTAGGCCCACACGCCTTCACCTGTGAGGAACCAGACAGATACGGTATTAATTAATAATAAATAATGCTTTTATTGATATAAAGATATCAGAATTGATACATTTGTCAAGTGTTAGTATTGTGAGAGAACAGGGGTTAGTAAATGTGATAAATTCTTTTTAAATACATAGAAAATCAGAGATTGAGTAAATATATTAATGATTATCAAAATATCTGCATTATATATACATGAAAGTTTACTGATTGCTGAGTAAATAATTAAAAGATGTTTATAAATATCTGACTCCGGACACTGGGTAAGTAAAAGATCCCACACAATGTCATGTGGTAAATTAGGATTCCTTTTGCAGATTACTCTATGTCATCGTGCACCCAGATGGATGGATGATTGGGGCTTTACGTCCTGTATTTAGCACTTGTTAGGCTAATTAGGAAAGGAGGAGGACACGGCAATGAGACAAAGGATGATTGAAAGCCGTCCATCATAGGTCCAGGTGATCCGGCAAGAGCTGGATTTGAACCCTGGACCCATGACTGGAAGTCCAGCAGGTACAACGAGACCAACTCCCTTCCCCCAATTGTACAGCCCCAGTAATGCAGAAAGGTCATGGCATCAATCAACAATTGCTATCATAACAAATTAATATACTTCCTAAAATCATGTATTCAGATTATAATTCAAAATTATGGGCAGATCATCATTGCATGGTCATGTGATATAGTAATTGTACAATTTAGATATAGCTTGTCAATATGCAGCGTTATCTGCCTGGTTATTATAGAGAAATACATATTATATTCTAAATGGGACTGAAATAACTCCACCTTTTTTCCACAAAATCCAATATTTGTTAACTTTTATAAAATATCACCAAAATGCTGACTAATAATGCTTCGTGAAATCAATTTAAATATATCCTAATCTGTCAGACACGACCAGGATTTTATTATTGAACAATTTATTTCTCGATTTAACAAAACAAGCATTGAATCATGGGTGAAATAACATTTTAGGATGCCTGGATAAAGTTTAAACTATCATTTCTGATATGACGCAAAATAAAATTGATCCATTATCGTTTCAAAATGTTAACTATATCATCAAACCTCTAAATTTAACCTTTACGGTACAGGAATCATTATAAAAATTGTTCATTCATTTAATCGAATAATATCTTTATATCCTCCAGGATTTCTCCCATATAATTACTTAAATTATGATTCATACCAGCTAACATACGTCATGGTTCATTGACATTTTCAGTTGACTTAAAAGCACTAAATGTTGCATTGCGGCTGACCATTATGATCATTCAGAACATTGACTGAGGACAGTGCGAATATTTAGAACATTCAGACCTGTCTCAACTGAGTGCATATAACTGCATCATCAAACGTTTTTCCAAAATCAGTTTTTAATATATGAAAGTTATCAAGTGCTTGGGCCTTGGGGATAGGGTTGGTCTAGTGGTTGCGTGCTGGGCTGCCAGTCGCTGGGTCCAGGGTTAGAATCCAGCTCTTGCCGGGCTATGTTGGACGGCTAATTCAATCATCCTACGCCTCATTGCCCTGTCCTACCCTTGTCTTCATCAGCCTACCAAGTGCATAAATACAGGACATAGAGCCCCAATCATCCATCCATCCATTATCAAGTGCTTAAAACTAATGTCTTTTTTATAAGTTTCAACTCCTGACTTACTGATTTTGTGAAGAAAAGAAACTTTCTATTGAACTATCTTCATTAAATAAAAGAGACTTTTACACTGACAATTAATTGATATCAACAGAAAGATACCAAAAATGTTTAAATATGTTAAATATGACCAGTTGATGACAGACATTTCCAGCCAAGTCTAAATATCAAGCAATTTTCATAATTGCAATATTTAAACTCAGGGTAAGCATTAAGAGTTTGCAGATTTGGTGGAAAATATTTATTTTGTCTATCTAGCTCTGGCACACATTAAATATGCTTTTTGTCAGTCTGTCTGTCTGACCGATTTTTGGGATTGCCAGCAAAACAAAGTTGAAAGAGAAATTCAAAAAAGAAAGAAAGGCGAAGAAAAGATTTGTGAGAATTCTTTAGTTCTAAATTAGGAAAGACCACTTAAGACACTCCCTGCATTATCATGACCAATTAAATTCCATAAATATAAAGGCGAAATCAGGCAAACTTAAAAATATATCTAGATCACATTTGCTGCTTCTTGACAAAACTTAAGGTTTGTTAAAGACAAATATGGCATATATGGCAAAGTCAAGGAAGTTACCCATATTCAACTTTAAAAAAAAATCTCTACATAAATATGTACTGCCAGCACTCAAGAAAAACAATGTTCACTCATGAGACAGCTGAACATGATTCAGAGAGAATAAAATCTTGATTTAATATTTTTGGAAAACAACCATGTGATATGATTTTAAAATAGAGTCTGAGCAGAGCCAGTAAAACATTTAAAGATCCCATGGATGGATGGATAATTGGGGCTTAATGTCCTGTATTTAAGCACTTGGTAGGTTAATTAGGACAGGAGGACGACACGGCAATGAGGTGAAGGATGATTGACACAGCCGTCCAACATAGGACCAGATAACCCGGCAAGAGCTGGATTCGAACCCTGGACCAGGCGATTGGCAGTCCAGCATGCTACCACTAGACCAACCCTCCCCCCTTCAACGATCCCATACATTGGATAAATGTGAAACTCTTCTCTCATCTCGTCAATCAACCCTTGTTAGTAGCCATAACTAGTGTTAGAGGGTTGAACTTAATATATCTCAATACCTACTTACAATGACCTATGCATTTAAGTCATATAATACATTAAATCAGCATACTTATGTAATATTTAATCTAAAATTTAATATTACATGGAGCAGTTTATTTCTTTTTTTCTTTTTTTGCTTCCTCTTACTCCTCTTAGTCATGCTTCGACGACAAAACTCTTAAAAGAGCTTTGCATGACTGAAAACTAGCCAAGCTAAACAGACACACCTTCTAAAATGTGGGAGCATTTTGGATGATTTTCAAAACTTCCCAAGTTATAGAACATGCCTTTGACATGGAATAAAGCGTGGGTTTCACTACGCATGCCAAATTTTAGTTTTTATTTTCAAAATTTTTGCAATCTATTCAAAATACAAAACTGCATTTATTGGCACTTTTTAGAGAATTGTAAATTGACTTAATTGAGTCGGATAAAATTAAGTATAATTTGATTTAAATAGGGTGGCAAATATTCATGCAGTTTCCTGGAGTGTAAATGGAATTCTTGATTGCTTATAAATGTTCAGTCTGATTACGTAGCATTCACAATTAGTCAATTACACAACGTCATGTTTAATGACGCACACAGGTATACATGTTTTCATGACATGCTGATGAACTATGAGAAAGATAGATAGATAAATAGATAGATATGGTAAGTGCAGCCCTCTATGCCCAGTTCTGGGTGCTCACGAGGGTTGATTGGTGAGATGGGAGAGAGAGTGGGAGTCCTCAACATGTTACACATTTACCCCATGTGAGGGATCTTTTGCTTGCCCAGCATAGACACTGATACAAGTGATCTACAGTGCAAACAGATCTCATTTTGAATCAAAGTAGATTCTATAATAATTCGAATTTCATGCTTTTAAATAATTAGCGTTAATCAGCATAATTAAAGAAATGAGATTTTTAATTAGTAATTTTTTTGTCAATGCTGAAACAAGTTTTAAAAGATCCATTTACTTTTATGTGCCCTTCAAACTTAGGGAGTATTACTGACTTTAGATCACTTTATGCAATAGTAGTACTATTTAAATAAACGGAGATATTTACAAACTAACAAATCATAAAATAACGCCATATCAATTATTTATTACTAACCACCATTGATATAATAGGCCTATATACATGACATCATCAATTGATGAGAGCACATAATATTACATAAGCAATTAATGATGAGGGTCATATCTGTTTATAGGCTGTGATAGAGATTAGATTTTGTTTGTATACACATTTTGCCGGTTATTTGTATAGACGACTTTTGCACAGACAGCATTTTACATGTGTATATAGACACCAGCATCATAAACAGATGTGAGGCATACTATAACACAGGTCCCTCAACTCTGTTGTTGTTTTTGCAACTTTTGTTCCAGTTTCTGAACTGCGTACACAAAGAGAGCGGGAACTATTTTAAAATTGCTAGAAAAAAGGGACAAAGAGAAATAGCATCACACAACTGAAGTAGAGGACTGTCAGAGGTGAAAGTTGAACAGAAATAATTTAAATATTTGACAATGGTCAATATTAGAAAGCAGAGAAACTCGGGATCTTGATAAACTTTGTGAAATAATTAATTAGCCCATCCATAGTTTTATAATTTGAATATTTTGCCAAATTTTTTAACCATACCTCGATCTCAAAATCTTAATATCAAGCTTCAGATATTGAATGATTTAATAGCTCAACATTCAACTTACATTGTTGCAGTTTACAGGGAGAAGGTTTATAAAATTTAGAGTTTAAGGGGCACATAATTATCCTACCATTCTATATGTGTACAGTCTACAGAGACAGGGTACATACCACCATTCACATTGTACAGATACTACCAGTGGCACAGGTGTATTTGATTTATTGGGGTACCAGGGTACTAATCAGGGTGCATGTGCACTGTAAACAGGGGCTCCAGGAAGTGTCTTTGTCAGGCATACTAGGTTACTCACAGTCATATGACCAAGGTTGACCCCCCCCCCTTTCAATGTAGTGGTCAGCCAGAAATTGGTGGCCCAATTTTCAAGGCAAGCTGTCAGTGTCAAACTTAAAGGCTGAATTTTATTGTTTAAAATAATGGTTAATCAAATTGATTGATTTGATTGACAACCACAGAGTCTGAACTTTATCTATATCACTGACATTGCAAGAAAACCCAAAACACTAAACAACGTAGAAAAATACTGCAACCTGCATGCAGCCACACAAACACAACATGGCACATGGATGACATTTTGTGAACGAGCAAAAACGTCACACACATTATCGCCGAATATTAAATGATTTCAGAATTATTCGACCAAATAAAAGATGGAGATTCAATCTCAACTTACCACTGTTAAAGGGTGAGTCATCTTTGAGTGAAATAAATCCTGATTTGGCTGAGAATTCAAGCTTCTTTCCTCAGTCCACGTTCCTTCTGCTGCTTTTGACACAAGTAAACACGAATGCTATAAATAGATCAGTGCTTCTCATACGTCAGCGTGACGTCACGGCCAAGCCCCCGGATGAGTGCTACTCTTCAGGCCAAACAAGATGATCACTATTTCGGTATCTGTTGAAATCCAGACTTTGGATCACAAATTGCATCGAAGTCACTGAATATGTCATTGGCGAAACGTGTACATTGCTGCATGGTTAATTATCTATCAGTTTTACTGAGCGGGGGGGGGCACCCAGCCGGGGGGGGGGGCACGCGATCCTCTGGGGGGACCCTCCATACTAACTGTATAATTATTTTAGCCAGAGTTGGAAAGTTCATATGGGGGGGGGGGCACCTGGGGGGGCACAGGTCCAATATGGGGGGGCACGTGCCCCCCTGTGCCCCCCCATAGGGACGCCACTGCAGTTTTAGCCAATACAGGAATGGGGGGGGATGAATGGATAGGCTTAGATAATTTGTTAGAAAAAATATATACAATGGTCACTTGCACCCCAGACATAGGAGATCAAGATTTCCCAATTTTTTTAAAAAAGTGCATGAAATTGATTTTCATTAGATATTTTTTGGGCCCCCAAGACCTCGCCTCCTACACCACGACTTGCACACTTTGTTCTCAGAGCAGCTTACATTATAGCTAATGTTTTCGAAAGTTAAATGTTCAGACTAAAATTGAACCGCATTATTTTAATTTCAGGCTTCCATTTTCGGTGTGTTTATGTGTGAAGAGCTCTTTATTGAAAAAAAAAAAGGAATTGAATTCAATGAATCGAAAAATAAAAAAGAATATGTATCGAAAAAAGAAAATTAAATTTTTATCTTGGTCTGAAGTCGCAATGGCACAACATAGAGCTAGTACCAAAGCAAAAATTGAAATGTGTTTCGGGATTGGGCGGGGTGTAGCCTGCAATGGTTTTCAGGACAAACCTTTTTTGCACTCAAAGCAATCACACATGTATGTGAAAGAGTTGTGTGACAAACATTTTTTAATCATATTTTAATAATTTTGACATTTATATGATTATACCGCAGAGCTCTAGAGCACTAGAGGTGGAAACTGTGAAACAAACTTTTTTCATTTTGATGACATTGCTCCAGGCCAACTTTTTTTCTTGGTCATAACATTTTGTTGAACAAACTTTTTTCCTCAAAAAAGCCATCGCCCTGTCCTCCTCCAATCATTATGGTCGGCCCTAGGCTAGATAATGGACTTCATAATCCTGGGCATAACTAAAATTTATAAGGTCAGTATCTCTTCAAATATTTCAAGATAAAGCAAAAGCATGCACTTCTCCAGAAGTAGCCTTACATATATTTTTTTCTTGAGTACATCACTCACTGCAGCTGCAAAATGTTGGTATTTAATATTGGTTTGTGCCAGGCAATATGTCCATTCTCCACAAAAGAATACTCCATCTTGCCCCGAGCGGCAAGGGGGGCGATCGTATGTTTGTTTTTTGTGCTTCTTTTATAGGGTGCATATTTCACTTTGGGGGAGACCATTTAGCTGATCGAACTCAGATCTCTGTACGTTCAAACCTGCAACAGTGGCTTACCTATGGGGGGCACGGGGGGGGGGCACATGCCCCCCATATTGGACCTGTGCCCCCTAGGTGCCCACCATATGAACTTTCCAACTCTGGCTAAAATATACAATTAGCATAGTGGGTGCCCCCCCCCCCCGAGAATCGCGTGCCCCCCCCCCCCCCCGGTGCCCCCCGCTCGAGACCCCGCAGTTACGCCACTGACCTGCAAGGGTACATCTGGTAACAGGGTTGATGGCAGTAATGGAAATGGAAAATTTTCGTCGGGGAGTTCTTGGTAGCACGGCAGTGTCGCCCTATTCCAAATTTTTAAAAGGAGGAAAAAATTGGAAGTCAGAGCATATTTTGGCTAATAATAGCTGGTGGATTGAAAAACTGAACATGATAGCAATTATTTATTTACTGCAGTGATTGGGGGAGTTGTAGCAGGTCATAGCTCCATCAGATTTTGATAAGAGGGCTCAGCTCCCCCGAGTCCCCCCCCCATTTCCATCACTGGTTGATAGTCAGTAAAAGGTTGAAAATTATCACTAATTTTTTTTATTCACAAAATTTTATTTCAAGTCCTGAAGGACCACTTGACTGTAGGGGAAGATGCTTTTCTACAAAGGGTGTGACCATTTAATATCAATTAAGGCCTGGACTGGAGTTTATTTTTTTAAAGTAAATAATTACTTTCTTGAAATTGATAAATTCTTTCTGGGCAGTCTTGAAATAAATAATTTCTGGTGGGGGTTTTTCTTAACAAGGTGTTAATTGTTTCAACTTGCTTGATTTTAGGAATGAATATTCGGAGACTTTGTGTGCCGTCGCTACCGTCAGTAACATGAAATGAAATAATTTTCCGCCAAGCAAAACACAATTTGGGCTGTGAATTTTTCAGCGTTCTGATGATGCATTGTTTCTGGGAGATGGACTCAGCACTTCAAAAAGGAGGATTGCAGAATTGCAGAATTCTGCAATTTCACTCCCAAACTGCAGAATTTATTGCAGAATCTGCAGGTGCAGAGAGAGAAGAAATTTAAATGTACTGGCAAAAAGTCGATAATGAAAATTATTTAAATTATCAAATTTTATTTCTCACCCCTCTAAGTTTGGGCTCAAACAATAAAATATTTGCCTTATAATAAATCTGCCACCAGGTGCGCTGAAACCGGGATGTAATTTAGGTCAACGTATACGATCACAACAGGAGTTCAGGACTTTTTCCGGTGCGAAGTTGTTGCTCCACCTGAAAGTTTCTGACCATATTTCGGCAAAAATAGAGTGTTTATTGGCTACAAAAGTGGTAAAACTGAATCATGAGGCGGTCTCATATGAGTAAGTAACGGATCTCTTCATCTGGGATGAATTTGAGATGAATTGAGTTGTCAAACGTGTGAATTTATCAAAATAACAGTCTGATTTTGCATGAAATCTTGTTTTGTTTTTGCCGGTGTCATGTTGTTTTTGGTGACGTGGCCGAAAGTTGTGTGAAAAACTATTGGATTAATTATTTGATCTTGTATGGGTCCCTGGTGAAACCCAATGCAAACAACTGGGCGACATCATACTCGGCGACAGTGCCAAAGGGTCGCTGCCACTCACTGGGAGACAACTTCTGACAGTGACAGTCTCAATCACAGTGTGGTGATCAGCTGGTTATAAATTTTAGATTATTTTCATTATTGAAATGAATTGATTTATCTCGAATATCATTTGATGTTTTCCCGTTTCTAGTATGGACAATTTTCATCAAAAATGACAAAATTCCAAAAAAAAACCGCACCAAACATCACAAAAACGAGATAGAAAAATTACAAAATAGCTAGTCTTCCCGTGAGTATGTATGTTTCTACTGTGTGACCTGTAGATGCTGAGCAATCACTGCCAATCAGGCCAAACACCAATATTCATGCCGTTTCAAACCCAGTTTGTAATAATAAACTCATCCTAGACGTAGGCCTACCTGGTAACAATTGTCGACCAATCGTTCAATTAAAATCTTTCCAGAAATTTTACATAATTTGTATAGGACACTGTTCTCATTTGCACGTTATATCTATTTCAGCCAACGGGCAGTATGCCTATTCACAGGAAAAGACGTCGGAAATTCTAGAGGACGAAAATGAATCTATGAGTGATGCTCTAAGTCAGAAAGTCAAGGCTCTAAAAACTGTAAATATTTTAAATAATAAATATTATATATTACAATGAGACTAAGAATTAAAAAGAGTTATTAAATTTTTAGGTACCAATGATGAATATTAAATCAATTGACTCAATTCTTGGTTAAAGTTTATCAAACTGTATGTATCAGTTTTTGAAATGCACCTTATTATGCCTGCCAGACAAAATTTAATTACAAATAAAATTCAGGAAAACAACTTTTGCAATTTGCATTAGGTTTCATTCCAGTTATATTTTAGAACTACGTATATAGATTTATGTGCAAGGCATGTGAAGTTGTGAACTTCAAAATTAAAAATATAGTCTTTTTATTTTGTGAGTTTTATTATTTTGGGTATATTTTGATGATGCATAAAACATTAGGGGTGGGAATCGTTTGCAAAGTTGGATACGATACATATCGTCGATACTCATTTTCGGTTTTCGATACGTATCGCGATACACAAATTGTACCATAAACTAATTTAACTGAAATTTATGCAGCAAAACTCACATTTTGCCTCTCAAAATGAGATTTTGTGAGAGACAGGAATCTGAAGTGGCAACAATCTCATGTGTATCTCAACATTTGGTGACACTCTAAACCTAAACTGTGCAAATTAATACATTTTCAAGCAAAATAACGCAGTTGAGGCAGTATCGATTCGATACGATATTGCTAATCATTCGATTTCGATTATCGTATCGAATGATCGATACGGTTTAACCGATATATCGTGAAACGATGTCCATCCCTATAAAACATGCTGTTAATTATTTCTTTCTTTTGTTTCAAAGCTTTCCATAGACATCGGTGATGAAGTGCGCGAACAAGTCAAATATTTAAATGAAATGGTGAGTGAAAATAGCAATACCAAAAATACACGTTTCTGTTCTTGCTGGGACCATATTATTTCTTTGTTCTCAAGATCATACAAATTTAATACCCAGAAAAGCCTCAAAATATGAATTTATAAATTATCAAAAACTTCTTGTGCAAAACCTGATTAATCATGGATTGTATCAAATAGAGCTCTGTATCTGTGCTTTTATTGCAGTTAACTGATGAAGACACATCATGATCAAATTTTAAAATAAAGTGGCTTGTATCAATTAGGCCACACATAATTGATTCTTAGCTTCGCAGACCCGCCGACACAATAGATTTCCTGCCGATGGAAAAAAAAAATTGAAAAAAATATTTAAAAAATTTTTTCACCTTTTTTTTTTGTCCTACCGACCGATCCTAGAAAAAGTGCCTTGAGAGGATCCGAGAAGTTAAAGATCAATTATGTGTGGCCTTATTTGGTATCATAAGAACCCTTTTTAAATAGCCATTTAGCCAACTTACATGTATCAGATTAAAGCATATCAAATTGAAAGCAGAACTAATTCTTTATAAAATTATATATTTTTTAAAATGTTTTTCTTTCTAGGATTCAGATTTCGATAACACTCAAGGATTCCTCGGGAGGACACTGAAGAGAGTACAGATCATGGCAAAAGCAGGACACAACAGATACATCTTCTACCTCTTATTATTTTCAATGTTTGTTTTCTTCGTAATATGGTTGATCCTCAAGACTCGATAGATATAACAATTTTAGGCTTGCTAGAAATTTTTGCAATTGAGATTATGTGTGTATGAAGTATTAAATATATTTTTTTAATATTTGAACTTTGAATGGAAATGTGTGAGAGGTCACGGTTATACATTTTATGTGTATGAGGATGTGCAAAGTATTAAACGAAAAACAGATTTATGTTCCTTCTTACCAATCTAATGGCAAGAATGAATAAAAATATAATATAATAAATATAAATATTGTGTAGCTAAGTTACTGCCTTGACCTGGTCTACTAGGAACTTTATTTTAAGATAAATTGTACGTGAGATTTTTTGTAAGACAATATAATTTTTTTCTGTAAAATTTCACCAGGATATACTTTCAATGCAGTTATGTTTGTTGATGTTTTTGTGTCTATTTTTGACTGCAATTTGACATTACAATCATCCTTAAACTCATTGCTGTGTCAGCCTGTTCCAGTAAGCCTACTACAGTGCGTAAATACAGGACATAAAACCCCAATCATCCATACCCCCTTTCCACTCCGTGTAGGGATATGAATGATTATGAGAAAACAGCTACGATTCTGCATAATCTAAACTGTATTTGTTTCCTCTGCCGATATGTTTCTAAAGAGCCCAATCAGGTGCTGATGAGACATAAAACGCAAACTCACTCACTCACGTTTCCTCTGCTGTTGCTTTTGAAAAACCACCCTTCAAGGATATGCTATTGAAGACCATTTTAAGTTGTGTCCTGTGTGAGAAATGGCTTTCAGAAAGCCCTAGTCCGAAGTTGGACGCCACACAAATTACCATGGTGGTTATTAATTTTTCAGTCAAACTTCACTAGTCCAAAGCTTTTTTCAGGTAGTCAGGACGATCGGACGTCCTCTATTTCGCACACTGGTTGTCTAACAGGCTGATACATATAGTAGAAAACCTCAATTATATGTTACAACCTTCTTTACTAGAATTCCTACAATGTCAGTGATGTTATAGCCATTACAGTGGGACAACTTTAACATGGTCTTCAATAGCCAATTGTAGAAGTGTGTACTTACTTTCAAGAGCAACTGTATATCTCCTTGTCTATCTTAATTGGTACAGTGTCATGTCGGTGATGGGCTTTTGTCACGTGACTGTAGTTGTGTTGATGAAGCTTGAACTTGGTTTTCTTTGTGAAACTGTTAAAATAACTGAATTATAATTCCTAATTGATGGCTGATTGCGAGTACTTTATGGGTGCGTGGTATTCAGACAAGTAATATGTATGTATTGTTTGTCATCAGTGCCTTCATTTTGTTGTACAAATTGCTAAAAGGAACGCATTTATATATAATGTTTCACTCAAGTTTCACTCAAGTGTGTTGCTGTATGCTGGAAGGTTTGACGTAATCATTTGTTTATCTTCAATGTGCTTGCATAATTGATATATAATATATATCATCGTTGAAGTGAATGATTCTGCAGAATGTAACTGACTTAACTTATAAATTAACAAATTGTGACAAATTAATAATGAAGACCTAAAGTATAAATTTCAGTCAAATAGTTATTGTGCTCTTTGTGAATTGCATGGAATTTTTAAAAAATTTACAACATAAATTATTGGTTCGATTGTATAATTCAGGTAGAAATCTGATTTTGCATTGAAATGACAAGGTTTGTATGATGTAACTTATTTAATGCTCTAAATTTGTAAGAACAGAGCTGTTTATAAATACTGTACATTAAGATTTGAAATCCTGTAGGTTTCAAGACATGCTGGTTTTGTCTTGAGATAAAGGGTTATTAAAATCGCATTAATGTAATGATTATTTACCATAAATATAAGAAGCTCAATTAAGTCCCATGCTTGTTCTTGAAGAAGCATGGATAGGTTTTATTGTCTGAAAAATTGAATAAGTGATATTGTAGGAAATGAATAAATGATTGATGTATATTTGGCCTCGTTCTTTTTTTTACATTGTTTCGGTAAGGAAAATGGTACATTAGTTCTGTATGTCATTTGAAAACGATGGTGAAAATGAAATTAATGTAAAAATTTGAATTTTCGGAAATTTATTCTTTTGATAAGAAGTCCTCCGGGGAAATATCTTGACATGAATTTATTAAACGGCCATGGCTCGTTATGTCTTGGTGGCCTGTGAGTCTCATCGAATCTGTATTGTTTTCAAAACGTATATTATTCATTCTTTATGAAATAGCTCTGCACAATGTAGTATGTATGGAGTTTGTGATTTTCATTAAATGATGCATTTCTTTCTTCTGTTTTATTGTTGGTATCTTTTTGGAATGCCGCCTCATGTGTGAAATTGCAGCTCTATTTGCCTTTCAAGTTTGTAAGGAAAACTTGTTTTGAGAACTTGTTTTCACTGACACGCCCTCCAGGGGAATAGATATTAAACACTACCCTCAAGATTTGTCAATATTTAGTATAGTGTTCTTTTAAAGTTGTCATGTTTATCTTGTTCTTTGAAAGTACCGTGTCAATCAATAGGTCCAGGGTGCGATTCCCCCTGTGCGGTCACATGGACTTGTGTTGGACGGTAGTTTCAATTGTCCTTCAGCTCATTGCTGTATCTTCCTCTCCTGATTACGTCTACGTTGTACGATTCAACGGGTTATTAGCTTAACAAGTGCATAAATAGAAAAGGCCCCAATTATCTGTCTATCTTTGAATGTCACTTATTTGGTAAGTGTTAAATCAGTATCATGCAGCTTATAAAATTATTTGAGCATACTGGACAGTGCCGGTGTGAATGAGCTGTCGAGTAGTTCGGTGAACACCAGGTGTCTCCGTAACTGTGTTCCAATCGCCAAAGTATAACAAGGAACCCCTGGTGTATGAAAGTTATACAAGGGATTAGCAAATACTAGGTACAGCCTCATGTCCGTTCTATGTATTTCTATGCTTCAAGCCGAGTTATTGGTCTCCTGATCTTCATGATGAAACCTACGACCAAAATTAGCCCACATGGCTCCTTTTCCAACCAAGTTATCTTCCAAGTACCTCTGGACTTCAGGTGTTGGTACAAGGGTACCAAGGTTTTGTGCAAGGGCAAGGAAGTCGTCTTCCTTGGTGCAGCGTTTCATACTGCGGACATAATCCACTATCTCTTTTCGTTTATCAACATTGTTGGATCCAGACACTCCCATCCTCCCCACGCAAGCCCTGCTAAAATTGACAAGGCCTTCTGCTATTTTCAACTTCTTCTGTGATTGGCTGCTTATCTAGGTCATAAGCATTCTCCACAACGTTTTTTGACCTAGTTTTTACACCGGCGCCATCTCCTGGATTAGGCAGTTTGATCCAACAGTTCCTCAATTATGTAGGTTACCTGTTTGACAGCAGCTACTTTTCTATCCTATCCTTTATGACAGTTCTACACAAACAGCACTCTTTGGCCTGAGCCATTCTCAATTTCACTCAAAGCTTCCATGCGGTTTTTGGTGGCCTTGACCTCTCTGTCTTGACCCAATTCATACTAGTTTCGCTGCAAAGCACAAGAGGGCTTCGAGTTGACACAGTTTACCAAAACTGGGTCAGTTCATTAAGTATTCATGAAATAGCAACAGTGCCTGGCTGTTTTGTCATGGTATGACTTGGGATGATGGACACTCCAGAACCTTGTTTGTTCAACCACCGATATATGGCCTGAAGCACATGGAACCAGCAGTACAGCACTTAATTGTGTGGTTGGGAATACTCTTTCGATTGCTGCCTGCTCCTTTATATTCTTGTCAACCATGAATGATCTTGGGCTAAAAAAACGGTTTCGAGCAAGTTGTTGGTCTCCTGATCTTCATGATGAAACCTACGGCGAAAAATTAGCCCACATGGCCTCTTTTCCAACCCAGTTATCTTCCAGCTAGCTGAGAATGCTTGCTAATCTCATAACGTCGTTTGCTTTCTCATAAAGTCGCTTGCTGCATCTGAATTCTGGCAGAGTCTGTCGTGGCTTACTCCTCTCAGAAGTAGGTCAAGCAATTGGGCAGCATGCACACAGAGGATGTCAGTTTGCAGTTACCATAGATATTGAAATATTTAGTTAATTATATGCAGACCTGCATGGATTTGATTCATATTTTGAAATAGATTTTAGATTCTGTTTGCAGAGTCAGCCAGAGTGGCATATTCCTTTGTTTTTAATTGTTATCATTGTGATATTTCATTTGTTCCACCTCTTCTATCAGGTGAACTACAGTTTATTGTTTAAACCATTTAAATGCCTTTGTTACTGTTTTTCTATTCAGTTGACGAGAACAACACTAATTACTAACAATACACAAGTTTTAAACAATTTTAAACAGGTGTTGCGGCTTGCTTGAAAGATATATATATATATGTACCTTTCCCTGGAAATTCTCATTCACTGGAACGTGACCATTCCCATTTCCTGGGAAGGGGAATATGGGAAACACTAGGTCTGGGCTTTGATTTTTAAGTTGTCAGCAATATAAGTATCAGAGTTTTTGATTTTACTTATTTTACATTGCTAACAACATTTACTTTTGCATGGAATTGGTCATTAAATTCCATCAGTTAAGATACTAACACACCATGGCCCCACAAGAGAAATCAAAATCAAGGACAGCATACGACAAGGAGGAGTACTATCCGTCATAAAGTATGCCACTGTCATGGATGAAATAAACAAGGAAATAGAAAAGCAACAACTGGGAATCCAAATAAACGAAACAACAAAAATAGGATGCCTCCTATGGATGGATGATGTCGCCCTTTTTGCAAAGAACAAAGAGGACCTGAACAGGATACTAAAAATAACCCGAGAAACAGCTGACAAATACCACATAGTATTTGGAAAAGAAAATAGTAAAACCCTGAGACTTGGAAAGAACAGGGGAACGCAGGAACCCTGCAAATTGGGAGAGATGGACGTTGACTGGGAAGACAAGTACAAATACCTAGGCATGATTATAAATAACAAAAGAAACAACAAGGACCACATCGCCGACGTAAGAAGAAAAGCGGAAGCAGCATACCAAACAGTACTATCAATAGCTGGAGCAAAGGACCTGAAAGCAATAGAAATGGGCACAATATGGAAACTGATCAGCACATGCTTCATCCCAATAATCACCGATGGCGCAGTGAGTACAATTTGGAATAAAACAGAAATGACCGAACTTAACAGAATCCTAGACAACATCATTAAAAGGACTCTGCTAACACCAATCTCTACACCCAGAGAAGCCATTTACATCGAAACCAGGCTACTGGACATAGAGCACAACATACTTAAAGACAAATCCAACTACCTAAAGTCGATAAACAAGAAGAATAGCGAAATCCCCGAGTCAATCATCAACTCAGAGGAAAACAACAGCTGGACAAAAAACCTTGAAGAAATCCAAAAGGACAAGTACAAAACATACACCATTGACTACAAATCATCGCAACATATGGTAAATAAAATCACCTATAAGATATGGAATGAAACATTAACACATGCAGGACAAGAAAAATCCAAGGTAAAATTCCTGCTTGACAACAGAAAGGGAACGACAAACAGAGGAAAATCCTATATAAACCAACTAAACAGGATGCAAGCAAGCGCCATCTTTAAAGCAAGGACAAGGATGATCCCTGTAAAAAGTAACTTTAAAAACAAATACCCCAACACAGACTGCAGATTCTGCAAAAACAGCACAGAAACACAACAACATATACTCGAAGAATGCACCTCCATAGACAGAACAAAAGCCCCGATAGCAACAACAAACGAGATCTTCACAGAGGAAATTGAAACCCTTAAAAAGACAAGCGAAAAATTAATCAAAATCACAAACCACCTCAATGAAACAAACTAGAACGAACGCACGTACAATCGCCTCTACTAGAGACGGTAACCCACCTGATGTGGGCAAGTACACGAAGAAGAAGAAGAAAGAAGTTCCTCCTGCTACCTTACTCCCATGCAGCTACACTGCCCACACAGCCAGCTTCAGCTACTATTTCAGATTTTGACCTAGTTGACTCTCTCAGCCAATCAGCTAACAGAATGAGAAAACCTTAAGGGTATAATTTATGTGACCTTCCCCTACGAAATACCATAAATCTTTATAAGGAGATCTATTAGAAAGTTTAACTCTCAATAGCAACCAATAAATGGATAACACATGGTCTACTTTGAGTATTAGACAGAGATTATGAGATAAACTCTCTTTAGAAAGTAGTTAACACCATTTTCCTAAAAGTTTTACAACCACAGGAATGCCATTTGTTAGAAATGACATCCACTGGCCAGTAGCCCATGAATATGCAATTTTTACCCGAAATAGTGACTTTTGCAGGCTGTGTGGGCCGTGATTGTCTTGGCAGGGTGCCTGCTAAAGGTACTCCGACATTTGATGAGGGACTGTGTCAGACTGTCAGTACACTGTAAAATTTGAAATTTGAGTCAACTGAAATGACTGAATGAGATGGTTGCACAATTCATTTGAGCTAACATAGTTTGTAGTTTTAAGTTCTAACAAGGGAAAGATTATTATAACTTTAAACAACAAGCTGTGGTAGCTCAAACAAATTTTGCAACCATCTCACTCAATCATTTGAGCCCGGGATTTGAGCGGACTTAAAACTTCAAATTTTGCATTGTAGGCCTAAGATATTTTTTACAAAATAAAGACTCAAAAGCTATTATGGGTTTGGAACCACTGTATTTTATTGGGATATGATGAAGATACAAATAGTGAGTATTTGAGGAAGATGCAGGTTAGACCTTTTTGTAGTATCTCTTGCCAGTCACGCTTCCGCAGATCAAACTCTGAAAATATAATTACAAAATTTGTTTGATTATTTTATTCCTGTAATTGCAAATTAATAGGGCATTATTTTGACAAGAAATCAGCTGAATACAGTTAATAGACGGCTTCATGTTTAGTTCCATCCCTTATGTTGCCTGTACTGTAAAATTTGAATTTATGAGTCAGCTTAAATGATTGAGTGAGATGGTTGCACAATACGTTTGAGCCAGCATGGCTTGTTTTAAGTTATAAAGGAAGTTGCCCGTCGATTAGAGGGAACAGGACAGAATGTAATGAAATAGATAGTGAAAAAGATAGTTGATCATAGTTAGATAGATAGGTACATAGATAGATATTCACTGTCATATAGATTTGAAAAATGTTGAGTTGTCTCTCAGTTGGTTTAGAATCGCACATGGCAAAATTAGAAAATGAGGCCTGAAGTGTAAGTGAAGAGTTGTTGACCCATGGACCATGACAGTAGAAGTTAGGACACAAAACAGTCGATGATGTGAAGTTTCTAAAATGGGTGTAGCATCGGTTATGTTCCTGGGTAGATGCAGGAAAACAAAAACGACAGGTGGCGACAGAGTACAGTGTTGCAGTGGTTCAATGTGTCATGAGAGGAATGGCAGAGCTGTTGGATGGTCTGCTACGTAAAAAACGAATTTTTGTCAATTAGGACATGAAGAAGAGTTGGATTGACCTGAAAAGGGGAGAGTTCCGCCTTACATAGCTGAGGAACATTCAGTGCAAAGGAGAAGATGAGGCATTGAGTATAACTTGAGATAAATCCTGGATGCCATCATTTTAATAGTATAGAGATAATCTGTCTGGTTGTCATAACTCAAAACAACCAGCTATGTTAGAAAAATATGCAAACATCTCAATCATTTCAGCTGACTCAAAATTTCAAATTTTACAGTGCGTGCATGTCTGGAAAGGTCAGATGACTGCTATAAGAGCCACAGTCAGATTTCAATTTTCATTATAACCCATCCAGAGATTTGATTCCTGGGCTGTTTCTGTGACCGTTCAGTCACCTTCCTCAGCAATAACTAACTACTGGAGATGTTATGTCACTCCAATCACCACCCGGTGACGTGGTGGTGCACTGATCGAGCAGTAGGTCATTGCTGAGGAAGATTTAATGGTCAACAAAACTGTCCAAATAGGAATTATTAGCATATTTTATATGAATTTGTAAAACTTTGAAAAGATATGTGTGAAAAATTATTATTTGTATAATCGGAACAATACGGTAGTAGCTGTATATGTGACATGGAGGAGAATCGGCATAATACGACTAAATTGTCTGAAAACTTTCTAAGTATAAATTATTTACAATAATCTATGTACAAAATTATGATTTTGATAATCGGAACAATATGGTAGTAGTGAAAATGCGACATGGTGGAGAACCGGCATAGTACGACTCACCTGAAGGACCTCTTCGCCGACTCGTTCCCTGATGATGGTCGTGGGTTTCATGCCTTTGTCAGCTGGGCCTGGGGTTGCCTCAAGGATCAGTCTGCCGCCCTCGAATGAAGACTTGCACTGAAAATGAATTGAATAGGATTATTTAAAACATCTGAAAGTCTGTCGAAAAAAATATTTGTCTCCTTAGCTGGAACACACACAAGGTTATTTCATCAAAAATGATTGCTTTAAGCCTAAGGCACCATTTTGAAGAGCAAAGTTGACGACTCGAAACAAACAATATTTTAGCCGATTTCTGTCAGAAAACTTTTGAAACATTGGAATTGTTTTTCTGTCAAAACAAATAGAAGATCCAGTTCCAGATACCATTTTAGATTATAACCAACAATATTTTACATGACAACAATTAATGTGCAGCTGTTTCCACCAAAAAGGAGGTTGAGCAGCTTGTGTGGGATATACAAGCAAAACGAGTGAAGCGAATGAACTTCTTATGTCAGAGAACTAATGTTTGCATAGAATGTTTATTTGGCAAACGAGAAAACAGTCAGTCTGATTATTTTAGGAGATCAGTTTAAAACGGAAGAATATGACTTCTGTACTAATTGAGACAGCTGAAGTGATGGTTTTGAAAAAATAGATATGTAAATCTACATGTGAGCATTCACTGATATAAACCAGTGGCGGATCCAGACCGGGTCATCGAGGGGGGGCCCGTGCGTGTTTCTGCATTTGCGGGTCCGCATTTTCGCGTATTTTCTTCAAAATACTATTATTAATCTCAAGGGGTCTAGGGGGGGCCAGGCCCCCTGTATCCGCCACTGTAAACTGAAGGACAAAAATAAGTTATCACTTTTCAATTTGAAATAATTTAAAGAAAAAAATTCTTCAAACTTATTTGTGGGGTGTTAAATGTTCTAGACATTAACAATGACCAATTAGTCATGTTTACATATTCTTGTCATGGGTCATTGCCTCTGCACTGGTACAGGTCATGAAATACAGTAATTGGGCTAATATTTGAGATCAGTTGCCCTTAACTACACAAAAAGCACTCAGAAAAGTTCCTTGATCTTTCCTGAGTTGAGATACGCCAACAGACTGCCATTGGGTAGACTCTCCATTGAGCAAATAGGTCTAGTAGTTGGGATGCTGGCGCCTGGCATGTCCCAGAAAGAGGTTGCACGTCAGAGGGGCTGATCCCAGCCAACAATCAGCAAGCTCATGACCAAGTTTGGTCTGACAGGCTGAGAGAAGGACCTTCTAAAGCAAGGCAGACACAACATCCATCAGAATCTGGTTGACCAATTCAGGACCGATTCAAGACCGCCACATCCATAGCTGCTGAAATTCCTGGCTCTCAAAACCCAAGAGTGAGTGCCAAAACAGTTATGAGATGGGTCGCTAAGCGCTGTAAGCAGACCTGCCAGCCAGACATCCATGCGAAAGGCCTGTTTTGACAGATCTGTGAACTCTGTTTTCTGACCTCCTGATGTTTATTCATTATTGCAGTGAAATTGGTCAGCCAAACTCTTGTTTGATCTGATTTGTTGAAAAAGTACAGAATTACAAATTTTTTTCATGTGCCATCGAGGTATTTTTTTGCAGGACTTCATACCACAGTCTCCTGCAGAGGTGATAACTTATTTTTGCCCTTCAGTTTAAATTGAACCGTCCGAAAATGTTTTGCTCTTGTTCAGTGCCACTGAATTTTTATGTTGGTTGCGTGCAAAATTACAAATAATTATATTCAACTTATTTTTGCCAATGCTCTTTTTTTTGCTGATACAAATAGGACATCTAAAATTGTGTTTGTTTAACTTTGCCCTATAAAATGGTGTCTTGTCGTGACCTCACTTTGAATAACCTCTGTCCTAACTGAGGTGACAAATAGGTGACAAATAGCCTGCAATTGACCTTGAACTCTGGTGCCTTAAATGACCTTTGGTGCCTTAAATGACCTTGGAGGAGACACGAGGCCAACTTGAAGAGATTTATACATGGGAATCACTAATATTTGACAAACAGTGTCAGTTGAAATGGAAGGATTTTGATAAGTAATCTCAGTTGTATGATAGAGTACCCACATTTACTGATATAAGTCTACTCTAGTCATCATAAATCTAATGATAAGCTACTAACTGTTTGTATAAGATAAGATGTCTTTTGATTAAGATCTGCAGGTGTGTGTCATGGTACTAGTCTTATTTGAAATTTTTGTTGTTCAGCGTTCACGATACTATATTGTGACATTGTTATTGTAGCGTCTTGTAAAGAAATCAATTAATTTAAAAGTTTTTTTAGCTAATCTATAGATGATCATCAGATAATTATCTTATTATCGGTTGGCAGTGACTTTCCGAAGTGTGTTTACGATTAACTGCCTATCTTTTTTTTTTCATATAACCCTAATCATACAATCTATTGAGTGTTCAGAACCAAAGATTAAGCTTGTGACTGACAAATGGTACTATTTCAAGAATAAAGCTGTCAGAAACAATGTATTTTTCTATTCTTATGCTCATGAAAATTAGTGACAAATGTTTGAAGTATATTTGAGTCAGTAAGATTCTTTTCACATGGATGTACAAGCTTGAATTATTCATTATGACAATCTGTCAATTTGATACAGAAAAAGAGACGACTGTTGCGCTGTGAAAATGGCACTTCAAGTGTCATCATGGTGGTGATTTGTCATGATCATACCCAATACTTTCAATGTTCATTTAATTTAAGGAGACTTATCCCGCTTGTTGGTAACAGCCAAATGAAGGGATTATGCATCTGATTTTCACTCTGAAATCAGTTATGACAAGTCAAGTGGCCTTCTCTTGATCGTGACTAATCAAACATCCTCTATGTTTCCCATGTTGAAAGTAGAGAAGATGACACTTCATCAGCTATCATGAGTCACAAAGTACATTTTTCACAGTGAACTGGTCCTCATATGTGTTCTATATCAAAGTGACAGACTGTAATAGGTAGCAAAGCAGCCGCAGTCAAATGCAATCATGACCATGACTGTTTGTGCCTGGGTGGAGAGGAGCAAGGAATTTTGAAGGCTCTGCTCATTTCCTACATGTGGTAATCAAATTCTGCAACAGTTCTTTTGAAACAGGGTTCTCACTGTCTGGAGAAGTAGGGAAAAATTTGGGAATTTACAAAAGCCATTTTCCACACCTGGAAAGTATGGAAAAAGTTAGAAATTTAATTTGAAGTGGAGAATTTTGATTTGCTGCAGCATTTTGCCAATTATTTCAAACATCGATAAACGATCTCAATCTGTGTTAAAAGTTGTGAAGGCAGGACATTTGAGCTAATTGATGGTCTGGAAAAATGATGCATCAGTCTTGAAAAAGTCTCGATAAGTCTTGAAAAAGTCTCGAAAAAGTCTTGAAAAAGTAGGGAATTTCCATGAGGGACAATTGTGGGAAATACTGTTGAAACATTTTGTCTCACCTCCCATTTGCAACTGGTGATGCCTGGGATATCAGTCTGGAAGGTTGTTCCAGCATCAAAGTCCATTTCGCTAGATGTGACGGCGGTTGTGTTCTTAATGTAGAAGTGGTTCCCGGTCTGTTTGATTTCCATGACTGGTGTGGTGGCTCCTGCGATCTTCCTCTTTACCATTCCCATGCCTGCAAGAAGCAAGTCTTATGTTAAAAACTGAAAAATTTTAGGTATTAAGGTATTAAGGTGTGGACTACATTGTGTTATATTATGTCGAGGCAACTAAACAGATCCCCGGACAATTAGACGCTTTATTCTCACTTTCATTAATCGCATTGAAAATGTGGTATAATGATTGTAACAATGGAAAATTCCATTGAATAAAAATAGAATTTATGCAAAGTAAGTGAATTTAAAAAAAAATCTAACTAACCGATTTCCTTGAGGTACTCATCGAAATTTTCATTTCGGTCCAATTTCCAGGTTCCGTTCATGTCAGCCATGGTTGATTGTCAGAGTGTGATCTGCGGCCCAATGCCAATTCTAGATATTTCGGGGCTTTATACATCATTCTTATCTGTTGGTATCTGTTACTATATATCTTCATCTTCATATCTTGTGGTCTGTTGTCCTCAGGTTGGCCTTTGATCTGATTGCATGGCCCCATATCTCAAAGTATTATTTTGCCAAAGTATTAACTGGTCAAATATACAGCTACATATATACTATTTTATTTCCTCTTGATTGTCCCCTGTTACAATGTGTGACACTGTGTGTCTTACATTAGTCATTGTAGTATAGTGTGGCGGTTGGTGTCACTAGAATACAGATAAAGAATTTAGCAAATGCATACAGTTGTGCTTGAAAATTAGTGAACCCATAGAGATTTACCATTGAAGACAATGATAAAGTTGACTCACCGTACTGGCCATAACATAAATGATATTGCACAAATCATTGAACCAATGACTGTATTATACCATTGAGGTTTCCCACAACATGTACCAGCATGGCCATTGGATTTGTATCAGGGGTCTTTGCGCTAGATAGGGGTTAAAATTGTGCAAAAGTAAGTGCACCCCAAGCGTAATGTTAAAAGATAGGAGCATGGGGTGCACTTACTTTTGCACAATTTTAACCCCTATCTAACGCAAAGACCCCTGATACAAATCCAATGGCCATGCTGGTACATGTTGTGGGAAACCTCAATGGTATAATACAGTCATTGGTTCAATGATTTGTGCAATATCATTTATGTTATGGCCAGTACGGTGAGTCAACTTTATCATTGTCTTCAATGGTAAATCTCTATGGGTTCACTAATTTTCAAGCACAACTGTAATGTCATTGATTAAAAATCCCATTTAAGTTGCATGAGATAAGGATGCTAATTTGGGCAATTCCAGAAAGTCAGATTTACAGATTTGACACTTTAGCAGCTCCTGTGGCCCTACCATTACACCTCAGCTATTTCTTTGTTAAACAGGGATGAGGCCAGGTAATGGGGGTATCAGACAAGCCATCAACCAAAGTTCTAAGTGCAACAGGAGCTGAGCTATGTCAAAATGTCATCAACTCGAACGTACTTCCTGTGAGTACATCCAACACGATGAGTTTACCTTGTAGCTCAGCTCCTGTATAACTTAGAGCTTTTCTTGATGGCTTGTCTGATGCCCCTATTACCTGGCCTCATCCCTGTTTAGCAATGAAACAGCTGAGGTGTAATGGTAGGGCCACACAAGCTCCTATTGTATCAGTTGCAGCAACTGTTAATCTCCAAAGGATTATAGAGTAACATCTCCTGAGACTTTTTTTTTCAGCTGCAAGTTTTTAGAAAATCATTAACTGTTGGACAAGCTCTCATTTACATTTCCCATTTTTAAAATTTTTACACTTTTAAATTCATACTTTGCACGGAGCCGTCACAGATGATAATTATTTGTAGACGCTGAGACTGAATGTGAATTCTTTTTCTAGGACATGTATTCTATAGGGGAAAATGATGTCATAAGTTTTTTGCTGTCACTTTTTCCTATAGAATACATGTCCTAGAGAAAAATTCACGTTCAGTCTCAGTGTCTACAAGTATGAAATCTTTAGTAAAAAAACATAAAAATTCTCAGTGTTGTGTCTCAGGTTTCGGTGAAGACCTCTATCTCTTGTGGCAAGCGCAGGACAGTATACTGGCACACGCCTCACGGATGCTTAAAGGGCAGAAAATACTACATTTTTGGACTAGTTAGCCAGTGCCCCCCTGCCCTGGTATCATCTGGTGCAGGTTTCTTCAGCAATAGTGCAACTTGGTTACCGGAAATTTCTGGTCATTTTAGTATGATTTTATAATGAAGATGTCATTGAGCTGATGGTTCATAGTATTTGAGCACTATCAGTTAGGGGTCTACACCGGTTCGATAAATACCGGTCGTACCGGTTCAGTCTGGTCGGTTCCTGAAGCAGCACTTTCGTTACGGTTCAATTATGCCTTATCCAGCTAAAATAAGCAGTTTATTTCCGAGTTTTGACAGAAAATATCCATAAAATCAATCACTGAACTGGAGAAGATCGTCATCTTGACGTCCGCTCTAGTGCAAGATGAACTTTCCGGGCCAAAAATTCGGTTTTTTGGGAGGCAGATTTCTAAAATGCGGATTGGCCCGAATTTGCGGACCGACGGTACGAATCATGTATCGATCAAGTGTATCGATGATACGTATCGTATCGAATGTGGGCAACGATATAGAGCCCTACTATCAATATCAACCTTTGAACTCTTTCTGTGACAAAATTGGTTTGTACCAAACACATGTTGGAATTGATAAACGCTCAACCTGTTCCACTCCATAGGTGTCCATATTTTATGAATGTAGATTTTATAGTAACAAGAAAACAGTTATTACAAAAAATGATTAATCATGGTTCTGCAATTCTGTGTCAGAACCAAACTTGATAAGGTTTGACTGTTCCACATGTAACTTATCAGATTTGAAATCAAATGAAGAGTGTGTGAAATATTATCTGATATAAATGTTGCCTTTCTCAGCTGATAGTTAAAAGCATCTAAGGCTGCTGGGTTGCCGTGCTGGCTGAAGGTCTTTGCTTGTTTGGGCTCATAGTCCAACCCGGGATGGTGAACCAAATATTTTCTGTTAGTTGAGGTGATGGGAAGAATCGCTCGCAGAGATTGGACAGCAGTCATATTGAATTTTGGATTGGAGTTATACTTAGTGTATCTGATTCATTGACCCCGAAAATGTGTTCCTGCCACTGAAAGTCTCTAACCCCTGTAGTTTCGGAGATATGTCAGAAAATCGATTTTTAATGGTGGCCATCTTGAAAATCAATATGGCTGCCATCATAGCACTTTCAAAGTACTTTTTATGAATTCTGGGTGTGATACGAAAGGGATTGCCACTGAAATCATCTCCCTAGCTATCATAGTTCCTGAGATATTGATAAAAATAGGTTCAGAATAGCCGCCATCTTGAAATCCAAGATGGCGGAGGGAACAACACAAATCTCAAGATGGCTCGCGGCCTAAAATGGTAGAGTAGGTCCGTCTGAACATTTGTGCCAAGTTTCATGCTTTCCTCATCAAAATGGATTCTAGAAAGCCTGAAAATAGTTGAGGCTACTAAAAATGTTGTAGTTATGCTCTGAATACCTAGAGAAGGAATAACATACACTATTTTCATGCATTCTATTCGTAGGAACTACACACGAATTGACAGCCATTTTGGAAAATGGCTGCCAGTACCCATCTATGCTAAATCTGAGGTGGCTCCCTATCCAATTATATTTGTAGAGATGTTTTTTAAGTGTGCGCCAAGTTTCATGCTTCTATGTATAAATGCACTATTTTTTTACATACCTGCCCAGCTAAAGTCCGAGTAACTCTGACTGACTTCGGGGTCTATAAAATGATCCAAGTCCAGGATCTATGATCCAAGTCTAGCAGATTAGCCCACTAGGGGTCAGCGTTGTCTAGATTGATCCATGCGACATCTGGTGTGATTTGTTAATAAACGTCACTTCCTGATTGCATCGAATCCATGGAGTCTGTTGTTATTTTAACAATGATATAACGGATTTACCAATCCTGTACTGCATCCAGTACGCTACATGATCAGTTATGACAAGTCAAATGGCCTTCTCTTGATCATGACTAGTCAAACAGCCTCTATGTTTCCCATGTTGACACTTGACAGTAGAGAAGATGACACTTCATCGGCTATCATGAGTCACGAAGTGCATTTTTCTCTGTGACCTGGTCCTTATTTTTTCTATATCAAAGTGACAGAGTATAATCAACAACTGTCAAGAACACTCAGAGTGGCATTTTTATTTGCTTACACTTAAAATCGTTGACATCTCAACCATTTCTACCACCGAATGTTTACTTGTGATAAAGATGTCTAACTGCCACAGATATATTTGAATTGATCAATTGAGTGGCATTTCGGTATCCACAAAAGAAAAGGAGGATATTTTTGAAAATAGATTTATAACAGTTCAGAATAAAGTGACATACGAGTTGGTCACATGTCTTCTGACTGTTTCCTTGCTTTATAGTACTTAAGAAGAGCTAGATAAGCCCGATAACACATCCAAAAAATTGGTGAATTTCTTTTTCTTATGCCGTTGGCAAATAAATTGACAAGGCGGGCAAAAATAATAAAAGGGTTCTTGGAGTGAAAATCAGAGGCATATATAATCCTAACGTTTGCCTTTCACCAACAAGCGGGATTAGTCTCCTTAAATCAAATTTACATTGAAAGTATTGAGTATGATCATGACAAATCATCAGCATGATGACACACGAAGTCCCACTCGTGGTCGGGGGGGGGGGAGGGTTGGTCTAGTGGTAGCATGCTGGACTGCCAATCGCTAGGTCCAGGGTTCGAATCCAGCTCTTAGCGGGTCACCTGGGCGTATGTTGGACGGCTGTTTCAATCATTCTTCGCCTCATTGCCGTGTCCTCCTCCTGTCCTAATTAGCCAACCAAGTGCATAAATACAGGACATCAAACCCCAATCATCCATCCCACTCGTGGTCGGAGTCTTGAGAGTCTTGAAGGAGTGCTTGCTCGCAGATATCTCTGATGGCAGTGTTGTAGGTCAAAGGGAAACAAACATTTTTGATTTATTCAGAACAATGCAATCCATCCGCTAGCTCCTTGTCGCAGAACTTACTGGATTTCTTGAAGGCTGTGACGTTTCTCCTTTGTATTTTCTTCTTGGTATTAACTTGGAACCTCTTGAATAAGTTGATGATTGTAGTGTCAGTGTTAAGGTCATCAATCACTTCTTTTATTTGCCTGATGTCATCAGTTACAGCCTTTCACTTTGATAAAGAGAAAGAGTGGACTGTTGCACTGTGAAAATGGCACTTGGTGTGATAGTTTGCATTTGCGCAACTTGGTTGATTTTAGTTCCGCAAGTTTACGCAATGCTGATGATTTGTCATGATCATACCCAATACTTTCAATGTTAATTTGATTTAAGGAGACTAATCCAACTTGTTGGTGACAGCCAAACGAAAGGATTATGCATCTGATTTTCACCCTAAAATTCGTTATGAAAAGTCAAATGTCTTTCTCTTGATCATGACTAATCAAACAGCCTCTATTTTTCCCATGTTGAAAGTAGAGAAGATGACACTTCATCGGCTATCATGAGTCACAAAGTGCCATTTTCACACTGCCACATTCCACTCTAATTCTATGGTATATCAAAGTGTTTGGCTGTAACTTGGAACCTCTTGAATAAGTTGATGTTTGTAGTATCAGTGTTAAGGTCATCAATCACTTCATTTATTTGCCTGATGTATCAATTAAAGCATCCTATTCTTCATCCAAACAGGGGGGAGGGTTGGTCTAGTAGTAGCGTGCTGGACTGCCAATCGCTGGGTCCAGGGTTCGAATCCAGCTCTTGCCGGGTCACCTGGGCCTATGTTGTACGGCTGTTTCAATCATCATTTGGCTCATTGCCGTGTGCTCCTCCTGTCCTAATTAGCCTACCAAGTGCATAAATACAGGACATAAAGCCCCAATCATCCATCCGTCAATTCTTCATCCAAAGTAGCAGATGGTTCAACTGCACGATTGTGACGTTCAAAGTATTTCTGTAAGCTGGCAGGTTCAAAAAAGCAGATGTTGAAGAATCCTCCAGGTTGACTTTTTAGCCTGCTGATTTCCTCAGTGATTGTCAGGGCTTTGGAGTCGGGAGTCGGAGTTGTGGAGTCGGAGGTTTTTGGGTGGAGTCGGAGTCGAACTTTGATTTTCAGGTGTAGTCGGAGTCGAAAATTAAAGTGCTGACTCCTAGAAATAATTAATGTAGTTTACAAAAACACTGTTACAAAAATCTGAAATGAATCTCAAATTTTACATAAAAACTTCCTAAGCAAGTACTCATGTACAAAATCCTATGAAAACTTTGTAGGATGACTTTTTCTTCTCTATTAATGTAATATTTATGTGCGATAAGCGGAGTCAGGAGTCGGAGTCGTAATTCAGGAGCCCCAAGGAGTCGGAGTCGGAGTCACTTTTCAGAAAGCCGAAGGAGTCGGACTCGGTTCACTTATTACCCCGAATCAAAAGCCCAGGTGATTGGAGTAATTTTGCCCTGGCGTGCATGGAGAGGGTATAGTGCAGCCTTTTCCCATGTGGCAGGTACGATATTTCAGTGAGGCTGCAAATCCCAGCTAAAATAACACAATAGAAAGGCCAGTCCAGTTGCGAAGTGATTCGCCTAGCCACTGATCCAACGTAGCTCAGGTTTTTGCCTTGATATTTTTCAATGGCATGATCATAATCATTAGGGTGGTTCATTTTTAGATGGGAAAAAATTATTTTGTGAATTTCACATCGCACACCCTCTTATTTGATGAGGGTAGGTATAAAACTGATGCAGGTGAAATTTTAAAGAAATCCAACTAGAGGAAGGGGTCTCCCAAAGGCCTTAAAGTTTCAATGTTTTTTTCGTTTTTGACCATTTTCGTAAATCCGCGGTTCTCTATAACTTTGTCAGTATTTGTCATACAGCATTCTAATTGCCATGGTTGGAAAGCTCTCAAAAAGACCTACATTTTGCATACCAACATCAATGGTCTAGGACAATATATTGACTCCCATTGGCTCTTCGGCCAGCACTTTTTAGAAACGAAAATGTTGCAGACTGTTTAATCCTGTTAAAAAAAGGTTTTTAGAATTTTTTCACTGATAATTGCAGTGATTCACTCTCTCCAAGTTCCAGAAAGAGAGAACAAAATATTTTTTTAATTTTTGGCCTTGGAAAATCCTGCTTTATGAGCTTGGAAGTTTTAAAGCTAAATTTTGTCGGAAGTATGGAAACAAATCAGGGAGGGGCTGTTATATTTGTATTTTAACTTCATAATAATTAAATATAGGGCAATATCACTGGTACCATGAGAATTCTGAGAGTATTTTCTTTCATGTGGTACGACTCATGCTGCCCTGCAATAAATTCTGACGAAGATATGATATGAAATGCAACAGACCCCATCTCACATTTTACGAGTTTTAAACTAACTTTAACATTAAAACGTCATCACTCATAAGCCAGGCACTGCCATAGTAAAAATCAAAAAGGTTTTAAATTTGGTCATTCTGGAACTTAGAGAATGCAAATCATGCAACCAATCAGTGAAAAAAATTCAAAAGCCTTTTTTTAACAGGATTAAACAGTCTGCAACATTATCATTCTAAAACGTGCTGGCTGAAGAGCCAATGGGAATCAAATTATCGTCCTAGACCATTGATGTTGGTATGCAAAATGAAGGTCTTTTTGAGAGCTTTCCAACCATGGCAATTAAAATGTTCTATGACTAATACTGACGAAGTTATAGAGAACCGCGGATTGGCGAAAATGGTCGAAAATTTAAAAAACATTGAAACTTTAAGGCCTTTGGGAGACCCCTTCCCCTTGTGGGATCTTCATAAAATTTAAACTACATGGTTTTTGTGCCATTTCTCACAAAATAGGAGGGTGTGCGAATTGATATTGACAAAAAAAGTTTTTTGGACCACCCTAATAATCATTGTACCTGGGATGATGTTTAATGAAGTCTGCAAAGTCTCTGTCACGGGAATAAAATAGAAACACAATTGTGTGACGTTTTTGAGGTCTTGTGGGTCTGCTCATGACATTAGTTGATGTTTTAAATATGCTGCAATGAGGCAGTAGTAAGATGAGAGTACAATTGTTGATTCGTCTGTTGATTGCCAGTGGAATGCAAATGGCAGTCAGTGAGTGATTGGAATGAGCAGACCGAAATGATAATCCTGCTAGTGTTTTGTGTAATAAGTAATAATGTCAATCCACACAAAATATTAGTGTAATCCAGTCCTGGGAATGTTAATAATTAAAATCCCATGAAATTTTAGCATAAAATAGTTAATAAAGCGAAGATTGAAGCAGATTATAAAATTCTCAGATCAGAGCTGATTGTAAACACGTCCATACACGCCAAGTGGCGCCCTCTAGTATCAGGTATAAGGCGGCCATTTTGGACTGAATCTATAATTTTTCACCTACATGAATAATTTTATTTTGGACATTCCCCCTTCTTATCTGATGTATTAGCCACATAGCCAACTCTTTACCAGGTTTCATGCTTTTATCCACTCTGAAAATGTATTTCCCGGAGCTACAACAGTCAAATTACCCATTATTCGCGCCCCTAGATGTGATAACTTTCTGCAGATGAGACATGAATGATGCAAAAGCGTGTTTGATGCTCTCCAAGAATATTTTGCCCCGTGCAGACATGGCGGAGGCCTGTAACTTTAATGCGAGGGTTGCGATAACTTGCTGGATTCTATCTCCCAATTTGCCCATACTGAATAATCCACTGGGTCCAGCTCAGGAGACAAGGGGTGGCACTCTACCTGGCCGGCTCAGGAGGCTTGTTTTGAGGCACTCCTAAGTCTTCTTCGCAGTATGAACAGGTGCTACACCTTGTAGGAAGATGATTTTGCCAACAAAAGAGTTTCTCGCCTGACGCCATGGCACCCCAAATTGTTTCAGAATATTATTATAAACATTTGCATTGATTCCGGCACTTTGGTCAATGGTGTATTTGAGACATTTTTGTGATTTTCTTGTCATCAGATGACTCCATGTTGAAGACCAAGTGTTAGGTCCTGAAGTGAATTATCGGCAGCTGGAGCATCAGCAAATGTCCCACTACTCACACATGAATCATTCCTACTCTCACAAGCACCATTAATGGTGAAAAATTTCTCATCAAGAATGAGGAAAACAGGACGACCTTTTTTCAGCTTAGAGCAATGCAAGAACTTTTGTATATCATGCTTACATTTTGCCTTTAGTAGTGATCTAATTCACAAATAAACACATTTGCAATAGACCTAATATGGCTGACTATCAAATCCATTCTTATGTTAGACTTATCACCAAATTCTGAACTTATATGAGTCTGAAAAAGAAGAAAAGTGACTGTCCTCTTTTTCTGTAGACACCCTGTACAACATGCTATGATGCTGAAAATTTGCGATTTTGCTTAAATATATCCATATTTCCTGTTATATACATGTATACAGTGCCGCCTGTAAGTAAGTGAAACACATGACATTGTGCCATTGCATCAATGCTAAACATCCTCAGCCAAACTGCTGGTGGGGGCATGAATTCTCATCGGATGAAAGGGAAACAAAGTGGGTCATAAAGGCCGATGTGTGAGGCAAGTGGGATAAAAATAGCAGCCCATTTTCTTCGCTGTAGTCGGAGTTAGGTATGGGTCAAAGTCTTTGATAAGTAAGTGAACCACCCTTCCCTATGTTTTAACATTGGGCCTGCGTTTCACTTACTTATCAAAGACTTTGACCCATACCTAACTCCGAAAATGCTTTCAACATGGTCCCAAGAGTTCAACATTAGAATTACATGCAGCAACTGATTAGTCTCTTTAGAATCCTGCATTGAACACATGAAGGTCATTACCGTCAAATATTGTCCTCTCCGAAATAGGGTCAGTAAAACAGCAATAACATTAAATTAAGAGGATTTTTATTTTATAGAAATACTCCTTCAATAGATTAGACAAAGTTTTGGTAAGTGTTTCACTTCAGTTGTACGAACTGCACAACGCTCGTAGCGGAAAACACCAAAAACAGCTTCGTCAAATAAACTGTCCTCTCCGTCCTCTCCGAAAATATCTATTTTCCTTGACACACACAAAAGTTCTTGGCCAAAATTAAGCGAGTAAGATGATTTTTCGTTGTCAGACATATATCTATCCACTCAGCACAAGCCCATACAACTGGGTGTTCTATACATCCAGTAATAGAGGGATGAGCAAAATATTGAATTTTGTCAAATTATCAAAAAGTCAAATTAAAAAAAAATTCAGAATACTTGTAGCCCTAAAATTTTCAGAAATCCACGGCACGGTATATAGCAACAGAAAAAAGTCACTTTGGCCAGAAAAAAAAGACATTTATTTTTGACCCCCTTGAGACAAAACTATGTACCCCGATTGAAAAACAACCCTTAGAACAAACCAAGTATGTCTCTAAATAGCCCAATCAGGTGCTGATGAGACGTAAAACACAAACTCACTCACTCACACCTTTCTCTGCCAAAAAAATGTTAAGGTGTCTTCCACTTCAATGGATGATGTGAGATTCAAAATCATTTCTTTCCTTTGGGTCTCCTCCGTCGGTCTTGCTTCAATGCTTCATCCTCTTTCTCGTCGATGGATGTTATGCATTGTACCATCGTTTGTTGCATAGCAGAAGACCTGTCTTCGTGGATGGCAAGATAATAACGTAATTCTGTCCCGGAAAACTTCAGTGAAAGGACATATACGAAACCACTGCTCTCTTTCTTGGTGAGCAGAGAAGTTGCATCAGATCCTTAAAGTAGTGACGCATGGATAATGAAAATAGCCGGATACCAGATAATCCGGCAGCTGCAACTGCCAGATACAGGATAGGAACCGGATAGTTGGAACCGGATAATAAACATATGAAAAACGAAGTTTTTGAGCACTCGCGGTTATATATGAATATTTTTTTCTGAGAGCCGAGAGATATCTGTCCGGCAGGAGGGCTGTTACCCTGATGGAATGTTTTTCGTTATGTTCAGTAACTGAATTTAAATTTTGAAGATGGTTACGTAATGTTTCTGACTGTGTTAATAAATAAAAGAATGTTGCAAGAACAAAGTTTTTTTAGCTTTTCACTTACTTTTTAGCACCCAGCTATCTGGTTCTAACTCCCTACTTCTGCCAGATACCGTATATCCTGCAAATTTCAATGTCCAGCTAGATACCGGATATCTTACCGGATATCCGTGCTTTCATACCTTAAAGTAACCAGCAAGATTATCCAGTGGACGTGGACTTGACAGTTATGTCATCAGTTTTCCTAGTGTGGAGAGGTAAGTCCAATTAAATTTATTACTACAAGAAACTTCTTCAAATATAATCGGATACTGATGATTTGGATCCACTGTAACAATCGCCACACAGGCAATCCATTCAATATAGAATCCACAATTGTCTGTTGTGCTTGACTTCTGTTTAGGCCCAGCTGGAGTTGGTAAACTTCAGGTATAGTGCTGTGGCAATGGAGCACATTTGGGAGATGACCCCAACAGAAGGTATAACAAAGCACAACCTATACCATCTTGTGCAGAATATTGTCTGGGATCTGAAAAATATGGTTGTGGTGATTTCAAAGGTGTCTGACATGTTCAAAAGAGCATATATCTGATGTAAAGTAAGTTACGAAAACGAAAAAAATTAAAAATCATTTTTCTGCCTATATGGGCTCCCCTATGAAACTTAAATGCTTCAAAATGGTCCTAACTGATGCCAACGGGTGTAGAATAGTATATTATATGTTAGTTATTGTAATATTTTCTATATTTGACAAAGCAGGGGTGTTTTAATGTCAAAAATTAGCAAAAAAATATTTCATTTTCAGATTTCCGAGCCACTTAAATTGCATAATACCAGAGAACTATTCATCAAATGTGAACATATTATACATCAAAATTTTCCTTATTTAGTCCTCTATCCAGTGGTATATAACACATGTAGGTCTGAGTAATAATGTAGCCACAAGAAGACAAAATGCTTCCCCTTACCCAGATTTTTCGAAAATCGCATAAATTTTGCATCTGCAACAAGAAATGTGCAAAAAAGATATTTAATGAATAACAATTGACCACATTAGCAAAAGAAGCTCTGATGAATGCAATCCTTCTTTATTCAGTACATTTTGGGTGATTTATGGGTTTAATTACTATATATGGTAGTTCATGCATACATTATGGCATAGTATAGGAACGGCCCCCTAATCAACACAATCACGACAGCATTTCCTACCAGCAATTACAACTTGCATAAATTTATGTCTGATTTCATGTTTCTCTTTCAAATTATAACTTATTCGATTACAATGTTTCATATTTTCTACATTGTGCGATATCATTCACATACAGGCCTGGTTTTTTATGACCATGAACTCTTGAAAATGTCTTCGTGTTTGCTTTAAGAGCTTTTCGATAACTGACATAAGATTTTTTTGGGAGCAAGTCACACCCCAACAAAGAGAATCACCACCAAGGGCCCTTTACCATGACACACAAGAAACTAACTTTGCTGAAAAAAGCTGGCATCAGAAAGATTGCAACCTTTTTCAATGCAACAAAATTAGGAGGGTGATATTGCAGATAGGCTGCAGTGACTACCCTACAAAGAAGACACAATCCCGGGGACATAATAACTGTCTTGTAAGATTTTGTGGAAGTATAATTTATACACAATCATAGAAAAACTAAACCTGCTACATGTAAGTGCTACAGAAGTTTATTTCTGAATGCAATATGAGTTCTACTGAACAATAACCTAACACAACCATGTGCAGCTGACATTATCTAAATGCACAGCTTGTAAACATACTCTTGGAACCATCCTGCATCCAACGAAAATTCTTACAAGAGAATATCCCAGAAATGTGAGAAGAAAAATGCTGTTGCATGTGGAAATTGAAACAGCATCTTGACGATTCAGAGGGTTTCTTCTGGTCACTGAACGCAGACGCAAAAAATGACATCGTGCAGTCAAGTGAAGTCACAATCAAGAAAACACTGCAAAAAGCGTCTGAATTGCTGGAACACATAGCAACTGTTACAATCGCAAACTTAGAGACATTTTCTAAATGGAAATAAAGAGCTGAAGGGATGAGGAAGCTTCCAGGTCCGTACCTGGCTAGGAATTCAGAATGACATGCTGAAGAAACCTTTGTCCAACCACATGTACCTGGAGGTATGTTTCTCAACATACAAAGGCATACTTACCAGATGGAATATGGTCAGAAGCTGTCGAAGAACCATCATTTCCACACTGCATGATTTGCAGTGTTGCTCCATCAACCCAACCAGTGTTGGTGCGGTTGATGGAGCATATTATGTCCCACCACGTTTTGGCAGAAGCACAGATTTTAAATATTTATTTTTTAATTGTGAGGATCCAAGGACCTCGGTCCACGAAGGCTGTTGCCTGATTTTGCCCCACCACTTTAAGAATGAAACTGATGCCCCTGTGATTTGAATTGCACTGAACTTCCTAAAAAAAAATCAAACTGGGCAATATAAATATTATTGGTGTTTTCAATTCTATGCTGGTGATTTGCCATTGGAAGTCTAATTGAACAGCGGATACTGGTGGGCGCGGTGCCCACATCAACCTATGCACCTTGTAAAATCTGGGTGTTAAAAGTTCTTAAAAATCATAGTAGAATCAGGATAAAAGCTGACATTCAGAGCAATTTCAGTAGGGCTGTATTGAAGCTCTCCAATGATGGTACTTGGATTGCACCAATTGATACCAAGTCCCAGTTGTCAACGGATTGTCCTGGGGATGAGGCTGTACTTGTACTTGTAATGATGCACAACTCAGGCCTCCCAGCGCAACCTATGAAACCTATAAAACCTATAAAAACCTATATTTAAAATTGCAGCCTATATTTTTCCCAAGATGACCTATAAAACCTATATAAACCTATATTTTTGCTCTTTTAATACAAAACCGCGGTGCTGATGCCGTGTTAAACATTGTAGGCCGACTTTCGATGAAATGCTTTCATTCATAATTGCTTGTTGACCTTATGATTCAGTTTCATGAACATTTTTATCATGCCATTCATTTTATAAACGTCTTTTCTGAAAAAGAAAAACGTTCTCTTTTGCTGTGACTGTTGAATTTTGTTTTTTTCTGACAACATGGTTGCAAAACAGCTGAGATAATAGACCAATATATTTTTTTACATGGTAACATTCTTTGGATCACAGACTTACAATTCAAGATATTTAAGTGCATTTATTTTAAGTGAATATGCTAGAGGCTTACAAGCCTCACACAACCTGATAACATGCAGATCTTGCATAGGATTTGGCATTTTATGTCTGACATGACAAAAGGACTTTTAATATCCAACTTTCGAAATGAAAATGTTCCTGAATATATTTTTAAAAATCATGATGTTACTCAGGGAAATAGACTCCGACAAGACTGTAAAGAATAACATATTTTCATAATCCATGGGAAAATTTGAAACCAAGACATTTTGATTGGATGGCCTGTAATCAGTCACTTTTGAGACTCCCACGGGAGGAGTTATCTCTGAACAAAAGAACCTATTGGTTTAGGGGAAACAACTGGGCAGTCATAGAGTCTCAAAGACCAGCCTCTTCTGTTTTCTAATTACCATACTCTGCAACTTACTTGCATCGGATTAGTCTAGGACATGGCCATTCTCAACAAATGTGATAAAGTCTTTTTTTATAAGGTGGATATTCGAAGACTCAATGAAAGTATTGATTGTCCTAGTCATCAATTACTCATTGCAGCAACACTGACATCCAATTAGAAGAGGCACGAAGGTGTTAGGCCCCTGATGACGAAATATTAGGTAGCTCAGCTCCTGGAGCTGACCAACCCACTGCATTATAGGCTATGAACAGGTTTTCCAGATATTGGACTAATGCCTTCAGCCCACTTCTGGGCTCTTTCATGAGTTTGGCTTGTGCAACAAGCATTTTAAATTCAGACCACTTCAAGTTGTGTCTTCATGGTGTCCTCTTTGTGATGCATAGATTTTCAGGAGAAATAGTCAAACTTCTCCGTATCAGTTTGGCATGAGATTTAGCTTGCTTATTTGTAGATTCATTTTCACCACTACACTGTAAAATTTGAAAACTGTGTTGAAGCAATAATTCGAGCTGTCTGAGAATGTTAATAATTTTCAAGCTATGATAGCTCAATCCTATAAGTTGTCAAGGTATGATAGCTCAATGCTGTAAGTTTTCCAAACGAATCATAACATTAAGCTGTGAAAACATGAAAGCTTCAGTTGTTGCAGATAGCTTGACATCTCAGCCATGCCACATATAGCGCCATCTATAACAAGCACTTCTCATAACACTGCATTTAGTTTTAAATAATTATTTACTTAAAAGAAAAAAGAACATTTATGTTACACTATCCCAGAGAAACTGAGTAGCACACCACATTAGCTGGTCACTTTTTTTATTTTTGTCTCTCTTAAATTAATTTGTGGGAGTAATTAGATGCATGCTTTCACACACGTCAACCAACATTTCCAAGTCAGAGTGTGTTCAAATATAGGCTTCTAGCACTGTATACCAACTGAGATGAGCCACAGGCCATTGGGATTTATTCACAAGAAATTAATTTTTAAATATCCTTGTGATGCAATGGTCTGTGTTGAATGCATCTTGGGCCTGTCCATGATGTGCCAAAATGAAGCACACTGGATCAGGTGGATCCCCTTGAGAGATCTAACAATATTTTGGGATTATAACTTATAACCCACATTCATTAAATAACTTTATCGAGACAGATCACATAAATATAAATAAAAAACAACTAAAAATAAGTCAACGCAGCTCAAAATTTTGAGTTGTGTCAGCTTGGATCAATAAGTCTACAAAACTCAATATTTTGAGCTGTTACTCAGCACAACTCATTGTTTTGAGTTTTCTCAGCTTGAATACCTTAGTCAACATAGCTTAGTATTTTGAGCTATCTCAGCTCGGTATTTTGAGTTATCTCAGCTTATAACATTAATCTATGTTAGCTCAATCAACTTGTGCAACCATCTCACTCAATCAATTGAGCTGAATCAGCGAGTCCGATTTTACAGTGTAGTCTCTTTAAATGAAAGATAAATGAGCTAAGTCTTCTTGCATTTTATTGTGGAAAACAACCATCGAATACAGGGACAAATATAATTATGAAAAAAAGTTTATTGGTGCTATTTATTTTGAGGGATGTAGTTTCTTGAGTAAAGCTATAATCGTTTTAAGAATTTCCAAATTTAACTGAATTAATTTAGTGTACACTTACAAGGGACAAATAAGCAATGCACAGAAGGTTTCTGCGTTATCATCATTGATCAGCTTAGTTTATGACCTATAAAGCCTATATTTCAAAGTATTTCAGACCTATAAAAACCTATATTTTGGGAAGGGAGCCTATTTTTTTCGGCCTATATTTTTGTGGCAAGGGGCTGGGAGGCCTGAGTCAACTTGTCATTGCAATATTGTCTAGCAGGTGCCGATGTTCTTTGCACATATTGTGGGATGTTAATGGCAGCTACTCCTCCCATCGCCTTGAAAAATGGAATTAATCTTCTTACGCTTGCCACTTAAGCATTGTTTAGATTCAGGAGGATCTTTGTTACAGTTCCCGGCTCTTGGCGGCATGCAATTCCTAGTGACAAACCCGGCCACCCTCCATTGCACCATCTCAATGGAATAGTGTTGCATTGTCTCTACAGATCCCAGATGAAACATACTCAAGGTGTGGGTGCACTGAGGACTTGTATGCTTGCCCTGTAATGTCCTAAGGACATTAGCTCGGGGTTCGTCTCAGGAATCCCTGTGTTCATGTTTCCTTGTTAATCACATTCTCAGCAAAATATTATGCGTCATTTCACAGAAGAAACGAGTTGAGTGATCCCTGAATGTCTTTCGAAGCAGCAGAGAAACATTTCAGAGTCAATGGTCAGCACACCAGTGATGTAGTGGAGGTAGGTAGATCCGAGGCTGAGCTGAGAAGGAACGCGAGGCAGGAGCCACTGAGACTGAGGCCGAGGCCTTCAACAGTGGCTCAAAGACGCCCTAGACCACCGACACTGCAGCAAATCACTCACGAAAATGGTTTTTGATGTCAAGTGACGAACTACTACATCTTGTTGAAGCCAAGCAGTTCAGATTATGATTATTATGGAGAAGTTGAAGTTATACTCAGAGCAAGAGTTCTGACTGGTCAATAGGAAATGATATGGCATGTCGGTTGTTGTGCACTTCAGTTATGACTAGCTAGTGCATTGATGTGACTACATGATTCTTTGCATGATTTTCCGGATGGCAAGTCATTTTGGTTTGCATAAGTCACACAAAACTATTGAAAACAAAACTTTAAATCCAAATGTTGGATCAACACTGTTTTGACAATGTATCAAATGTTGATGGAAAGTAAGCAGTAGACCTACATTTTTCTTTGTATTTCATAATAACCAATTTTTACTGTTACACCATTGTCAAAATGTGGCTATTTCTCCTTTCTAGCAAGCCAGCAGTCATCCATGTTATGTTGCAGTTGACTCACTTCATTTTTCTCCAAAAAATATTTACTTAAAATGATGAAATTATATTATGAAGTGTGACACAGAAGCTGGAACAATTGTTATTTGGAAAGCTGCATACATTGTAAGTACAACGCACCAGATCGTTTCAACACTGTTCTTGATTCCCTGTCAAAAGTCGTCCATCAAGCCAACTTTAGTTCAAACATTTCACAATTAAATCCTAAATTAAATTATAAAGTAACTACAGATCTGCTGTTTTGTGGCAAAAATCAAATTGCATTTTACCCTTGGAATCGTAAAAATGGTGTGCATCCTCACTTGGGAAAAACCGGAATGTATATTAAATCCTTATAAGCAACAGTCTGCTGTTTTCCATAATTCACTAATATGTTCCTTAGTAACAAAGAAGAAATTAACAACTCAGCTTAATCATCAAGACTGTCGATCATAATATCTCTTTGGAATAATGACAAATTTCTGATATTGGCGAAACAAGGGTATGGGTTTGACTCCCTTTGGTCACATACATTAGAAAACTCATGTGTGTCATATATCACTGCCTGGAGTACAAAATAGGGAAAGCAAGAAATCAGATATATAGGCAAGTTGTTGATTGCCTGGTGAGAATTGCTGTCGTGATTGCGTTGATTAGGGGCCATTCCTATATTATGCCATAATATATGCATGAACCACCATATATATAGTAATTAAACCCATAAATCACCCAAAATGTACTGAATAAAGAAGGATTGCATTCATCAGAGCTTCTGTTGTTAATGTGGTCAATTGTTATTTATTAAATATCTTTTTTGCACATTTCTTATTGAGATGTAAAATTTATGCGATTTTCGAAAAATAAGGGTAAGGGGAAGCATTTTGTCTTCTTGTGGCTACATTATTACTCAGACCTACATGTGTTATATACCACTGGATAGAGGACTAAATAAGGAAAATTTTGATGTATAATATGTTCACATTTGATGAATAGTTCTCTGGTATTATGCAATTTAAGTGGCTCGGAAATCTGAAAATGAAATATTTTTTTGCTAATTTTTGACATTAAAACACCCCTGCTTTGTCAAATATAGAAAATATTACAATAACTAACCTATAATATACTATTCTACACCCATTGGCATCAGTTAGGACCATTTTGAAGCATTTAAGTTTCATAGGGGAGCTCAAACAGGCAGAAAAGTGATTTTTAATTTTTTTCGTTTTCGTAACTTACTTTACATCAGAAATATGCTCTTTTGAACATGTCAGACACCTTTGAAATCACCACAACCATCTTTTCATGATCCCAGACAATATTCTGCACAAGATGGTATAGGTTGTGCTTTGTTATACCTTCTGTTGGGGTTACTCCCTGTTTTAAGCCTCTTTTGAGAATATGCCACAGCACTAGTAACATTCCCAGGTATTAATCAAAGGTTGTCTGAGGGGCTTGTGCTTTGTAAGAACAAGTTCATCAAGTAAACACAGTTTACTGAATAGTTCTGCTTTTCTCTTGTTCAAAGAAGATATTTTGTACAATTGTGGTAATTTGGATTGGTACCTACCATCTAATACCACGGCGTCGGGGATATTCTAGCGTTGGGGATATTCCAGCGTGCGTCTCGCTTCTCGGTCTTGTCTCGTCTCACCTTCGCATCATCTCGCTGCTGCCGAGACCACGGCGACCTGGCGCGCCCCTGGCGGCCACCACACTCCTCCCCGTCATATTTATTTAGCTGTGCACAGCGTGGGGAAAAACCCCCATGTAACTTACTAACTTACCCAGCTGGGGGCCGGGCTCCCTGGGACTCGGGCCCACAGTGGGTAAGCTTTACTTGCCATTTAACATCATAATTTCAAACATCTACATGCTTATGTATGTCATAAGGCCAACAGGCCAACATTTTGCGAGGCCAACTGACCAACATATTTACATATTTCAGGGGGCCAAGGGGCCAACTGCCCAACATATTTCAGGGGGCCAACTGCCCAACATATATACGAAAACCCCTCAAATCCCCCTCCCCACCTCTGTTAGGCAATTGCTGGCCTAGGGGATGCCATATAAAGCTTTGGCATTGGAAGCCGAAAGGCTGAGGACAACCCTCGCAGGCAGGTTCCTTACCCTCCCGACTAACTTTGCCAGCTGGTAAATACACCAGGGGGAAGTGGGGGCAGGCCTTGGACCTAAGTAAGGCGCATCGGACTCCAAAATCAGGAAGTCCATTCCAGTGCGCCTCACGAAGTCAAGCCCCTGGCCCGGTTCCAGAGACTTGGATGAGGTGCCGAACTTAGTATTCGGGAACACCTTCAGCCAAGCCTGGGACTCTGCCAGGGAGCCTGTGAAACAGTGGACATGGATGGGGTGTCTGGTGGGAACACCCTCATCCTTAAGGAGCGTCACTGCTTCATCCAAGACCTCACCAATTGTGATAGTCGTGCTACCCCGGAGGTGCAGGACGAGAACCTTGTTCAGGGAGACGCCAAGAGTAGCGTGCTTCCTGAACATGCGGCTCTGTGGTCCCCACGCCGTCCGGGGGCACGACTTATCGAGGCCGAACTCACCCACGCCAACGCACCTGGGCCCGGAGGCCAGGTCGCGCAACTTAGCGAGGGTGAGTGGTACTGGGTCGGTGCCAGCCAACCTGGGGTGCAGACCACAGGTATGGTACACGCCCAAGGAGTGGCTGGTAACCTCCCCAGACAAGTCAAGGTCCACGGGGAAGGAACCCGTCCAGTCTCCCTCAAAGACATGGTTGTCAAGTCCATCCGGAATCCCTGGGTCCCCGCGGACCAGGACTTGACGGCCTGGTCCAAATCCAAACCACTTTTGGCGACGGCCAGCCGAAGATGGCAATGACCGTCGCCTCCGATGGCCCACCTAGGCTCGGCGGCCAGAAGATTGGGCGGGGGCAAAACTACGGGGATGTCCCGCAGTTTGCCCTTGTCGTCCAATCCTGGCGCCGAGCAAAGTAGGCCGTAAATCACCTCCCAATGGAGGACGGCCACCGGGTGGTTGGGAGGACTTGATCGTAATGGGCCCTTCAAGGGGTCACCCATTACAAGGGCCAGGTCCCTGTATTTGGGCACCATGGCATGCTGGAAGTGGCTGCCCCCACTAGCTGAGATACCTCTCTGCGAGCAGAGGGTAACCAGCATGTGGGGGGCCACAAACCCCAGGAGGCCGGTAAGGACCCCCAGGAGGTCCATCATGCCATGGAGCCACACCAGGTAATCCTGTTCTACATTAACATCCTCGCCGTCATGGTGACGGGCCATGTGCCGCAGCAGCGCCGTGTTGGTGCTGAAAGCCACCCGACATGTGAAGCATGCCTTGTTCCGAAAAAGAACCACGGCAAATGCTCTGACAGCATGTGGTAGCGCAAGGATGCAAATGCCACAGGCCCCGGCTGCACATGCAAGCTTAGGGGCCTGACTGGCACGATTAGAAGGAGCCTCTAAAGGACGCTTTGTGGCCGGGGTCACTGTTGACACCCGCCCAGCAGCCTCCGAAAAAGTAACTTTCAGAATGGAGCTGCCTGGACTTGGTGCCTCAGGCAACCCCTGCAAAGTAGCGCCAGAGGTGCTAGCCACTACTGGCGCCACATCCACTTGACACGAGGGGGGGAACCTCAGAGGAGTGGATCGGAGCCGCGGGCCGCTCATGTCCCACTAGACTAGTGGGACGGATTGGCTCCGCGGACCTCTCACACCCCTCCAGGTCCCTCCTCAATGTCTCATGGCAGACATCAAGGGGCAACACCAGGTCCCTGGTTCTCAGCAGTAGGGATCCTCGGAAAGGTCTCGGGATGCGATCGTATTCAGCGAGGAGGGCCCGGATATCTTCCAGGGCGTACCCCTCGCTGAGTAGTCGGTCTAGCATCGTCTGTGGGCTAGGGCTCCCTATAGTAGGGGTGGCCCTAGGCCCAGTAGGTGGCGAATCTCGATTAGCTCGGCTCCTACCCTCATCTCCGCTTGACATTAAGATGTCGTCATCCGACCTGCCGGCCATCTGAAACAATACCAAAAAAAAACAAAATCAGAAGGCTGCATATTAATGCACCCTTCCGGTAGGCCCTTGTTAATGTGTTAGCAACTTAATCTAGGAACCGTTGGGGGACCTTCACAGGCCTCCCTCGTCTGGTGAATCTTGGCTCCATTAAGCGTTTTTCATCACATGGATCTTCCGGAGTCTCTTCCACATCCGGTAATGGACCCTCTGAAGTCCCTCCCACATCTGGCAATAGGTCCAGTTCAGTGTGGGTGGCTGGCTTGTCCATGAAGAGCCACTCTATGTCATGTGTGTCCTCCAAATCCTCCTCAATTTGTGGTCCGTAGAGAATGGCTGATCGGAGACGTTGCATCCAAGGGGGTATCTCCCTGTCTTCACACAGCCGCAGCTTGTCCATATGTCTCACGCTGTCTCCCTTTCTGTAGGATATAATGTACAGATGCTCAGACAGGGCCTGTTTGATTACATAGGGTCCTTTCAACAGAGGCTGCAATTTCTTACATTCCCCGGGTGGGGATGCTGAGTTGACAAGATATACCAGGTCACCAGCGCTGAATCCTCTAGTAGAGACATTGGGCTTGGAGTCATAATTTTTCTTCATGGCTTTGTGGGCTGACCGTAGACGGGTTCGTGTCTCAGAGAATGTAAGATGAAGTCTCTTCTGCAGTCCATGCAGGAATGATGCAGGGTCAGATTCCTGGGGCTTCATGGTCGTCAGCCCAAATAGAAGATCCGATGGCAAGCTGACCTCCTGCCCAAGCCTGAGCATGTTGGGAGTGAATCCAGTGCTCCTATTCACAGTAGCTCTCAAACTCATGCCAAGTGCTGGAAGATGGCTGTCCCAATCAGAGGTCTTGTCCTCAAGGAAACAGCGAATGAAAGCCAAGATGGTGGTATTTATTCTCTCAACCTGGCCGTTCGAGCTGGGTCTGTAAGGGGTAGTACGTGTCTTGCTGATTTGCAACAGTTGGCAAAGTTCCACAAACAGGTCACTCGTGAAATTACGACCTTGATCAGTGTGGACGAAGGTCGGTGCCCCAAACCTGGCTACCCATTGTTCAAAGAAGCACTTAGCAGTGGTCAGGGCTGTCTGGTCACTCAGCGGTGCTAATTCGACCCATTTTGTAAATTGGTCAATCATCACCATGATGAACTTCTTACCAGAACTGCTCTCTGTGAAGGGACCAAGAAAATCTATATGGACCCGCTCCCCAGGAAACCCAGATTGGTAATGTTGCAAAGGTGCCCTTGGGCTCCCGGCCTGTTTATTCCTCCTACAGACACCACAGGAGCTGACATACGTATTCACATCTGTCTTCATGCATGGCCAGTAAAATGACCTCCTCAAGTTGCTGTAAGTATTGTGATTGCCCAAGTGACCCACAATATGCTTATCATGGAGCATGTGCAAAACTTCCTCCCTCATCTCCAGGGGCACCACAAACTGAAGATTGTAAGAATTATCAATGTTGTACCACTTGTGGTACAGTACACCATGTTTAAGTAGCAAGGTGTCTTTTTCTCGCCACAACACCTTGGTAGAGTAACTATGAGCCCTGAGGTCCCCTTCTTCTGGAGAGACCTCAGACTCCAGCCAATTAACTATTGGGCAGATGTCACTGTCAGCGAGTTGTTTGGCTCGCAGTTCTTGCTTCTGGTAGGCTGCGCAGAAGGCTTCTTCTTCTGGGCTGGCAATGCTTTCCACCTCTTCCTCCTCCTCCAGACTCCTGACTGCCAAGGGAACCACATAGTCTACTTCCTCCTCAAATTTGGACCATTGGTCATGTAGTTTGGTACAGTACTTACAGCCTCCACAGGGCAGTGTAGACAACTTCTTACCAGCTTGATAACAGTTGCACTGAGGGATCCCAGCAGGCATCCTGGAAAGGCCATCAGCATTTGAATGCAAATTCCCCTTCCGATGTTGAATCTTCAAATTGTACTGGCTAAGCTCCTCTAACCATCGGCCCAACTGTCCGGAAGGCTCTTTGAACCGGAACAGCCAGGACAATGAACTGTGATCAGTTCGAATGATGAACTCCTGGCCCAACAAGTAATGGCGAAAATGTCTGGTGAACATCACAATAGCAAGGAGTTCTCTCCTTGTAACACAATAACGCCTCTGCTCTGGGGTAAGGAGGACAGAGGAAAATGCAATGGGCACCTCCCTCCCCTCCTGGACCTGATACAATGCCGAGCCAATTGCTGTATCCGAAGCATCAGTATCCAGAATGTAGGTATCATAGGCATTAGGAAAAGATAATACAGGTGTTGTTGTCATGACCTCCTTCAGCTTAGCAAAGGCCAAGTCACATTCAGGGGTCCAACTGAAAGTGCATTTTGGCCTTGTTAGCTGATAGAGAGGCTGGGCAATTCCTGCTAGGCCAGGAATGAAATCCCTATGGTAATTGATGAAGCCTAAAAACTTGCTCACCTCCAAACCGTTGGTAGGTTTGGGCCACTCCAGAACAGATTTTACCTGACTCTTCGTCACGGACACGCCATCCTTCGAGACGTGACGACCCAAAAAGATGACTTCATTTCCAAACAGAGTGCTTTCTTCGGCTTCAGTTTCAATTGGTGTTCACGAAGTCTTTCAAAGACTTCCTGTAAATTGGCTAGCCCATCTTCAAAAGCATGGCCTAGCACAATTACATCATCTAAATATACCAGGGCTATATTCCAAATTAGCCCCCTCAGGACCAAATTCATGACACGCTGGAAGGTCGCAGGCGCATTGCATAAACCCTGGGCCATCCTGACGTGTTCGAATAGGCCAAATCTAGTTAGGAAAGCTGTTTTGTGACGGTCTTCAGGTTCAACCATTATTTGCCAATACCCAGCATTCAAATCTAAAGTATGAAACCAAATACTACCTGAAAGGGTGTCAGTGCACTCATTGATTAATGGCAGTGGATAAGCATCCTTCCTGGTTTTGGCATTCAATTTCCTGAAGTCAACTGTATATCGTACTTCTCCCGTCTTTTTCCTAACTAGTACGGGCGCTGATGCCCACTCTGATGTAGATGGTTGAATGACTCCTGTCTCCAACGTATCCGTTAATGTTTTTTCCTCTTCATGTTGGAACTTGATTGGTGTTCTTCGAAGTTTCTCCTTTGTTGGAAATTCATCATACGTCTCAATTCTATGTGTCAGTTTGGTGAACTGACCCAAGTCATTCTTGTGAGACGAAAATACATCAGCATAGTCACAAAGGAGATTGCATAATTTTAAGCTCTCTTGGCTGTTGAGCCGTGAAGTGGCATCTTTATAGAGATCTCCCAAATGAGATGGCAGTCTGTCCTCTGCAGCTTTCATGTCATTTGCAGTTGATTTAGACTCAGAAGGGATGTTTTCACAATCCTTGCCAGATGATACTCTTCTAACTTCATGGATGGTATCAACCTCACTGGCCTCTGTCACAATAACATTGGCATCAACATGCTCTGCAGCAGCTGAATCGTTAGTTATCAAAATGAAGAGTTCAGACTCACCTACTTCAAAGACGACGGATGGCAATAACAGATTAACAGCACATTTTGGTGATGTCACCAAAATTGTCCCAGGTGGTGCTAATACCTGTACAGGGACAAGTACACTGCTGAATGGTGGAATTTTGCAGGCTTCAGTTGTTGTCACCTGGCTGATGTAATAGTTTCCACCAGGATTGTTCTTCTGGATCCAGCACCTTACCTTGTTCTTATCAAGGCCAAAGCTGCCATTAGGAATATCAACAACACAATGGAATTTCAACAGGAAGTCCAGACCAAGAATAAAGGGGTCATTAAATTTTCCGACAACAATGTCATGGACATAAGTTTGCTTGCCCACAACAATGCTCACCTGTGGAATCATATAGCATTCCATTGTTGACCCAGACTCGGCTGTTCGTATGGTCCTTGGATTGTCCCTGTCACATTCCAATTTTAGCTTAGCTGCAGTCTCTTCATTCATGACACTCACTTGTGCAGCAGTGTCAATAATTGCAGAGCAGTTACTGTTGTTGATTGAGGTCGGAATGTAGATGGTATACCCCGTCGTCTGGTCAACTAAAGTTCTGACAACATCATGAACTTTTACCTTTGGTTGGCCTATTTGTTCAGAAGTCTTGGTAGGTGCGTGGCCATCAGAACCTACCGAACCTAGTTTAAAGGCTTGGCAGGTGAAGAATCCCTGGACTGATTGCTCCCTGAATTTTCACGACATCTGTTTAGGAAGGGCTTTTTGTCTTCAAAGTCCTTCCTGGATGTCCTTCTATCCCCTCCCAATGGGCCTGACGTAGCTCTCCAGTTTGGTGAATCACTGCCTCTTGTCGTCGGAGAAGGTGACCTGTCCCATTTTCCGTTGTCACGACTAGAACGGTCAGGTTACTGGTTTCGTGACGGTGAAGACCTACTCCTGGCAACACATTCCCTGGCCACATGGCCTTTGCCATTACACTCAAAGCATTTCAATGGAGAAGGTGATCTGCGGCGTTTGTTAGGGCATTCCCTGGAAAAGTGATTGTTGCCGCCACACGTGTGGCAGGCTTCAGACCTAGTAGCACTAAGGGCTCTCACACTACATGGGAATTCATAGTTGCCGCAATGGTGGTGACAAGTTTCAGATCTGCCATGACTGATAGACCTAACATTAGCAGAGGTATCACTAGTGTCAAAGTTTACCCGGCGTCCTTCCACCTTTATGCCCAATCGTTGCTTATTTGCATGGATAAGACGCATGTGTTCCACTGCATCAAACATAGAAACAGGCATAGCTACAGTAGAAGATAGCAAAGCCGAAGACTTGACCTTGCAACCTTTGGTGAATTTGTCTATGGCAAGGGTCTCCAAAATTGGCTTTGGAGTATTTGTAGGATAGGCTGAAGTGACTATCATCATCACCCTATCGGAAAATTCCTCCAAGTCCTCTCCTTCTTCCTGCTCGAGGTTCTCAAGTTGGGCACGAAGATTGGCTTTCGTACTTTTCCGGCTTTTCCCATATCTTTTCTGCATGAAATCACACAGAGTTTCAAAGCATGCCCTAGTTTCCTGTGGCAGACTGATGTGGGCCTTAAGCGCAGATCCCGTGAGAGCAGTTGTAAAGCGAAACAACTTCTCCCTCGGGGTCCACTTGCACGCCCTGGCAATAAATTTGAACTGGTGGAACCATGGGTCCCACTCACCCATTATTTTGCCAGAAAATTTTTCAATACGGATATTCCTGGCATCCATGGAGTAACCCTGGGGGCCCCGCTCATCCTCCTCCTCGTCGGCGGAGAAGTCGCTGAAATCCCCCACAGGCGCCTCCTCGTCATAATATCTTTCAGAATTGCCGGAAGCGGAATACCCCAAAGAACAGTGACAATTGGCATTAATGCATTATATACAGCTCACACAGCAATGTCAAATTATGCAGGAAACCTTATTCGGTTAGCACTCCACTAATATTGGCAAATATGTACTGTATTAATAACTTGACACTCAATTAAATAGCTGGCGAAATTTCATAAGTGTCACAAGCATAAATAATCAGTTAAATGCTTCAAAATGCCCAATTAAGTCATAGCACGCTGAACATATAGCCTATAATGACACACAAATAGCCTACAGCAAGCGATGCTACAATATAAACAAACTTTTGACAGTTGTCCAGATTTGACAGGTGGGGGGGCTCAAACAGAGTGACTCCCACTATCAATCTCAGACACTGACAATTCGAGCAAATATGCTCAAACCGCACTGTGTTATAATTCTAATAAGATTATTGAGCTAAATATCACCCAGATCAAGCATTAAACCAATAATTAAGCTTCCTTCTGGTGAATTTTTGCTCGAAATTTCGGCGAAATCCAATATGGCGGCCGCCTAATTCAACATGTGACAGCGCGAAAATGTCTAGTTTTCGCGTCTATTTTCGATAGACAGCAACCGAAAGACATACAGCATGAATCCGTTAACTCCTTGTCGCCAATGTGGTAATTTGGATTGGTACCTACCATCTAATACCACGGCGTCGGGGATATTCTAGCGTTGGGGATATTCCAGCGTGCGTCTCGCTTCTCGGTCTTGTCTCGTCTCACCTTCGCATCATCTCGCTGCTGCCGAGACCACGGCGACCTGGCGCGCCCCTGGCGGCCACCACACACTGTACATTCTATCAAGTTTGCGTTAACACCCATCAATTATGGTACGTGAAACTGACAGTTTCACATCTTACACAAATGGCCATCCTCCCATTGCAGGGCTTAGTTGCATTCACCCTGGGTCCTGTCAATAAGTGCCATTAAACTGTGTAGTTTTAAAATCATTTAACAGCCTTTTTCCGTTTCGGCGTGATCTAAGTGATTGTTTATGGTTTTCTACAAAGAAAATAATTGTAACAACAGACAGAAAATAATGAAACACCCGAGCATTCATTCAATGAGGAACCACACTAAACAGCTATCCCACCAGGTGGCAGCACTATCAATGTAACCAGCAGGGTAGTCCAGAAAAGCATGCAGCTGCATGATTTTCAAGACAAAAGCAGACCTGCAGACTTTAATATTCATCCTACTTTCAAAATTTAAAAAGCAACATATAGGAAATAACATTATCCTACCACTAGACTAATCAAACTTGTTGTTTCTCTAAAATTTTCTGTGCATTCAGTAAGTGAACTTGATTTAGCTTTTTTTTTTACTTTTTGGAAAAATCATTGCTCTCGAATGGTTAGAGTTAGCAAGATGGTTTTGATGCCAAAAGATACTTATATTACAGGACTACTTGAAAGGAACATTTCATGCTCCCAACTCAATCAGTTTTTTTTAGATTAAGCATTAAGTCCCCCGAAAATACAATTTTGGGGGGTTTTTTGCGACATTGTTGTTTGCAGGGGTTAAAAGTCTGCTATGAAGTTTGCGAATAAAATATAAAACCAAATCTATCATCAAGCACTATACTTGCAGATTCAAAGTAGGTAAAAATTATTTTTGAGAGTCCAACGGTTGCCAATATGTGACGAGATACATTTCAAATGCACAAAGTAAATTGCGACGCCAAAAGGCCGATTTTCTACTTTTTTGAGACATTCTTGTGTTCAGAGCTTTTAAATTTGCCATAAAGTTTGATAAAACAATTTCAAACCAAATCTATCATCAAGGAATATACTTGTTTATTGTCAAAATGTGAAAAATTATTTATGAGTGTCTAATAGTTGCTGAGATACGTTACACCGTTCACAAACTGAGTTATGAAGTCAGAATACCTATTTTTTTGTTTTTTTTAGGTATTCTTGCGTTCAGAGATTAAAATTGGATAAAGTAAATTCAAACAAAATCTACCATCAATGACAATATTTGCAGACTCTATGAAAGGACAAATTATTATTGACATACACAAACTGAGTTAATGCCCCAACATGCTTATTTTTTCCCATTTTTTTTTTTTTTGACGTTCTTTTGATTGTGTCCTTTAAGTCTACTATTAAGGGGCCGACCAGTGAACTTGGGTGGGGGGGGGAGCTATGGATATTTGGTGAAAAAAAAAAGATTGTTTCCCACTTGACACTGAAAAAAAAAGTTTGTTCAGCACAAGGAAACAAAAAAAAAAATTTGTTTCTACCTGTAGCTAGGGTACCATAATGTTAAAGGGTTCGTCCCGGGGGTAAAGTCCATAGCCCCCCCCCCCCCAACTATCTTGTCGGCCTGTAAGTTTGAGAAAAAAAATGTGAACCAAATCTTTCATCAAGGACTAACACTTGCAGATTCTAAAAAAATATAATATTGTTTATGAGTGTCCAATAGCAAATTAATGACGAGATATGCTACACCTTGCACAGACTGAGTGATTGATGCCAGGATGTCAATTTTTTTTATGATAAGAGCTTTAAAGTGTGCTGTAAAGTTCTGAGAAAAACAATTCAAAGGAAATTCATGAACAAGGACAATAGCAGATTCTAACAAGAACCCATGGGTCCCTAAGTGGAAAGGTGCTCAAACATACAAGATGGTTGTTAAAGTCCCGAAGAACAGCAGAGACCTCTTACTGGAATACCAATTTTTTTGGGAAGTTCCGGCAAAACTAAAGTCATGAACGGTGCCCTTGTCATGGCATCAGAAGCAATTTTCAACATTTTTGGAGACATTGTTGTGTTTGGAGGTTACAAGTCCGCTATAGTTTGAGAGAAAAATTTCAAAGCAAACCCATCATTAAGGACACTAAGTAGTACTTGTATTCTAAATAGTTGCTGATTTATGATGAGATACTATTCAAGATTCACAAACTAACTTATGACGCCGGAAAACCAACTTTTGACATTTTATCTAGATACTATTTTGTTCAGAGCATTAAAGCCAGACAAGCCACATCTTCAACTTTCTCCTTCACAGTGTCCTTGAACGAAGTTTAGGGTTGAAAAAAATGTACAAAGAATCTGCCAACACAGCATTGTAGTACGTGGTCTCAGCTTCGATTTGATATAAATATCTAAAAAATCTGTTGGGAAAATTTTGAGAAAATTGAAATTAAAAATTTTTAGTTTTTCACACCTTTGTTGCATGCAAAATATCAGATTTAGATCTATCAAATAGTATTAGTGTTATCGAAACATCACAGCTTATCTAAGTACATATTAGGTTACTGAATCAGGTGAAAAATGATAATAAAAAGCATTTTATTTCTAATTTTCACATCATTTTCAACATTTAAGGGTATTGCAAACTTGCTGAATCATATAATGTGCCCTATGAAATATAAACATGCCCATTTTGGCTTTATTATTTCTTTAACTAAAGAAAAGTGGCAAATGAATATGGACCAAAACCAGTTAGAGGAGGGAAGAGGAGGAGGGAAGAGGAGGAGGGAAGAGGAGGAGGGAAGAGGAGGAGGGAAGAGGAGGAGGGAAGAGGAGGAGGGAAGAGGAGGAGGGAAGAGGAGGAGGGAAGAGGAGGAGGGAAGAGGAGGAGGGAAGAGGAGGAGGGAAGAGGAGGAGGAGATGGGAGGAGATGGGAGGAGAAGGAGGGGACAGGAGGTGATGATGGAGGAGATGGGGCGAAGGAGGAGATCGGGGAAGGAGGATATGGGAGAAGGAGGAGATGAAAGAAGGAGAAGCTGGAGGAGGCTGAGGAGGTGATCGGTGGAAGAGGAGATTTTGTTGAGGAGATGGGAGGAAATTAGAGAAGAAGGAACAGGAGAAGATGGGTGGTAGAGGAAATGGTTGCAGGAGGAGAAGGAGGAGATGGGAATGAGTAGGATGTGGGGAGGGAGTACAGGGAGATGGGGGAGAAGTAGGAAGAGTCTTATGAGAGATACATGTATGCCTGCATGTATGAATAAACAAGACACTCTTGAAAATGATTAATCATTTTGTAATTTTAGGTCAATTGATAAAGAAAAGTTCATAAGAATATAATAGAATGTTACTTATTGATAACATTGAAAATTTCCAAAATTATTTTGAAAGGAGAATTCCAAGAATATAACTTTGTTTTACTGTGATTATGAATTTTTTCTAAAATCACAATATCATTTGTGTAACAGTGTTCTTCTGCCTTTCAGATAATCATGTGATAAAGCAGTTGAAAACATTGCATGTTCATTTCCACCACATATATGTATAGGTTATTCACCACGGGAGAGGGAATATGTGATTTATCACCCGAGGGCTTTAGCCCGAGGTGTGATAAACACATATTCCTGATCCCATGGTGAATAACTGGCTTATACCATGAGACAAACATTCAAACAGTCAAACATGAGAGGATAACTGGACAACAAAGAATATGGGAATTATTTCCCTGCGACGAGGTGTCGAATGGTATAAATGGTTAAAAGCCACCATATGATTACCAGTTTTTACTGGGACAAAAACATATATAAATTAATTATATGATTCTTTGTTGCAAATATACCCTTATTTATTAAGTAGTATGCTTTAGTTGCAATAGCCAAAAAAAAAGTGATATATGAATCAGTTTAGTTTGTGTCATTTTGCCATGATTGTTGAAATATATCTCATCATAAATCGGCAACTATTGAACTCCCATAAATAATTTTTCCAATTTCAGAATCTACAAATATTGTCCTTGATGATTGATTTGGTTTGGGATTTTTCTTCAAACTTAAAGCAGAGTTTAATGCTCTGAACACAAGAATGTCTAAAAAAAAATGTAGAGAAAATTGGCATTCTATGTCATAACTTCGTGCATGCATCTTGCAGCATGTTGAAACCTATCCCGTCATAAATCAGCTACTACTGGACCCTCCAAATTAATTGTTACATTTTTAGAATGTGTTAACTGTTAAGTGGTGTCCCTGATGCTGGATTTGGTTTGGATATTTTTTTTTCCAGCTGAATAGAACTGAATGCAAGAAGTTCTAAAATAAAAGTCGAAAATTGGCATTCTGGTGTTATAACTCGGTTTGTGCATGTTGAAACATATCTCATCATATATCAGCAACTATTGGACTCTCAAAAATAATTTTTACATTTTTAGAATCTGCAATTATATTCATTGATGATAGTTAAGATTTAACATGTCTTTCTCAAACTTTATAGCAGACATTTTACCACTGAAAATAGAATTTCTCAAAAAATCTAAAAAAACACCATTTTTGGGCGACTTAATGCTTGATCCTGAAGCAAACCAATACAGCTAGGAGCATGATATGTTCACCTTAAGTTGTCCTTTAATAGAGAGGTTTTGCTGCACGTTCACGTGTGACGTATACGTGTACAAGTGCTATCTAATTACATTGTAGTCATGGCAACCCCCACGTACACGTCATACGGAAACTTTTAGCATAACCTCTCTAATATAGGCATCTTTTGACATTAAAACCATTCCTCTAACTCGAATAATTTGAGAGTAGCATATCTTTACTTCATTGAAATGTTTATTTTAGTCAGTTTCGGGTACAAATGTTTAAGTTTATGATTTTTTTGTGTCAAAGTTATTATATTTGCAATGCTTTTGATAAGTGGTTGTGTTGGGCATAATGGTGAGCTTCATGATGCTTTTTAAATTTTGTCAATATGTCCACTGGTTGCTGAGAAAATGGACTAAAAGTGCCAGTTCATCTCCATAGTCTGTGCATTGACAGTAAACTCTTCATGACGTTATGGTTTCATTGATGGTGGCGCCACCTTGTGGATATCCATTTAAGGCTCCCCATTGCTTGAGACATCTTATATGAGATCTGTAATAATAATCTTACACTGAGAAGTGAGGATGCAAATAGCTGACTTTACACTAATGTCCAAGACACTGATTTATCGAACATCAAAGGATGCATAGTTGGCAGATGACAGACTTGCAACAAAAAATAAGTACTTGATCTTACGATACGATACGATACGATAAGAATTTATTGTCATGTATACATGAAATTTGTTTTGACAATTACGTGTAAACGATACAAACAAAACAAATAATCAAATAAGTACTTGAACAATAATAGTGTGATAATAATAATAATAATAATACAAGTTACTGGTTATTAAAAAATCGAATACTAGCAGGAACAAAAGACATTATACCTGACAGTTCTGGTTGGATTTGCTCTTAATCTTATGCCGGATCTTAGGAGGCAATACATATGGTGTAAAGGATGGTTCACATCTGATCTTATAACCTTAGCTCTTTGAGTGACATAAAATTTATACAAATATTCCAGAGTTTTGCTTACATTGACACCAAGTTTGTTAGCATGTTTAATAATCCTGTACAATTTCTTTTTTGATGCTACAGTACAATTGCCAAACCAAACGGCAATACCAAAGCTAATCACGAATTCAATTACAGACGTATAAAATAAGTTCATTATTGTTGTATCAACTTTTAGATGGTAAAGTTTCCTCAGAAAATATAGTCTGGAATTTGCCTTTTTATAAATGACATTAACATTTTCTTTGAAGGAGAGCTTATTATCAATTACCGTACCAAGATATTTGTACTGGTTAACTCGCTCAACCACCTCATCATTGATCACAAGATTGTCATGTACATTTTCAGATCTTCTAAAATCGATCACAAGTTCTTTAGTTTTTTTGTCACTCAGTACGATTTCCCAATTTTTATGGAACCCTTATTGAATTAATTCAACGTGAGTTTTTGTCGGTTGCTGCGAACTTCATACCACAACAACAGAACACAGAGACAAAGAAAGAAAAAGCAAAATAATTTACATACCATCCAACTAAATTATCAACGACTTTCACACAAGCCAAGGATGTCTCTTAATAGCCCAATAAGGTCCTGATGAGGCGTAAGCCACAAACACACACACACAAAGTCGGAAGGCCATGTGGCAGACACCTATACACCAAGTAACTGTAGTTACCTTGGTCATACACATTGCTGATTGACGGTAAAAAGTACCCCCCCCCCATACTCCGCCCCCTCTGGCTGTATAATTCAGAAGCATCCTATTCACCATCAGCTAATTGGATTAGTGAATAAAAATAATTGGCAATCATTTCAGAACTCCTAACCCCTATCAATGATTGGTTTTCTAAGTGTGATTTGCTTAGATAAGTATTTGCTTAGATAAGTAGGAAGACTTCCCTCATATCACAGTGCAGCTGTGAGCGATGTGAGTCAAAGAATCAAAATTTAAGGAATGGATTGGCCATGTCCTCTGCATGTCCTCATTGGCCTACAAAGTGCATAAATTATACAGGATGTAAAGGCCCAGTCATCTATCAATCCATCCAATCATATGCTGTCACATAAATGCTAAATGTACACTATGCCATAATGACTAATATTATATACTGTGTACTCACCAAGTGACCCAATTAAGGATTTTCTTTGTTTGCATGCTGCTGGTTCTCATATATAGAAAAAGCAACAAACTTTGTCATGTAGCCACAGGGGGATTCACCTGTATATGTATGGGCCTCTCATACCTAATGGATAAGAGTCTGAAACAAGTCCATTAAAAAAAGTAAACAAAAGGACTTCTGAGGACTGAACATGATGTTTAACCATGTTTTGCACACTACCTGTAGTGTTTCATGATCCTTTCAGTCATCCCTTACCATCTAGCACACTGGTTGGAGCTGACACATCAATAGTTCCATAAAATCCATGAATTTTTACAGTTGCATTACCTATAGTGATGGGCCTCAATCAGCAGAGAGGAAGTGCCAATCAGGGTTCACTGGTTTACAACTGGGTCAAGGCCTTACACTGGTCATTTGACCATCAAGTTTTAAAATTACAAGAGAGCGCAGCACCTGTCAGTTGCCTGACAAGAAAATCACAGAACTCATGCAATTGAGAGTACCAATGAACTGGAGAGTACTGGGCAGTGCTGACCTCTTTGGTAATTTTAAAACTTGATAGTCAAATGACCAGTGTAAGGCCTTGACCCAGTTGTAAACCAGTGAACCCTGATTGGCACTTCCTCTCTGCTGATTGAGGCCCATCACTATAGGTAATGCAACTACCTGTAAAAATTCATGGATTTTATGGAACTACTAATGTGTCAGCTCCAACCAGTGTGCTAGTGGAAAAATTGGTTAAATCACTGTTAAATATAGTGGTCAATCCCCCAAGGCCTTTTGTTTACATTCCTAGTTTCACACTCTTGATAATTATGAACCATTGCAGGCCAATGTCTATCAGTGACTTCACTCATGCATATAGCCAGTATGCTGTCTTATAGTACACACAAAACAATAAAAAATGTGGAATCAAGTTTTCTTCGAGATAAGCCAGTTTTAGTAAATTTTAGTGCATTTTTTACTGGAATCACCAATTCTTTTGATTGAGCACTAAATTTTTACAGCTTGAAATTTCACATTAAGATGTAATACATAAATACAGCATATTGGGTATGTTATATTGTAATTAGATTGGTTTATATATCTAAATAGAGCAAACGGTACACAGTGTATATATGTGAAATGTGAAATGTAAAACGCACCTACTGAAGCGTAAAATCTAGAATTTATCAAGTGGGACACATATATGCAATGCATACAGGTAGCTCGGTAGTTGACTGGCTAGATCAGCCTGGGTCAGCACAAACTCCTTGAGTCCCTATTTTTGTCGATGACACGAAGTGTCAGAGGGACTCTTTGAATCGGATTATTTGGATTCTCAAAAATATGTTAACTGATTGGTTATGTATCTTCTCATAAACATTGCTTTTTGTTTATGTCCAAAAACACGTTGTGTGATTAATTATCTAAACTTGTTATGTCACTTTGTTTTGATTCTCCCATTGTCCACTGTATAACTTGCAGAGGCACTGATAACTTCAACGTATAGGCCTAAAAACATTTTGTTATCCAATATCATTGTTATTATTCTATAACAATTAAAGATTCCCGCAGTATGAAATAATTAGGTAACAAGTTCACTCTGCCATATCTTGCTGATTTGCGAATTGATTTGCATGCTGCTTGTGGTTGTTTGCATGGCCAGTTCCAGTAGATTGGGGTCAGTATGTAGGGACATCAGGGCAAGAGATAGGAACATGGGGGTGTATGATTGATAAGAAGGGCTGGGTTATATAAGACCCCATAATATCTAGAATTGGCATTGGGCAGCAGATCACACTTTAAAACCACCATGGCTGATTTAAACGGAACCTGGAAATTGGATCGCAATGAAAATTTTGATGCATTTCTAAAGGAGATTGGTTAGTTTTTTTATATTTCATTTTTAAAATTCTTATTATTGCATTAATTTTGTGGTTGGCAAATTGAAATTCTTATGTTGTGTAGGTAAAATCTATACCAAAGAAAACATAATTAACACACGAACTGGAAACACAATGAATGTTGAAGTTCCTTTTTGTTAGAATGAGGTGATGAAGATAACTGGGCTGCGATAATTTTTTATAAAATACCGTAATTTGGGATATCGAGAAAGGCCATAAATTTCAACCAAAATTACCTAAAATCACAGAATAAAGACAACTTATGACTTCAATGTGACTTATGATATTGTTTGATATAAATATAAAACAAACATTCCATTCAAAATTAAGTATATTTAAAAGAACCCTCACTTTTCCAGGTGTATTCAAACTTTTGGAGGGTAGTGTAGTTTGTGTAATGTCATGCATTTATAGCAACAACAGTGACAAACAACAATTATTAATACGCAAGTTTAATATGCCATGTGCCCCAACTGTGATACAAGTGACCAGGAAATAATGCGAATTCAAAAATATCGCTAATGTACCTGTCATTGTGAAACTTCTTCAGTATGTCTCAAACAGGCCACTCAGTTGCTGATGAGACATAAAACTCAAATACACATAAACACACACACTTTTCTAAGTGAATTGGCTAGAGACGATTATAGACAAAGAAAGAAGGGCCTTTTAGAAACGTCTAGGAAAAAATGTGGTATTCTGTCGTGGGGAGCATTCATGATGGAAAACAAGACTTTGAACAATGGCAATATATAGGCCTATGTGTAACAAATTTCCTCTATGTACATGCAATAGAGTCCTAGCCCGAAAACAAAAAACTATTTTCTTAATATTTTCAAAAAGTACCAAATATCCATCAATCAGATCATCAAAAGGCACAACTAGCCCATACAATATAGGCTACATGTGTACCAAATTTCATATATATGTACATGCTATAGTGGCTGAGTAATGGCCCAGAAATGATGTATCCGCCCGAACACCCGCTTGGCCTCCCATCCGCTTGGCCAGCGGACGGACAACATTTTACCCAAGTGATTACAATAGGCCTACTGTCTTCGAACTTTGTTCGCTGAAGGTAAAAACTTAACAGACCCATTCTACAAGAATGGGTTTAAAATTTGAAACTCAGTTTTATACCTGTCAGTAACTGCCCGACTTGAAGGGAGGAGCTTGAGACAATTGAAGATGAGGCTAGTGATGCACGGATAGTGAAAATAGCCAGATACCGGATACCGGACAATCCAGCTACACCAACTGCCGGATACCGGATTGTAACCAGGTGGTTGGAACTGGACAGTAAACATACGAAAAAGGACCTTTTTCAGCATTCGTGTTTGATTATAAATATTTTTTCTGAGAGCCAAGAGATATCATGTCCGGCAGGAGGACACTTCTTCTGATGGAATATATTTTGTTATATTCTGTAACTGAATTCAATTGTTTTAAGATGGCTAAATCATGTTTTTGACTCAGTCCTTGAAAAAAAAAATTCATTTGTCTTCAAACTTCTTTCAGCTTTTCACTTATTTTTTAACATCCCAGATATCCGGTCTGACACCCTTATTTTGCCGGATATACCAGATATCCTGCAAATTCCAATATCCGGAGTGATACCGGATACCTTACCGGATATCTGTGCATCCCTAGATGAGGCCAGGTAGCCAAATTGCTGCCAAATATCTTACTGACCATGACCTTTTTATAATTTTTTTCCTAATTGTTAATAGTAAAATGCATACATCAATGGGAAAATTAATGGATTGAGAGAAGAACCTTCTAAGGTAGCCCGATGATTTGCATATACATACAAAGTGCTTTTTGAAATACCCCGGTCAGGTTCTCTAAAGTTACTCACTGTAAGGTATTTTGAAAACACCTTGCATTTGGGTACTTTGAGGAACTGGCTGGGGTATCCTATTTATGACCAGCTGCTGCTTGCAGCCTGTATTGCAGGAGGAACGTTCAGGCAGCTTCTGACCATTTAGGAGGTCACACTATTTCACCTACACTGTATGACTTTAAAACTTAGTATACAGTCTCAACATCATTTTATCTTGCTTCCATCAACTTTCGGTAAACTTCTGTGACAATAAATCTGTATTTTCTAAACTAAAATGTATGTTTTTCCCGCAAATTTTAAATGTTCTGCTGCAGTGACAGCATCAGCAACAGCCAAGTGCCAGCCAGGGGGATTGTTTGCAAAGTCATTAAAAAGCTTAGAACTATGAAAGAAGAGAAGGAGGAAGGCAGGAAGGAAGAAAGGAGGGAAAGAAGGAAGGAAGAAAGGAAGGAATTGAGATATATATAGACAAATATAGATTGTTAGATAGATAGATAGATAGGTAGATAGGTAGATAGTCTATCTACAAGCAGCTGTTAAAGTGATTGCACGTTATTTTCTTTCTTAGAGTGTGATCTCGCTGCAAGCATCTGCCATGGCCTATGGTAGAGACTCTGTTGCTCATGATTACTACTTTAGTGAAGTTATCATATCATAGATTTATCATATTGTTTTTGTCTAATTCAAACAAATAAATGCCTGTCTCCTAGCTGATTGTTTGTGTTCTTTTGGAGTTTTTAACAGACGACTTGTTTCTTCAGGCAGCTGGGTGGTGTAGTGGTTAAGGTTCCCGCCTGCTCCGCTGAAGGTCTTTGCCTGCATTGGTTCGAACCCCGGGTGGGGAACCCAAAATGTTCAGTGTACCTTCATGAGCAAAATCCCAGCTGGATGCCGTTCGGATGAGACGTTGAATTGGCGGCTCCTTGTATCAGTGTCTGTGCTGGACAAGTAAAAGATCCCTCACATGGGGTAAATGTGTTACATGTTGAGGACTCCCGTTCTCTCTCTCATCTCATCAATCAACCCTCGTGGGCGCCCAGAACTTGGGCTTCGAGGGCTGCACTTCCCATATCTATCTATCTATCTATCTTCCAGGCATGGGAATGGTAAAGAGGAAGATGGCGGGATCAGTAACGCCAGTCATGGAAATAAAACAGGACGGCAACCACTTCTACATCAAGACAAAGACTCCCGCCATGTCTAACGAGAATGACTTTGAGGCGGGATCAACGTTCCAGGGAGACATCCCGGGCATCACCAGTTGCAAATGGGAGGTGAGACAAAAAAAAATATTTATGCAGTTTCATGCATGTAAGGTGAAGCTAGATTTGTGCATGTTTGCTAAAGAATAGAGAAATAACAGTTTACCACTTTGAGGGCTAATATCTATATAAATATAGATAGATACTTAATGTGTGCAATTTGTAGGACGATTCACCACATCAGTAATATCTTATTGAATCTGATTAATTTTCAGTGCAAGTCTTCATTCGACGGAGGCAGATTGACCGTAGAGGCAACCCCAGGTTCAGCTGACAAAGGCATGAAACCCATAACAGTCATCAGAGAACTAGTCGGCAATGACCTCCTTCAGGTTAGGTCTATTATGTAGTACTAGTATGGATGGATGGATGATTGGGGCTTTATGTCCTGTATTCATGCACTTGGTGGGCTAATGAGGACAGGGGGAGGACACGGCAATGAGGCAAAAAATGATTGAATCAGCCGTCCAACATAGGCCCAGGTGACCCGGCAAGAGCTGGTTTCGAACCCTTGGCCCAGTGATTGGCAGCCCAGCACGCTACCATTAGACCAACCCTCCCCCTATGTAGTACTAGTATATCTTGTTGCAAGGGAAAATGTGGTAAATGGTACATTTGTCAAAAAAAATAAAATTATAAACAATAGCACTGAATAACAGAATAAAAAGATACCATAAATACAAACATCATTAAATAATTTACAATTAATCCAAAGAACCGTATTTTATCCTTTCATAGGCATAGGAGGTCAATTTGGGGGGTGGGTCTCCCAAACATATTCTCTAAATTCTCGCAAAAAATGGAAAATCCACCAAGTTTTCTGCCCAAAACTCCCCAAAGATTTATTTTCTCAAAATGATGGACTCTTGCAGGTTAGCCTATAATATGTAGTACAAGTAGTGTATTTTTATTGGCAAGGGAAAATGCAGTAAATGGCACATTTATCTGAACAATTAAATTATAGACAATAACAGAATAAAAAGACATTAGACATTTAAACAAACATCATCAAATCATTTGCAATTAATCCAAAGGACCATATGCTATCATACTTTCTTAGGCATAGGACGTCAATTAATTTGGAGGGGGGGGGTCGCCCAAAAAATAATGCCTAAATTCTCGCAAAAAATATAAAATCTATGAAGTTTTCCCCTGAAAGTCTTCAATTTTCCCAAATTTTTAGGGGGTTTTAACCCCCCCCCCGCCTCCTATGTATGATATAAATTGGCAAAACTCCTAATTGAAATTCAGAAAATAATTATTATATAATGATTATGCAAATATCTTTTGCCGATTCCTTTTTCGGAATGAATATCAGAAATCAGCTATTTTCTAAACTTAATCAATTATAAATTATATCAACAAGTTAAAATACAAACAATTGTAAAATGTCGGTTCTCCATCAATAAATCTGGCAGTACAAATCTTGAAGTCTATGCAACGTTTTTTGCCGAAATAATAATCACAAGATTTGCAACCAATAAACATGGTCCCACAACCACACATATGGAATTCACAGTTACATTGGGGCACTCCGCTAAATTGAGGTTCGAAACAGGTGATTGCAACAAACAGTCAATGCCAAACCATGCTAAACACGATAATCCAGCTTGCTATTTGTAACTGGGCCCCTTTAAACACAGTCAGAGCATAAGAATATGTGGCAGGACCAGGGACTTTTTGCCCAAGAAATGATAATTGAAACATTTGAGCATCCATTTATCCACATGGAATTGTTCATGGACTATATCTATATTGCATGGGATATCTATTATTTGGAATGGCTAACAGAACAAATCATAGGACAATAATATATAAAAGAAGGTAAGAGAAATTCTCCTATGGCCTAATTCAAAAATAATGAAGCCAAAGTGTGACATGACCATCAAAATTTTAAAATGTTTATATGTATCAAATGACCACATAATATTGTAACAAACATGTCTAAGTTCTAGAAACTCTATTTACCATTTTGCTGTGGTTTGTGGAAATAACTGATAAAAGCCGAATATTGCCAAATTTTATTTATTTTTTATTCCATGGCCGTGAAAGAAAAGTAGACAAAATGGTAACTTATCCTCTAGTTAAATCGAATTTTTTTCTTGGATGACAAAACTCATATACTCTTAAGTGTCCATGGCTGTTTTCATAAAAATTCACCACATATTTTATGAGGAAAAGAGTATTTTTCGAAATTTTGTAGCAATATTAAAGAAAAAACTTACATATTTTCTCCCCAGATGTACATATTTTCCTCTAAAATGATTTCACCTGTCCTGTGTTATGCGTCTGTATGTGGGCTTCGAATTGGTACCAAATAAGTGCCACCAAAGTGAATACAAACAGAGCAAACGATGATAGAAGCGTGTTTTTTAGCCTATTTTTCCAGACAAAAAGCCAATTTTGGGTAATGGCATGACTCAAAAGTAAAAAAAGTGTTATGGTTTTGACCCAAATTGATCTAATATGCATTATCAGCTATAACTGGATGAAGCATAAGAGTAATTACAAAATTAAAGTGAAATTTGTATTGGTTATTGCATTTTTCAACAAATTAGCCTGAAATTTTGAGGAAAGCTTTACAAAGGGCAAAATTTTGATAATTAAACATTGAAACATACTCCGACTACTGAAATATTGTGTTGAGTATCAGTACAAGTAATACTAGAATGATTGCTTTACTCCTTACAAGAAAACCATGAAAATATGATCAATATTATCCATAGCGTTACGCTTGCGACAAAGCCCCATTTAAGAAATCTTTGTATTTTACCACCAGAAACCAGCTGCGGACCTGGATTACTTGATTGTTTCTCAAAACTACACAGATTTTGCAATATTACAAGCCAAACCAGATTTAAAATGGAGCTTTTATTGCTCTGTGGCGATACAAAGTATTCTGGGCGTTACGCTTGCGACGGATTCACCTACCCTGCTATTCATGGGAATTTTTTAGTGAAATAAATTTTCCACAACCATAAGAAGCTCCGAAATGGGTGAGCAGATATAAGACTAGGTCTCAGAGGCCAAAAGATTCAACTGACACATGTCAAAGGGACACTAGAGCATCCCAGATCAGTGAGCGTCAAATTTGACTTAATTTTTGGAAGTCAACCTTTGAGTACAAATAGCTCAATAATGTCATTACAGGCAAATAAAAGTACTTGATTTGATGGATTGATGAAGCCTGAGGATGTAGAGATTCCAAAAGGTGTTGGGAAATTGTCTTAGAATACATACAAATTTGTAAAACTGGAAGAAATCAAGTGGTCAAAAATTTCATGTCACGTTTTTTTTGTGAAAAAATGCTTGTTTTTCAATGTAAGTGGACTCTATCTCAATAACTATGAGCCAGAATGTGATGAAATTTTCAGGGAATTTGCACAAGAATGTACTTAAAACAATGGTGTAACATTAAGTTGTCACATACAGTCATTCTCATATTTTGAGACCCCTACAGAAAATATGCTGCTTGGCTTCATTATTTTTGAACTAGGCCCTATGGCCATGTCAACACAGATTTTTTTGCCAACTCACATGGAGGCTGTTAGTCAAATATCAAAGTTGTTTCAAGGTTACACTTGAATAGGTTTTATCCACAGTGACTACATAATCAGTTCTTAGTGGTTTTCTATAGCTGTCAGCAATTTAATTTTATATGAATTGACTTATTCTGAAACATGTGCTTTCTCCAAGCCAATGTTTTGATCAAACAGGAAGTCATGCACAGCATGTACAGTGCTGCCACGTTGTTGCACCATGATTAAAGATAACATTGTCAAACGAATTTCATTTCTTATTTTTATATTTCAGAGTATGGTTTGCGGAAGTGTGACTGCCAAGCGATACTTCAAAAAGGTCTAATCTGCTACTTTCGCCAAAAAATAAATGTATTCTGCTTCTTTGTTTCTGTATTATAAGTATATACCAATACAATGTTGTTGACATAACTGTAGCAGCATTGTTTTCTTTAATTATTTTAAAGCAAAATGTGTCAATCTCGTAGAAGACAACAGTAGGAGGATGTATGAGTAAGTTTACCTTGAATTTATGATGGTACTGAAAATGAAGACATCGACCCCCTTTCATTCTGGAAGGATAAATTACATAATTGCATCTCCAGCCACACATCATGCACTTCACTGTTTCTATTGTTTTTACAGTGTTGCTTTGTTTTTTTCTCATTTGATTTGTTACTCGGCTTCTTCATCTCATGAATCAGCTTTCGCCGTATGTCAAATCGTCGATCACATTCCAGTAAATTATTGTCGTAAGAAATTATGAATTTTGAAAACTTAAAAATATCAAACTTCATATTTGTGATTCAACATAATTTATTTTACATCTATCAAAAACAGCTATTAAAAACAACAATAATTGTGATTACAAATAAATATACAGTACCATTACGATGCCACACGAACAATAAATACATATCAGCTGGATAAAAATTAATTTGTTACGGTAGGTAGACATAGATCAATTTTGTAAATTTACATGTCATGACAAAAACAAGAAATTATGAGATACCGAAAATTGCAAAAATATGTAAAAAATTATCAGTTGTACATATAAAAGGTAAATGTTGCAGGTTTTAATAAAATTTTACTTTATTATATTTAGTGTTTTTGAACAGGCACAATTCAGTGGCCCAAACTTTTTTCTTTTTACATTAGATAGGATCTATAGATAATTTGTTTCCCTTAACACAACTTTTAAGTTAATAGAATATATACGTCATGTACATTTTGTGAACTACATTATTAATTTAGAGTTTTTTAAATTTTGGTAAAGTCTGTAGATATTTCCCTTAGCTCGTTATCAAGCTCAATATGAAAGTAATACAATATGCAATCACTCGGGAACAATGTCAATACACACTAAATAAACATTTTATTTTTCACAAATGATTTTTAACTAATCTTAAGTCAATACAAATTCTATTACACTCAAAGTGGTCAAAAATTGCATGAGAAAAATTTGATCTCTGAAATTCAATGATTTCCAACTCAAAGCGAATGACCACATCAAATATTATATATATATATATATCAATTTAAAAAGTGCAAAATTCCAGGCCATTCTTGGTATGCAAGGTAGTGCAAAATCTAATTCTCCATTCGTGAAACAGAAAAACTGGTAAATTTCTTAGAACTTTCAAAAAATGTATGATTTTGTATTCTCTTTGTAAGATGGAAAATTTGAGATGGCAAAGTAATATGAGGTTATTTTTGATCGTTATCTATTACTTTGTTAAATATGGCTCTGGGCTTAGAAAATATGCATGCAAAATTTACTACTAAATGCCCCTCCTGAAAACACTTCAACTGACCAAAATAATTAAGAGTTATTGCAAGATTTGCAAATACATACCATTTTAACAGTAACCTCTAAAGAAGTTTCACACAGTGCCCTCTATCTACATTCTACACCAAAGTGTCTATCTATAAAGCTGTAAAGCCAAAATTGACTGAAATGATTGCGAATTATTGCAAGATTTGCAAATACATACCATTTTAACATCCACACCACAGATGGTTAAACATAAATTTTTTTTCAACCTCTATATATATGTTAGGCTAACATTTTGACACGATACCCTTTATCTAAACAGTTCAAAATAAGTCCCCCTTTGGATATACTTGAATATCTCAAAGATTCCTTCGATGATTTTTATGACAGTTTCCTGAATTATTGCCCTGCATATCGACCTTGTGTATTTATAGCTCTGTGGCATTATCCCTGGCTGAGCCATAAGTCTACCCCTGTTTTGAAAAATCCATGGCTTTTCCAATGGATATGAACAATTTCACCATGAAAAGGAGAAAATGTGTTTCTCAATCGTATTTAGAAGATAACTTAGGACTTCTTTTGTAACAATTTTACAGTTTAGGTTCCTTGGATGCAATAACAGTTAATTTGAGTGGAGTTTAAACACCTTTCTGTAAACATTTTTTTTGAAAAGCCAAAACTTCAAATTTTTGAAAATAGGGGTATGTGGTCTTGGGGTCTGCTGGTGCCGAGCAAAATTAAGCAATAAAGCTACAAATACACACGCACACTGTCAATTTGCAGGCCTACAAATTGGTGAACTTTCACAGAAATCGGAGAAGAGGTCTTTGAGATATTCACATTTTCGTAAAGGGGGACTTATTTTTGTTTAACTGTTTATATAAGATCAGAAAACAGAATTACAATACAAAACAACACGCATATGTAAACAATTGTTCTTCATATCAAATGGTGTCTCTCACATAAATTATTTACATTTTTGCCCGCTAGGGCAAGAAAGAAAAGCTCAGCAAATGGACACTGCATTGGTGAGGTAAGCCAAAAAAATATTAAAAAAGTAACTAATATCATTGATATTGTAAATGTTGACTCTTTGGTCCCTTGGAGTGGGAATTTGTGGTGAGCCTTCCACAAGATAAAGCTCAGGGTAAATACAAGGGTAGCCACAAGAGTAGCCCCCGTGGACAGAGGATAAGGGAACATTGCCCAAGGTTCCCGTGCCGTAGCACCCTCTAGTTTTGGTGATCACCATACGATGATAGATGATGACAGGACAGGTACATGCCCTATTTATAAAGGAAATCCTAGGTATTTCAGTAGCTCTATCATAGAACTTTGGATACATTCTGCCTCAATTAATTTCCCATGGGTTTAGACTAAATTGTGTTCAGGTGTGCGATTTGAACCCATGCTTTTAGGGCCAGTGGTTGCACGATGTGTGCTCTGAACGATTGGGCTGCTAGGAGCATCATATTATACTTATTAAAACAATTTAAAGCAGTTCTAATTGTGGTTACATTTCTTTATACTAGCTTTCTGAATTTTTAAACTGATTAATGACAAATTCTATTAGTCTAAAATGGAACATACAAAGTCAGATTAAGTGACTTATCAATAATTAAATTTTTTTTAATGCCAAATTCTATTAGCATAAAATGTAACATACAAAGTCGGATTAAATGACTTATCAATAATTATTAAGTGACTAGTCAATAATTAAAAATTTAAAGCAAATCCGTCAAGTAACGTTTGAACTAGAGTCTTCTAAGACAAACATTTTGCATTTGATTTCATATATTGCTTGAGAACATAAACGATGTCACTATAATATAGGTAGGCTACAGCTCAGGTCCTTATGGTTGGTTCAGGTATTGCCCCGATCTCACGGCAATTTGTGGAGGTGTTTTCGTAACAGTGCTCAGCAATTTCCTGGTAATTTTAAAGATTTTGGGCCTTCACGTCGTCAATTTTGAATGCCCCGTTGGCAAAAATTTATGTGGATGGCATCTCTAGAAATCAGGGGAAGTGCACCGTGGTAGTCAAAAAAGATTCAACAAGTTGCAACTTTTTTTCAGGCCGCCGTGGAAAAGCTAGTCTTTTTCTCAATTTTTGGTGTCCATTTTTCTATGAAAAAATTGAATGGCGTTCTCTCTGCTCTTTTGTGCAGCCACCCCGTCCATTTTTGCAGCCACCCGTTTTGTTTTTACATCCGCCGCGTTCATTTAAATGATGTATGGCGTGGTAAAGTTCTTACCACACCACTCTATGATTACAGCACCAAGCTGTCTGCCTCTAATCCCTTAATCATTAATTATATAATCATTTTCTCCCGCCATTCGATGTCATTTTCTCACCCCATTCGACGTCATTTTCTCTCGCCATTCGATGTCAATTTCCCTAGAAATGGTCTTACGCTGCTCTGACACCCTAAAATTCTTGCCGTGAGATCGGGGCATATCATAGCAGCTGAAGACCTGAATAGCCAGACTTTAGTCTTTTTTGCATAACTATGAATATTTGACCATTTGAATTCGCAGGTTGTAGTTGAAGACATAAATTTTAGTAACAACTAGTGATGAGACATCAATTACATACAGAGGGTCTTTTTAAAACTATTAAAATCATTTTGAACCTAGATGTTATTGAGCATTCAAGCTTTTTGGTGAAATGATCAAATAAATATGTTTAAATTTAAAAGTGCATGTTTGGGCCCTAAGAGGACAAGTCTAACAAGCTTTTTTAACTCTCATGCAATTTTTTAACAGCTATTACAACAAGCAGTAGGTAAGGCTAGACATAGTTATTTTTCAGCTTCTCAAATCAAAAAAATTGAGCCAACCCGCTATTTTTATCAAATTGACATAATAAATAATCTAGATCACAGAGCTCGCTTTGTTTGTGTCCTACCAACAGACCCTAGAAAAAGTGATCCGAGAAGCTAAAGATCAATTATGTCTGGCCTTATTATTGCAAAGTATATAACAATAATAATGAATTGTGTATTACATAATGCTTGTAGCAGGGCATTAATCAGTTAGAGCCGAGTTTTCACATTTTTAAATTAAGAGTCCAGCTTTACACTTTTATAAATTATAGCCCAGCCCTTCACTTTTATAAATTAGAGCCCAGCTTCTCAATATTTTAAAAATTAGAGCTCAGCTTTTCACTTTTATAAATTAGAGCCCAGTTTCTCATTTTTATAAATTAGAGCCCAGCTTCTCAGTTTTATAAATTATAGCCCAGCCTTTTGCTTTTATAAATTAGAGCTCAGCTTTCCACTTTTATAAATTAAGGCCCAGCCTTTCACTTTAACAAATTAGAGCCAAGCTTCTCAGTTGTACAAATTATAGCCCAGCCTTTCACTTTTATAAATTAGAGCCCAGCTTTTCACTTTTATAAATTAGTGCTCGGATTTCCACTTTTATAAATTAGGGCCTGGCTTCTCACTTTTATAAATTATAGCCCAGCCTTTCATTTTTATAAATTAGAGCCCAGCTTCTCATTTTTATAGATTAGAGCTCCGCTTTTTATTTTTATAAATTAGGGCCCAGCTTTTCATTTTTATAAACTAAAGCCAGGCTTTTCACTTTCTAAATTAGAGCCCAGCTTTTCACCTTTATAAATTAGTGCCCAGCTTCTCACTTTTATCATGGCATGGTCTTATTAAATGGCAAACAAAATGCTCTATGCCTCCGACGGCAATGCAGAAAGCCTTTGATCATGTTTACATGTAAATAGGATAGCTCAGTCAACAAAATTAACTATCAATGCAATTAAAATTGGGGTGCCAGTAATTTGAAATTGTTGCCAAATTTAAATTATTCATTAAATCAGCATAAGACAAAACAATTTCAATTTCTTGTTTGAATAAAAACATCTTCAAATTGAATAACCTGCTTGTTTTGCCAACAGCTGCCATGACACTGTCACGATGTGAGCACATGTGTGCTAGTAGTAGTACCACTCGTAGGCCTGAAATGAAAGAAGTTAATTATGGTGAAATTCATAAAAAGGCATGTTTTACAGTATCCTAATTATGTTTTGTCGCTATGAGGAGGGGGAAGGGTTTTAGCACCAGAAGGCTAGATATCATTTTCACTCCCCGAGGTTCAAGAATTTCACACACCCAGCAAGGCATTTAAAAGCGCCAGCTGATTCAGGGTCACAAGGTGCCTAAGAATAATCTGTTGCATTTTATGAATTTTAGTATTTGGCGAAACTTATAACAGTCATTAACCTAGTTAGAACACTGAAAGCCCCTATTTTAATTGCCCATCAAATATATTGAGATTCATTATATTCGCAGCTGGCATGTATACTTGCAACAATGCAACATCATCCACTCTCATAATCTAATATGGTGTTTAATATGGATTTTGGCCCAAATGAAATTAATGAATTACTGTAAGAGAAAATTTATTCTCTGATCCATTTTTGCAAGTAGTCACTGCCTAATATTGAGGATATTTCTGAAGAAATAGAAGCTTTTTCCCTTAGCAATTTTTATCAACAAATTTTTTTCTAATGTAGGCCCTTGCATGAAATTAACTTCAGAGTGAAAGCCTGGCGAAGTCAACCAAGGAAGTCTTCAAAGTAAATTCATTTAAACTTTCAATGCCCAAGCACTGACTTCAAAATCCTTTTAAAACAATTTGTTGATTAATCTAAAAATGAAAATTTAATAACCTGTTATGACATGAACCCCCATATGTTGTGAGGACAAAACTGAACAATATTATAAAAGGTAGTATAAATTTAAAACATAATTTATGCCACTCTTCTTTCTGAAAGCCATCATGAAATTGCATGCTATTTTCAACAATGATTGTCATAAGCTAAATATCAGATGTTGTTTAACTCAGAATTATAGTTTGTCACGTCAAGCATTGGGACAGAAATATAGCATTGTTTGTACAGTAAAAATCAACCGATGAGATTGCTGGAGCAGCCGATACAAACTTGAGTAGAACTTATGCTACATTCTCACGGCAGCTCCCGGAGAACTATATTTCCTGGTACTTTGGATGAATTTGGGTGATCCGCCGTCGACTTTTCACATCCCCCCAGGGGAAGTTTTTGTTCCCCTCATGGGTTCCTAGAAATGTAAAAACTGCGCCGTGGATGTCAAAAAAGATTCAACAGGTACAAACTTTTTTTTCATGATGGCGGAACAGAGCCCAAAATTTAATTTATTTTTTGATGTCCGGCGGGGATTTTTTCCGTGAGAACGTCTCAAAAACATCTCCGGCGGGATATTAGGTTCCCTGAGGGGCAGTTATAGGTTCCCTGAGCGGTACTTTTTATATCTCGGGGCGATATAAAAGTATCCCTCAGGAGGAGGAAATTCCTTTCCCCCGGCGAACTTTTGGGGACGGTGTACAACTTTTCTTCCCTGCAGTGAACAAAAAGAACCCCGCCGTGATATGCTTTTAATTAATTATGTAATGGTTTTATAAACATTGTATGTCGCCGGGATGGTCATTTTTTTCCTAGAATTCAACTCAAGCTACCCCTCAGTGGTAAAAAAGTTCTCCGTAACGTGCCGTGAGAACTGGGCATAAGTCTGGGGTGGTGCTGCGGTGCACTTTAGTGATGTCATTGCCCATTGTGTGTCAGATTGGTAGCATCACAAATGTCAACATTTTGCAAAATTTGACTGCCATTTTCATAAATTGACAAATATCGGACAAAACCGCACCAAAGCATCACAAAAATGTGATATTCATATTACAACAAAGCTAAGCTATACATAGGTATGTGTATTTCTCCTGTGGGGCTTGTGGTTGCTGAGATATTTGGGCAAACGTCTGTCCTCTGCTTGACGTGACAAACAGTATACATGTATAGCGATGGTGAAAGTGCAAAACCTCGTAAGTCATAAAAAGCTGTTTTTCAGAAATTGAAAAAAACTGTCAAGTGTCTTTTTTTATGGTAATGTTTATTAATAAGTGAGTTATGGCCAACTAGATACATAGAAAGTGACACCCTGTTGTAGCAAATTTTTTTTCAGAGGTCGTTTACCCCTTGCATTGATGTTACCATCAGATGTGATTGAAAATGTCGACTTACGAGGTTTTGCACTTTCACTTTCTACCCGTGCAAAACCTTGTAACTCGATCATTTTTCACACTTTAAAGCAACTTGCAGCATTGAATATACTTTCAACCTATGTATATAGAGTGAAAATTATAATTTGCCTATGACAGATTTCAATAACAAATTTTTTTGAATGGCTACAATGGCAAGAATGAGGAAAATGACAATTTTTTAAAATTTTCATGCACTCTCTTTTTCAATAACCTACATCACCAAAACAAATATAGGGAGGTAAAATTTTTTTAATCAGGAAACTTGCTGGGAGTCATAAAAAAGTAACACAGTAATTTTTTTTCAAAAAAAGTTGAAATATCCCACAATATATGCTTCAAAGTTCTGATTTGAGTTACGAGGCTTTGCACTTTCACTTTTTGAAACATATCGACATACAAGGTTTGGTGAAATCATTCTGTTACCAGTGTGTTACAGCTTCCAAAAAACGCAAACTGGCAAGGTAATCAACTGACAACGTGTATTGGATATTAAAATAGTCATTCCACAAAAAATCTAAAAATAGCAAAATTTTGACATTCGAGGTTTTGCACTTTCACCATCGATAGGCTGAAGAAATAAGTCAATACCTTGCCTCTGTTCATACCGTAACTGATCGATTTTTAGAATTTCGTTTCTTGCTATTCTTTCAATTTGCGCTTAAAGACAATGAGAACATTAAAAACTTTCACAGACCATGCTGTAATTTAGGGTGAACTGGCAGCAGTTGCTGGAGCTACCTGCTTACAGATACATATGGAAACTGGGCCACCTTCATACATATTCATATACAGTGTACATGTAGAGTAAAACTCACCCCCTCACATATGGCCAACGTCGGGTAAGAGCATTCAAAATCAAACCACTTGCGATCGTAGGAATCTGGACCCATCACAACACATCTTTGTGATGTGCTTGAAGGCTGTGTTGGGTAGAAATTTGAATAGGCCAAAGTGGCATTGTCCACGATCCATTTGTAGCTACTCAGCTTGTTGTCTCCAATGATGTCTCTTAGTCCAATATAAGCATCTCTTATATAAGTTCCATACCCTGGAAGCAGAGAAGTCTTAGAATGATAGACATCTGATTTACTCAATCCAGTGGAGCTTTTTACCTTCAGTGAATGAAGTTCAAAGAAGGTATTGTAATCGCTTTGGTAAAATGTTGTCCATCCGCCATCCGGGCGTCTGGGTGTTGGGCGGATAATAACCCTTGTAATTCGTAAAACAGGCATATTCTATAAAGGCTCATGGCTTAGCCAATTTTCATGTCAATAAGAATGAAATGAGAAGTACATGGGCAATATCTCTAGTGTCTCCTACACCTTTGCATTCGCAGAAGATCGAAAATTATCCAGCTGAGTCTTTATTCAATAACCAAGCCACACAATTATTTCATAATCTGCAGATCGAGTCAAAGCATCCATGAAAGGATGGGTGATTTGAAAATAGTGCATTTACATTTGCATTTGCTCATTTCCATAAAAATCAATAAAAATCGCAACCCTGCTGGTCATGCCTTGTCAAAATCAGGTAAAGGTCAACATGACTACATGTACTAAATTTCCAGGGAGGGGTAAAAATTTAATAAGCTGAGTTTTATATTTAAAAAAATACAATATTTATGAATTCTGAAGAGCATTCAATCAGGGGCGGACTGGCCTATGTGGCAGATTATAGTGGCAGTAGCAACGGGCCCATCCACTCAGGGGGGGGGGGGGCATGCAAAATAACTAAAAAGAAGAGACATTATCACATTCACACGTGATAATGTTATTTGACAGCAGAATAATGAGGGCTCCCTAAAGGAGGGCTAAGAGGGGCCTTTCAAGAACTAACTGCTCTGCAAGTCATCCATGAGAGGCAAACACTGCTCATGGGACCCCACCCTATGACAATTCAGGAAATTATGTGCGCTCAAGTAATTTGCTTTTCACATTTGAAAAAACATTGCCAGTAGGAAGGTAAGGGCAGATTTCACGAAAAAGCTGCAAAATGACTTACCACAACTTGTCCACAAGTTACATTAGCACAATACTGATAAGGCCAGACATAATCGATTCGTAGATTCTCAGATTTTCTCAGGGTGCTTCTTTTGAGTATAGCTGGCAGGACAAAAAAAAGCTGAATTCTAGATCTTTTATTGTGTCAATCCATTAAATAAAATCATGGGTAAACAATCTTTTCTGTTGGATTGGTAGGTCAGAGTAGCTAAAAAATATGGCCTTGTGCTAATGTAACAACGATGAATGATGAAGGACGGAATTTTTTATGCTGATCCTACTGCAATATAAATGAAGTTACCAGCAGGGTACCACCCCTGGCCTGCTCTTGGGAGACCTGGCTTTCAGTTCAGAAAAAAATTGTGATCTAATCATGTGTTTTTTAATGTAATTTTTATGTACACATTTTGCTAATGTGACACTATGAAATGGACGGATGCAAAATAGCAGTTACATTAGCAATAAAGAAAGAGGTACCACACCCAGTCATTTATGTTTTTGGTGATGTATATAGGCAAATAAGACACGTTTTTCAATAAAATATTATAATTTCATGTTTGAAATTGACATAAGTAGCGAGAACACAGAAAAATGTCCATGTAAAAGTTGCTAATGTAACCTCAGTGTCCTGGGACGGAATCGAGTTACATTAGCAGTCTTTTTTTATTTTTTATTTTTTTCAAGTTTTTTAATGACCAAGACAATTAGAAATGGTTCCAAAATAATTTTCAAGATGTTTTTTATCAATCACATACCATTACATTTTCCTGAATTGGTTTTAGCTGATTCCACAGAGTGCCAAAGTGAGCATGTCTGATCACCAGTAAGTTTGGCCGTCCAAAATTGTCCTCATGAGGGATAAAAAGTTATCTTTTTAAGAGGAAAAAGCTACATATTTGAGGAAAAATTTATTGATATTTATTCATTACCTCACAGATGTACTTAGTAATACGTTTACTTGCTTCAGGAAGCAACAGAGAGATAACAAAAGGGTTGGAAAGTTTAAGGTACCTTTTAAGAGCGCTTTTCGTGAAATCTGCCTAAGGGCCCATAAACTTATTCTGCCACAGGATCCGAAACGCCTCTAGTATGTCCCTGCATTCAATTTTGTATTGGAAAATTCTAAGTATACATTCTTTGTGGTAATTTCATGTAACGATAAGCAAACAAAACAAAAAGTCGGACTTTTAAGACGTTTAATTTTAACATACTACTTGCAAAACAATCCAGTAAAATTTCTCACATATTAAAAGTTGCACACACAGCCTCGTGAAAGTTTTACCAAGTATGCCAAGCATGGAATTATACTGACTGGAAAGTGCAAGACTTTCACAATACATGGAACAGAGGGATACGCAGGTTGCTCGGTATCCCCTACACAACTCATAGACGCTTCCTCCCACATTTGGCAGGAATGCCTAATTCAGAATCACAGGTGCTCAGACGCTTTACTAAGTTAACTGAGAGCATGTGCAACAGTGACAATGCTATGGTGAAGTATATTGGGCACATGGGAACAAAAAATGCTGACACTATTACTGGCCAGAACCTTAGACTCATTGGCAGATCATGTGGGATTGAGACTCACAAACTTCTCAGGTCTCCGAGGTTAGTCAATATGCAACTCATCTGCTCTCTTGATGATATGTGTGCCATCAAAGCCATCAGGACATCAGGCAGAATCGTGTTGATAAAGACTTTATTGAATTTATAAACTTTCTCTGCATTGAGTAACTTTGATTGTATTTTTTTTACTTTGTGCATAACTTTAAATATTTTCATTTTTTACATGTAAATTAAAATTTCACTTACATGCATGTACACCTTTTTTAAAAGTGTGTGAAATAAAGATATATATATATAGAGTGCAATCTGCATCAATTCGTATCCCAATAGAAACAACATATCTACATACCCTTTATATAACTCTTCATTGCTGAATTTTTTTCTGCTGAGTCGACTTTAACAAGGTGTCCTCCAAGACTGAGACAAGAAGAAATCTTTTCAGAGAAATTTCCACGTGTAGCATCAACTTGGAAACAGTAGTCCCCAGACTGAACAAATCCAGCCTTGCATTTTCTTCCTAAAAACCAAATTCATTAAGCTTGAATGACTTTATTTCGATGATGGAAATGGAAGATTTTCGTCGGAGGAGCTCTTGGCTGGTGCGGGAATGTCGGGCCATTCCAAATTTTTAAAAGTCAAAAACTTGCCACCTGAGTATAATTTTGGTTAAAAGTACCCGGATGACAGAAAAAGTGGACAGGAAATTGTACAGTTGCAGACAGAAGTATTCATACAGCTAAGTATTCTGTACATAACTGGTATCTACTCTTGATTCAGGGATGCGAGGAGAAACAATTCACTTTTAAGTCATTACCCTGATCAATTGTCATTGTAAAACACTGCAAACTTAAGCATATCTCTGTTTTCAAGCTTAGAGGGCACACAAATGTAAAACTTCAGCATGACGAAAGTATTCATACAGCTCGAACATGCTGGATATAAAGTGCATCAAAAGCTTGAACTTCTGTTCCAAATAATTTGTAACTTTCTGAGATATATATATAGTATGCTAGGCAATTCAGTTCCTAAACCAACCACATGAACTACATTTGCTAAGTTTTGTGCATGCTTTTGAACAAACTCAGTCACTATTGCATGTGCATGGATGAAATTTGGTGCAGATGTGGCCGATATGTTCTAGTTATGCCTTTTGATGGTCTCATTGTCAGATATTCTTTACTTTTTGAACAAATGACAAAAATTATAAAAATACTTTTTCTTTGGCTAAGACTCGATCACTATTGCATGTACATGAATAAAGTTTGGTACACATATGGCCTATAAGGTCTAGCTGTGCCTTTGGAAGGTCTGATGGAAAATATAATATACCTTTTGAAATATTGAAAAAATAATTATTATTTATTTTTGGTTTCTGACTCGATCACTATTGTATGTATATTGATGAGGTTTGGTACACAAATGGCTTATATGGTCTAGTTGTGCCTTTTCATGGTCTAACTAATAGATATTCAATACTTTTTGTAATATTGAGAAAAAATATTAAAAATTTATTTTTTCATATTGGAGCCAAAAGTTGCCCAACAGTGCATGTAGTGCAATGTCATTTTCTTCACATATCACCTATGCAATGTAGCAGTGCTTTTTGATATGTATTAAACACTTTTTTGATGATTGGAAAAACTTGAGCAAATTTTGACAGCATTATATTTTTTTGGTTTCCGACGAACAGCTCATAACCTGTAGCCCACTTTGTACATGCATGAAACTATACAATAATATGCGCATATTAGTCTAATAAGGCCTTTCCCTGGTTTTACAAAACCCTGGCAAGCAGATGGGCAAATGGAGATAATTGAAGGCCACGACTTGACCACTATTGCATACCTATACAATTTGGTAAACACACCAATTTTATGGTGTAATTGCCTCCTTCTAAAGGTGTTATTCGCTGATAGTCCATGAGCCAGACCAGATATTGGTACCACCTGGGGTGGCAAAATCTAACAGTGTTTTTCTGAAAGACATATACCTATAGACTATAAAAAAGTTTGAGCCCAAGATTGGAGCGGCAGCTTAGTGGTAGTAATCAGCCCTTAAATATGGGAATCTGTGTCGGATTTGAGCACATGAATTATGGGGTGGGGGAAACTGAAATTGCTAAATCTCCTGAACCAATGGACCAATTTCAACAAAATACCCCTCAAAATGTCCGGAATTTTGAGTTTTACAAATATAGGTCAATACATGACCAATATGCAAATTAAGTAGGTCGTCAGAGGTCAAAAGGTCACAAAAATTGACTATTGCTTAAAATCTGAACCATTGTCCAAATAAACACCACAGCTGCCAACCCAATGAGACTTGGTAGGTCATGAAGGGCTTAGATTATAGATAACAAGTATGAAAGTCCATTTTATGCCAACAAATGGATAATTCATACATGTGTCAGTGGCGGCACATAATGAAATATGGTACATTTTTGAAAATGACCGTTTTAAGGGTGGAGGAAACTAAAATTGCAGTATCTCCTGAACCAATGGTCCTATCCCCACAAATTACCAATCAAAATGTTTGTACTTGTGAGTTCTACACATATAGGTTATTATATGACCAATATGCAAATTAATTAGGTCATCAAGGTCAGAAGGTCACGAAAATTGACGGTTGCTTAAAATCTGAACCCTCATCCTAAAACAAACTCCTTAGCTGCCAAACCAATGGGACTTGTTAAGTCATTTAGGGGTCAGATTATAGATAAAAAGTGTCAAAGTAACTTTTATGTCTAAAGATGCAGAATTTATGTATGTTTCAGCATTGGCACAAGACGAAATATGTCAGATATTTGAAAATGACCGTTTTAAGGGCGAGGGAAACTAAAATTGCTATATCTCCTGAAACAATGGTGCTATCCCAACATATTACCCCTTAAAATGTTCGGACTTGTGGGTTCTATAAATATAGGTTATTAGACTACAGAGTTTATGTATATGTCAGCAGTGGGACATAACAAAATATGGCAGGTATTTGAAAATGATAGTTTTAAGGGTGGGCGAAACTAAAAAAATTGCAATATCTCCCGAACCAGTGGTCCAATTCCAACAAATTTCTGCTACAGATGTCTTGAATTAGGAGTTTTGTACATGTTATTTGACCAACATGCAAATCAATTAGGTTATCAGAGATCAAAAGGTTGCAAAAATGTACCTTTGCTTAAAATCTGAGCCCTCATGAAAAAATTACACAGCTTAACCGACAAATGTGACTGAATGTGCCACACACAACTGAAATGCATGTCTTGTCAATAAGATGAAGAGTTGATTCAAGACATAGTAAACTAAATATAAAATAGGATCAAATTTGTGATTTATAGATGTCTGGAAACTGATCCTCTTCGCTTCTGGCTTTTTTGAGGACTCAAAACTAGACAGACTGAGAGAACTGAGATCAAATGGCCAAATATTGCAGCACACCACCAATACTCCCCTCCCAGTTTCCTCCTTCTGGTTAGTATCATCCCTTCTAGTTTCCTCAATCTTCTCTTTCTGCCTTCTCCTTCTTTGTCTCAGGACTCCTTCATAGTCTCCTACTCCATAGTCTCCTCCTTCATAGTCTCCTTCTTCATAGTCTCCTCCTTCATAATCTCCTCCTTCATAGTCTCGTCCTTCATAGTTTCCTCCTGCATAGTCTCATTATTTGCCACAATGCTTCCATTATTTCTCCTGTTCTCTTCGTCTCAATATGTAGATGTACTCCTACCCTCCAAGCGTCTTTCTTCTATGTCTCCAGCTTCCCTGCTTCCTCCAATCATCCTCTATGATATACAGTACAACCCAAAATAAAGTAAGAACGTTCTCCGCCAGAAGTCCTCTTTTTACCTATTTTGCCCTCCTTGCCTTTCTCCCCTCCACCCCAAATCTCCTCACAACTACCTTAGTCTCCTTACCACAACCTTATCCCATATTAAGAAGTTAAGGAACTCCATTAAGACAGCTAGCAATGTAATTGCAATTAGCAATGGGGCACGCAAAAAAATCATACACAATTGGAGAGAATGAGTTTAAATTATTGTTGGTTTAATGTAAATTTAATGTGATTTTAAAAGGTGGTTCAAAGAAGGTAAAGGTGGCTGATTCTTCCTTCCTGTTGGGGTTAATCATACTTTATATAGGGTTGTACTGTAGGGAGGATAGGGTGCGTGAAAGGTAATTTTGTAGCAAGTAAAATGGGGAGAGGGTCAGAGAGAGGGGATCGTTGGATGGAGGCTTGAGGTGTTATAAGGTTATGCACTAGACAAGCTTTTTGGGATCTGCTATGCAATAGAGTGCCTAGCCTGAATATGAACCCAGTATAGAGTGGTCGGGTCTTCAACATGCACCACTGAGCTAACCTGCCGCCCAAGTGGGTGACAGGAAAAGAGACAGAGGGAGAGAGATAAGAAAGATAAGTGACTCCAAACCTTTTCTCTCTGACTTCTTAGTCTCCTCCCAACATCCTTGTCTCCCCTCCCCCACCAAGCTCTATTAGTGGACCATCTTTCCTGGCTTTCGCCTCCCTTGTCACCACCCCCGCCCGGTCCCCTGCTGGCACAAGGGAACTAGAAGAAAAAAGCATTGAGAAAGAAGGCCAAGAAGATAGTCATATCAACGATGAGCAAAAAGGAGGATGAATATATACAATTTAATGGGACAGGGGTGGGGGCGGTTGTGCACCCTAAGAATGAAAAATGTTTAGAATCAACCTTTTTGAGTATATTGCCTAGTCATAATTAATGCTCAGGGTGCCCTGAACCACCTCACATAAGGTGCTTGAGAAGCACCCTGTATGCTCGTGAAAAAGAGCAGCTCCCGGTGGAAATGTTATAGCAGGTTATCAGTACTCTGGCATTGCTCCACTCACCGGCATATGCGACTGGAGGTGGGTCAGTGCCTTCGCCTACCCACAGCTGCAGACTAGCATGTCATTTAGGCACTGCTCAGCAATTTATGCAATAACCAAGCCACCCAATTATTTCATAATTCTGCAGATAGAGTGTCAAAGCATCCATGAAAGGTTGGGTGGTTCACCCCTTGAAGCACCCGATGAGACTCTACTGCCTCCAACAATGTGCAATACACCTCCTGTTCTTGTAGAGTGTACCTTATCAATGTTGATGCACCTTGTCACCTCTGATGCACCCCAGAAGTTTCACATCCACCCCACAGGTGCTTCACTCCGCCCTATGTACCTTTTTTCTCAGAATGTGGCTCGAGAATTCGAGAATGGTAGGATCGAGGAGACTGTTGGAAAGAGGAATTATTTTCTGGTACTTTCATGTGATGGAATCTTCTCCAAGCAAGGAAACTCAAATTGAGGACTTATGGATTGATATACTCACCTGGTCCTCGGTGACATCCTCTACATTTCTTACATTTCAGTGTTGTATAAGAAATATCCTGTAAAGCTGAATTTTAGGCATAAAATTGACTTTGACACTTGTTATCTATCATATGAGCCTTACATGACTTATCAAGTATCATTGGTTTGCTGGTTACGGTGTGTAATCATTTCATGAGAGCTCAGATTTTAAGCAAAGGTACATTTTTGCAACCCTATGATCTTTGATGACCTAAATGATTTGCATGTTGGTCAAATAACATGTACAAAACTCCCAATTCCAGACACCTGCAGCAGAAATTTGTTGGAATTGGACCACTGGTTCGGGAGATATTGCAATTTTTTTTAGTTTCACCCACACTTAAAACTATCATTTTCAAATACCTGCCATATTTTGTTATGCCCCACTGCTGACATATACATAAACTCTGCAGTCTAAATTGACTATCAAACTTGTTATCTTGTCCCTAAATGACTTAACAAGTGCAGTTGGTTTGTCAGCTATGGTGTTTGTTGTTTGATGAGGTGTTCAGATTTTAGGCAGTGGTCAAGTTTTGTGACATTTCGACCTCTGATGACCTAATTAATATGCATATTGTTCCTACAATAACCTATATTTATAGAACCTACAAGTCCGAACATTTTAAGGGGTAATATGTTGGGATAGCACCATTGTTTCAGGAGATATAGCAATTTTAGTTTCCCCCGCCCTTAAAACGGTCATTTTCAAATATCTGACATATTTCATCTTGTGCCAATGCTGAAACATACATAAATTATGCATCTTTAGACATAAAATTTACTTTGACACTTTTTATCTATAATCTGACAACTAAAAGACTTAACAAGTCTCATTGGTTTGGCAGCTAAGGAGTTTGTTTTAGGATGAGACTTCAGATTTTAAGCAACGGTCAATTTTCGTGACCTTTTGACCTCTGATGACCTAATTAATTTGCATACTGGTCATATAATGACCTATATGTGTAGAACTTACAAGTCCGAACATTTTGAGGGGTAATTTGTGGGGATAGGACCATTGGTTCAGGAGATACTGCAATTTTAGTTTCCTCCACCCTTAAAACGGTCATTTTCAAATATGTACCATATTTCATTGTGTGCTGCTGCTGACACATGCATGAATTATCCATTTGTTGGCATAAAATGGACTTTCATACTTGTTATCTATAATCTAAGCCCTTCATGACCTACCAAGTCTCATTGGGTTGGCAGCTGTGGTGTTTATTTGGACAATGGTTCAGATTTTAAGCAATAGTCAATTTTTGTGACCTTTTGACCTCTGACGACCTACTTAATTTGCATATTGGTCATGTATTGACCTATATTCGTAAAACTCAAAATTCCGGACATTTTGAGGGGTAATTTGTTGAAATTGGTCCATCGATTCAGAAGATAGAGCAATTTCAGTTTCCCCCACCCCATAATTCATGTGCTCAAATCCGACACAGATTCCCATATTTAAGGGCTGATTACTACCACTAAGCTGCTGCTCCAATCTTGGGCTCAAACTTTTTTATAGTCTATAGGCATATGTCTTTCAGAAAAATACTGTTAGATTTTGCCACCCCAGGTGGTACCGATCTGTGAAAATATGGGGTCTGGCTCATGGACTATGAAGGTTTGCTGCTGTGCAGCCTATGTTTAAAATTAGTTGTAAGCCCCCTCTACTGGAAATCACAGGCATGAACTTGACATGGCCTAGACGAAAGTAGCATTGCGATTGACGGCCGATGGCCATTAACCACATGTGGTTAACTGCAATATACATAATTACCATCTCCAATAGTTGGAATTGCAACCTGCAAGTTCAGACAGTATCAACATTATTCCAACAAGAGCAGGTATACTGCCTCCATATCCCCCATGCCCTACACATCTACCTATACCCACCAGAATTCCAATTTTAGTTATGCCAAATATTTCCACCAGGAGCACAATTGTGCATACATGTAAGGATGTGGAGACACCTGGTGGTGGAGTTAGCTTTTAAAAATAACATGGCTGCAGGTCAAAAGCACAGGAAAAAGTATTTGGGATGTGGAAATGGTTATGATATTTATTGATTTATGGTAAGATTTGACAAGTTTAGGGGGGTCTTTGAATGTTGGGAAAGGATGAGCGTTGTGCATGGTGTGGTGTTTGAGATATTTGATGGACGCCATGACACGGAGACTAAAAGTACAATCCCCCATAGCATAGCATGGGGGATAATTAACTGAAATGACATGTTTAGGGTTGGGCCAAGTAGTTTGTTCTGCCACAAACTTCACATAGAAAGAGGCATCCTCACTGTGGCAAAACTGGACGTTACCCTCGTCTCTAAATCAACCTTAAATATTATGTAACATCGAATTTGAGCCCATTGCTTTTGTTACTGCGTATCCAAGTGGGGTATGATTGTTGTAATTGATCGAAAATCACATTTCAAGAAATAGCCATGTTAAATTCAGGCTGTGAGAGTCTAGAAATGACTTAAAGCACCATGAAAATGACGAGGGTAACTGTATCCCAAGACTAGGGTAACTGTGACCATGCTTGTTGACATGATGAGGGTAATTGTCCTTTTCAGGGTGATCATTGAGACCTATTTGGCATGGGGCTGCTGGTTCTTAAGATATACTGAACACATGTCACTCAGACTTTCCATGGGTACATGCTGCCTTCATATTCTATCAAATTTTGGGGCATTGGAATAACTGTTTGAATATTTACACATCAGAAATGCACCCAAATGCTTGTTTTCTCTCGAGATTCCAAACCCCAAGATATTTTTTAATGGACTAATAAATGTCACACAGAAAGAGCACTTTAAACATTAAGTTGCTATTAATAAATGAATGAAGATTCAAAATGCAATGCATTACAAAATGCATCAGTTTGTGTCAAAAGTGAGCCCTCTTTTTTAAGTACAGACTCAATACATGCTCAGATCTTAGTGATCTATCTTTATCTAAATGGGCCGATAGGCCACACTAGTAATATTATATTATTTCAAAAGACAAAATACTCCATCTGCCCATCTTTTATTATTTGCTTTCAAGATGATTAAAAATACAGATTGAATCCTCAGAGTGACTGCAGACCAGATTTATAGACAGGAGAGGGCTAATTAATTTGTATTGATGAGCACAAATTTGGTGTGAGCTACCCTTAATATGAATATACCTGTGACTTTGTTTTATAATACCTATAAGGCAACTTATGACAAAGCATATCCAATTAAAATAAGAAATTCTGCATATTATAACAGAAAACCATGGCTCTCCGCAGCATTGAAACGGTCAATTAGAGCAAAGAATCTCTTATATATCAGAAGCAGGAAACATCCTACAGAACAAAATATTATTATCTACAAGAAATATAAGAAATCACTGAATTCCCTACTAAAGAATGCTGAAAAAAAATCATATCCACAACTTGTTTGAAAAAAGTAAGAACAACATACGAAAATCTTGGCAGATAATTAAAAATATAATCAATAACAAAAGTAGCCATCACACTCCATCTCACTTCTCGATAGATGACAAGATTGTCACTGACCATCAAATTATTGCTGATGGGTTCCACAATTATTTCGTTAAAATTGGAGAGAATCTAAGCGAATATTCCAATAACAAACACCTCTCACCTGTCTTATCTCCACAACGTTAATATTCAAAATTCCCTATATCTACGACCAACCAGTGTTTTGGAAGTAAAAGAAATTCTGGCCTCCCTAAATGATAGCTCACCAGGATATGACGATCTTCAGATAAAAGTATTAAAAAGATGTCATAACCAATATGTTTCAGTTTTAGTACATTTAGTTAACTTGTCATTGTCTCAAGGAATATTTCCTGATGAACTTAAAGTCGCTAAGATAATTCCACTCTTTAAATCTGGTGATGAGCAGTTCCTTAAAAACTACAGACCTATTTCCATTTTACCATCACTGTCGAAATTATTTGAAAGAGTAATATATAAAAGATTATTCCAATTCATTAATTATAATGACATTTTGTACAAATTTCAATTTGGTTTTCGTAAAAATCATAATCCCACACAAGCTATAATAGCACTGATTGACAAAATATTAGCTGGATATAAAGATAGTAAGTTTACCCTAGGTGTATTTCTTGATTATAGTAAAGCTTTTGACACTGTTAATCATAGCATTCTACTGGATAAATTATACAAATATGGAATAAGAGGGATTGCTCATCAACTGATCTCAAGCTACCTTACTAGTAGAACTCAGTATGTTTCTTTCAATAATGTATCATCTTCTTATAAACCTATTACCTGTGGGGTGCCACAGGGATCTATCCTTGGCCCCATTCTATTTTTATTATATATAAATGATATTTGCAATGCATCTCAATCACTTCTGCCAATTCTATTTGCTGACGATTGCAATGTCTTTATTCAGGGTAGTGATATGACAAACCTGGTAAAAGAATTGATTTTGGAATTAGAATTTATTAAAACATGGATTGATTCAAATAAGCTCTCTCTTAATATAAATAAAACTCAGTATATGATATTCTCACCAAGGAAAAGATATGTTATGCCTTCTGATAATGTCAAAATAGCAAATGTTCAGATTGATCAAGTCAGGACAACCAGGTTTCTTGGTATAATGATAGATGACAATATTTCATGGAAGCTCACTCAAGTTATATCAGGAAGAAAATTGCTAAGGGGATCGGGATCATTAGTAAAGCAAAAAAATATTTAAAACGAGACACATTGTTGATATTATATAATTCATTTATTTTACCATACATATCATATGGTTTGGGGATCAATGATTCAAACTTATATGAACCCAATACTAATTCTTCAAAAGAAATCTGCATCATGACGTTCTCAAATAGACTAACTCACTCTTCACCATTATTTAAGTCTCTTCGTATCCTACCCATCAATAAGTTGTATTCAATGAATCTATTTATCTTCATGTATAAAGTACACTTTATAGTTGTCATCCTCCGGTCATCAATCATATGTTCATTAAAAATCAAGACATTCATAACATCAATACTAGAAATAAAGCATTATTCAGAGTTCTATACTTTACCTCAGCAAAATTGCAGAGAAACATAAGACATAGAGGAGTCATTTGTTTTAATACCCTGGGCAACTCCATTAATTACAACTGCTCCCTTCCCGTCTTGAAAAAACGTCTGAAAAACTATCTATTAAGTCTGTAATATGTGATTTCCTTTTACTTAAGCTTGAAATTTGTTATCTCTTAAACTGTTATTAATATATACACATGTGTGTCAGCCACAAATTTTTGATGAAATTTTTGGCCAAATACGCCGAATGGCGTCAGGCCCCTGTACCTTTATGGTATTAAGGTGGCTCGATACTCGTGAACTTTCCAAGATAGGATTTCTTAAAAATAGTTTTGAATGATCCAAAATATAGTTTATAGCAAGGATATGTAAACAAAAGTGGTCAACACCAGCCTTTTTGTCAAAATATTTGAGGTTATGTACAAGAAAGTCAGTCCACACATACCTGAAAAACTCAATTTTTTTCTTATTTTTCTTTTTGTGAAGTTTGTCTTGCCATTCAGTGATCATGCATCCTATATTATGCAAAAAAGCATGCAATTAAAGAAGACACTTTCATGGAAAAGCTGATTACTATTTCAAAGAGATATATTAGGTTTAAAGGACCTTCCAAGAGGCTCGGAATAAAAGTTTCGATTTTGACGATTTTAACTTTTTTTATAAACCATGGCGTAAAAAAAAATTGACGAGATAGGATTTTTTATTTCTTTGTCATATACTTGCAAAAATAGTGAGGAACAATAAAATGATAGAGACAAGCCTTCCAACCACACTTGAAATTGATATAAAGATTTATTTATGTCACTGAGTAATTTTTGAGAAATTAGACTTGCTTGACGAAAATCGCCGGTAAAAATTGGCTTTTTAGAGTATAAAGCTGAAATCACATTCGTTTATAGTCCTCTTCATAGTGCTTCTAATGCTTCAAACCAGAAGTCTCTAGCCCCAAGATGAGTGGCAAAAGTGCCAAACAAAGCGGCCGACGCATGAAATTATCGGAATTAAAAAATATGCTAAAATGTGTCAGCTGCTGTGGTGACGTTACGATAGATAGGGCCTGCCTGGCTGCGCGGAAATGTGCATAAATTACGCATTTCCGTGAGTAGCGAGCCAGCTTAATAAAGACTTGAACTTGAACTTGAACACAGAACTTGATAAAAATATACCCAATGCATGGTACACAATGTAAATACATCTTTGTTACAGTTGACGAAAAACAAGTGCTCACAAAAAAGCTGTTGGTGGCCATCAGTGACCTCACAACAAGCCCTATCAAACACATTGAAATTATAAGCTGCCAACTTTTCATAGAGCAACTTGTGACCACATTTATACTCAGTTGGTCACTCGTTTTTATAGCATTGCAAGTATAGGCTATATATTTCTTATGACTCACAGAGAATAATGTGGCATGGATAGGGCTATGACCTGACAATGTACATTTCAGTGCAATTCTAGCTGTGAGCATCCGTTTTTTGTCTACCGTAATGGATGGAGGGCTTGTCTATTGTCACATAGAAATGTATGGTAGAAATTATGTTGCCACAACTTGAACACAACATTGACATTTTTTCACAATGTGGTGACAACATTGCCAGCTGTCCTCGTGCCCTGGAAGCCAATTCATACCCAAAACTGGAATGTCGCCAATCTGCAGGCTGACTGCTTTCACCAGCTTACAAGAGACTGGTCTTCAGATTACAGCAAATTCATTTAGTATGAGTTTCTCAGGCTAGTTTACTCAGTATGCACTTAGAATTTTCAGCTTGCCTGATTGGTCAATTAGCAATAAAACGTCCTCAAAATCTATATAATTATGTTGAATGTAGGAAGCAATGGAAAATGTTGCATTCTGCTTCAGTGAGCAGCTTTATTTGGAAATAAAATAAAATTGGTAGTGGAAAACTGACTGTCTCTACAACCATCACACACGTCAGTGGTTGTGATACATACGTGTATATTTGGTCAGTTTGGAGGTATGCAAATTAGATTTACTAGCATAGTACCCGTGAGAATGCGTATGGTGAGAGTTAGAATGGCAGTGAGAGAGTGAGGTTTAGGCCCTCCCTGGCTCCCTCCGTCCATTGGAGTCCAGGGAAAACAGAACAACAATCAGAACGACATGAGATAAGATTGATAGTTGTGCATAAATCACAAAAAAGTGCACTGGTAATACGTATAATATGAACAGTTTGAGAAAGCACACCCACTTATGGTAGTTGTAAGGTGTGAAATAAAGTTGCTTGCAAATTTGTAGTTGTGGGCATTGAGTAGTTTGGGAGGAGTAGCGTAAAGCATCCATGAATTAAGGGTATGATGTCATGTAATTCAGTGTCTCAACCAAAGACATGAACTAGATTTGCTACGTTTTGCTGTCCAGTTGCAGAAACTCATACTTGTTGAAATTGCTATAAGATATAGGCTACTGGAGGTGAAAGTAACTAAATGTTATGTTATGTCCAACTGAGTCCGGGAATCATTCGGAATTTGTCACAATTCTGTTACTAAAATGCCTCATAAATTTGTAGAACACTCCCTTTGACAGACAAGTAGAAAACAGCAACTAATGTAAAGAATCAGTTCCCAATAGAAACTGCAACCGCGGTGCAAGAGTGCTGATGCTTGTGACTGCAATCATATACAATTTTTGCTTTAATTTCGTTATTTTAATTGTATATATTTTTTATACTTGTCTAAGTGTGGCCAATAGCTTTCTCCAAATTTTACTTTATATTTTGGCCAACCTTTATTATTTTGACACAATTTACATGCAGTTACCTTAGTCATCATCTGCAGTTACCCTCGTCATCCCATTATTTGGAAAACAGTTACCCTCGTCCTCTTTTAACATGGGATCCAATAGGATGACCTAGATTTTTCAATTTATTTTGACAAAATGAGACGAGGGTAACTCAGTTACCCTCATCCAGTTTTGCCACAGTGATCCTGATTCAAGAGTCAAGACCTGTCATTCCCAAACAGAAGCAGTAGAGCTGATGTATTGCCACAGAAGGACGAATCAGATACAGGATACAGAAAATTGAAGTCATAAGGAAGCTGTATCAGGAAAATGAACTCCCATGTCCAAAGGATGAAGAGGAACTTTATTCGGCAATTTATTAAATGGAGACTGCTTCATCCCATCAGGATTAACAAATGCGAATTGCGAATACAAAAGTAAAAGTTATTAAACTACCAATAGAGGAAAGCAACCAGGCTAACAAGATATGTAGCCTGCTCTGCCACAAATTTCACATAGAAAGAGACATTCTGCTTCATCACCTGTCATTCCCATATAGAAGTAGAGCCGTCAGATTGCCACAGAGGGAAGAATCAGACGGAGGAGGGGGGGGGGGAAACACTGACTGTTTTTAATTGACTGTTTTTAAATTGTATTTTTAACGGCACATTTTAACTCCAGAAGGAGGTTCGCCTAAGAAGAGGTGGGACATAAAAAAAGAGAGATCTGAGAAGACGATCAGGCAGAATTGTCGGGAAGACACATATTGACTGAATTTTAATGACTGATTTTAATGAAAGATTAACATTTTAACTGCAGAAGGAGGTTCGCCCAAGAAGAGGCAAGACTTAAACTAGAAGAAGAAGAAGAAGAAGAAGAAGAGGTGTTGAGCTACTTGGACAGGAAAGGAGGGGGGGGGGGTATTCCCATTTCCATAATTATGATTGGCTGTTGCGTCAGCCAATCTCTAAAGTGCCAATTTCATCAAAAAGACTGAAAAAGACTTGGTTTAGATATTGGCAATGAAAAGACCATGCCCATTTCTGTAATTATCACTCATTCCATGTCTTTTTGGACCACTTAGCACATTCACAAATCGCCAGTCCTTTTTGCCTATTCCCGAAATATCGCCCTTGAATCTTTTCTGGAAAGTGGAACGGGGTTGCGGGACGCGGGATCGCGGGATTCGCCGAATTTTTTAGAAATGAGTTAGGCTGGGTTTTTATTTGAAGGACTTCTAATAATGATAGAAGTGTAATTTTTGCACCAATGGATGCGTCTTGGAGAGTCTTGTTCATTCCGTTAGATTACAAGTTCGTGGCTTGTAAAATGTCAAAATATTCGTTATTTAAAAGTAAAATTGAAAATTAATAATCTGTGCACTCTTGATAGAGCCTTAATTTTTTCACTGTTAGATTTGTCTTGGAGGGATGTTTTCAGTTTGCCTGATTATAGATTCGAAGCAATATATAAAAAAATTCCATCAAAACGAAATATTTATGAGTAATTCAACCAAATTAAACTTCAAAGAAATTTCAAAAAACTAGTTTCAGAGGTGAATATATCTGTTCCTTGGTGGGGTGCTGAGGGCTTAGGTCTACAACCAGTAGGCTATTGGAAATTCAAGTAATTTTTTTCAAAGAAAACTTACATAATTATATAATAATTGTATATTTTATCATTATTTTTTGGTTAATGGGCTACATGATAGGCCTACATATATGTCTCTGATTTAGTGTTCGAGTATGTACAATTTAAGCTTTCTGTGGGTTGCCAACATGACCAGGATTGGCAGAAAAAACACAATAATTGTCCAACTAGTGAACTGAAAATCTTACTTGGAATAAAAAATATAAAAAATCAATTAGCAGTCCATAATGTAGTATGTGTAGCTGTCCATTAGGCCATAGACCTATAGATCCGAATTTGATTAGGCCTATACATTTAGGCCTATGAATAATTTATAAAATAAAAATCAATAAATTCTAGAAAATGTTCTCGTCAAGCTAGGGCAATGAAACAGACCTCTATAGATAGCTATTTTCAAGCCGAAGTTAATGGTAAAAGAATCAAGTCTGTATCTTTACTAGGGCACGATTTAACTATTTGTTAATGTTCTAAGTGGCCCGAAAAGGCATTTAGAGATGGACAAATTTTGCCAATAGTTAGTATAGATAATTGCTCCTTTGGGCAAAGTATGCCAATACATGTAGTTACAATAGTTTTCCAATAGTTAGAATAGCAAATTGTTCCTTTTGGCAAAGTTCTATGATTTTGCCAAAAGGGGCAATAGTCGGCCAATAGTCGAAATAGCTTGCCAGTAGTCGAAATAGTGACGCCCAATTTTATAATTGGGCATGATTTAGAGATTGTCTGCAGCACTTGACTTGACTTGACTTGGCTAAATACCTTTTCGGGCCACTAAGAACATTAACAAATAGTTATACTGTGCCCATCCCTGCAATTATCGCCCAACCTCGATATTTAAATGCGGGGAACAGCAACGGAAATCCCGAAAATGCGGGATTCTGTTTTTTGCGATTTGCGTGACTTCTAGTAAAGACAGAGACTTGATTAAATCCGGCTTGAAAATAGCCTTTTTGAGAGGTCAGTTTCATTGCCGTAGCTTGACGAGAACAATTTCTATTTATTTTTACTTAATAAATTATTCATAGGCCTAAATATACAATCAAATTCTAATCCATATATATAGGCCTACGGCCTAATGGACAGCTCCACATACTCCATTAGTGCCTGCTAATTGATTTGTTTTTTTTTTACTCCAAGTAAGATTTTTATTAGTTCACAAGGCAATTGTGTGTTTTTTCTGCCCTCCCTGGTCAATGGTCATCTTGGCAGCCGCAGAAGGCCTATTGTACATGTATACACTAAATTAGAGACATATAAGCCTAACATGTAGGCCTATTAACCAAAACATAATAATAAACTATACATAATTGTGTAAGTTTTCTTTGAAAAAAATTACTGGCATTTCTAATAGCCTACTTGTTGTTGACCTAAGCCTCAGCACCCCACCAAGGAACAGATATATTCGCCTCTGAAACTAACCTAAAGTTTATTTTGGTTGACTTAGTGTCACTTTAATTTGGTTGACTTAAGTGACAGATTAAATATTATTTTTTCATGGAGTTTTTTTTTAAAATATTGCAACGAGTCTATAACCCGGCAAACTGAACACATCTCTCCAAGACAAATCTAACACTGAAAAAATTACGGCTCTACCATTACCAGAAGTGCTTCAGGTAAAGCCAAACCAAAAAGGCACTCCCAAGGTCCAATTCTAAACAAGAAAATTTTTTCAAAAAAAAATAGAGGCGATTTTTAAAGCAAATTCAGCTTTTTCAGCAAATTAGACCACGTCTGCATGTTTTTTACGCCGATCCCGCAAAAAGCGTCCCGTCCCGCACCTGCGCATTCGCGTTTTATTGCGAAATCCCGCGTCCCGCCGTTCCGCAGATTTGGTCCGCATTTTATGCACGACGCTATCCCCGTTCTGCTGACGTAGATTCACACGCTGATTCTTGAATCTTAGGAAAAGCCTCCTGTCGGGAGGCCTGTGGCCATCTATACAGAGGCGAGTGGCTATATATAGAATCACTAAGACTATATCGGCGATGGGCTGATGCATCGCCTCTAAAAAAAATCAGAATTCCGCCATCCCGCATCCTGCAGCCGCTTCCCGCATTTCAGAAAAGGCATTATTTAACTATTTGTTAATGTTCTAAAGACTTGTAATGAGCGATAATTACAAATGGGCATGGATGTTTCTTTGCCAATATCTAAATCAAGTCTTTTTTTAGTCTTTTTGATAATTGGAGATTGGAACTTCAGAGTCAAGCAAAGTAAGAAGAATCCAAAGAACTCATGAAGCAGAGAAGAGAACAAGGCTCTACACTGAGATTTTAGAAGCACATGAAAAGGACCAAGGAACTTTCTTCAAGTTATTAAGACGTAACCACGGATCCCAAGCCTCACAATTAGCTCTTAGAATAGATGGCAACCTCTCCTATGATCCAGACCTACAAAGGAACAGTTGGGCTGACTTCTACGAGAACCTCGCCACTCCACCAGCATCTGAGCGTCAGACAACCCTGATTGACACAATTAGATGGATGTCCCAATCTGCCCCAGTGGAACCAACAACCTCAACCCATGTTGCAACAGCCATCAGCAGACTCAACACGGGTAAAGCTGCGGACATGGATGGTCTACAGGCGGAGCACTTCATACTAGGTGGAGAGGGTCTCCTGGAAGCACTTACCCTGGTCGTCAACAGAATAATCCAGGAGGGACGTATTCCTGAATCACTCAAAATGGGTTACAAGACCCCGGTGCCCAAGAAAGGGAAGGATCCGCTCGAACTAGGAAACTACAGAGGAATTACGATTACACCGACGCTTGGCAAAATAGTGGAGCACATACTGCAAGATATTGCTTCGCCTGAACTAGGAGGCTCTACAAGTAGACTACAATATGGATTTACCAAAGACCGCTCTCCGTCCATGGCCACTCTATGCCTCTCCGAGGCAGCTGCTGAAGCGAAGGACAAGAAGCGCCATCTATATGTAGCTACCCTTGACGCCCAGAAGGCGTTCGACGTCGTAAGCCATGACCATCTCAAGGCAAAGCTATTCCATACTGGACACAGCGAGCTTAAAGAAACTTTGGGGTTGAAAAAATTGACCAAGAAAATGATTAGCGCAATGATGTAGAGGAAGGTCAGACGAACATTTTGATGTAGGTATCAAGCGAAAAAATCTATTGGGAATTTTTTGAGATATTTGAGTTTTAGATTTTTTATTTATCACACCCTATTCTTAGCATGTAATCTCCATGAAAAAGTGGTCAAAACTGTCAATTTTTCCTGTTAGGTAATATCTAAGATAATAGTCATTATTCAGAAGTAAAAATATGCAGTCATTGTCTCTGCAGAAAGTATGTACCACTTCATCCAAACTGACAGGGTGTGATAAACCTATAACAGCTAACATTTCTGACTAAAGGCCTGAGAAAATGTTTGCAATACCAAGTTGTGTTAGTTACATAATTCTGGTAAATAAAAGCAAATTCGGTCAGATCATCTCATTGTAACAGGCATAGTTTTTTGTGCATTTTATCACAAATTTTGACACCTTGAAACAAGCATTTCATAACAATGTGAAAGGATAGACAAAGTTGAGTAAATTATCAGACAATGCATGGATAGAATGTTTGTAAGTATCTGCTTCACTATGAAGTTGAATCCCCTGATATTACATGAAAAGTCTTTGCAATTGGACAAAAAGACAAAAATAAGTTTAAAAGCTATAAATAAACAGTAATATTCATGATTAATGTACTTTGAGTACTTAAAATGGTTGTTGGGTGTTTAATACTGATGTAGGTTATCTGGCATCCAAAATCAACCAATCTTTAATTGTATAGAACAACAAAAATAGCATAAATTCAGTAAATTATATGAAAATGTAGTAAATACAAACATGCACAACTGTTGCACATTAAGACTGCAATGTCAAAGTATTTTACTCCATACTTAACTAAATGCTTCCAAACATTCTGTCTATGCTTTTTCTGATGATTCACGCAACATTAGCTACACTTTACATTGTTGCAAAAGTACTTGTTTCACAGTGGTGAAAATTCTTAAAAAACACATAAAAACCTCAATAATACACCATAGAGTTCAAAAGTGAGGTTGAGTCTACTACAATTATTCACCATAATGATGAAACTGAGGACAAGTTGGCAAATAAACATATTTTATAAATTTTCTGAGAATTTTTTACTGTCATAGGTTTATCACACTCTGTCAGCCTGAATGAGGCGGTATGTAGTTGCTCTTGTGGCAATGACTGCATATTTTTACTTCTGAATAATGACTTTTATCTTAGATATTACTGAATAATGACTTTTATCTTAGATATTACCTAACAGGAAAACTCGGCAGTTTTGATCATTTTTAGATGGATATTTCATGCTAACAATTGGGTGTGATAAATAAAAAGTTTAAAACTCAAATATCTCAAAAAATTCCCAACAGATTTTTCGTTTGATACATCAAAATGTTCGCCTGATCTTCCTCTACATCACTGCGCTAATCGTTTTCTTGGTCAATTTTTCTAACCCCAAAGTTTGTTCAAGCTCGCTGTGTGGAGTAAGAGGCAACAACTGGTCCCTTATTGATAACCTATATACAGACTGCAAAGAAGTTGTAAAATGGATGGGATGCCACAGCAGACCCTATGAAGTGAATCAAGGCGTTCGCCAGGGTGGAGTGTTGTCGACAACATTGTATAAAGAATACATCAACCCGCTTCTGCTGGACCTGGAGAAGAGCAATGTTGGTCTCTCAATAGGAAGTGTCTACATTGGATCTCCAACATGTGCGGATGATGTTCTACTCCTTTCTGATAGCAGCAGCCAGCTACAAGCAATGCTGAACGAAGCCTATGGATACTCACAACGGAACAGCTACAAGTTGCATCCAAGTAAGAGTACAGTGACTCATCTGGTGGGAAACAAGGAGGCCCAACCGCTGCAGCTTCAACTTGGGAATGACACTATCAGTACTATGGCATCATTCACACACCTTGGTATGGAGTGGAACCAAGGAAAACTGGCTCCGAACATTGAAGGAAAGATCGCCCTCGGAAGACGTACAGCCTATCTACTCATCAGCTCAGGCATGCATGGCACAAACGGCGTCAACCCTGTCATCTCGTCACACGTCATGACTACGCAGGTACTCCCACGCATGACCTATGGCCTCGAAGCGACCACTACCAGGGCAAGAGACCTAGACCTTCTTAACAAGTCTTATAAAGCTCTCCTCCGACAGCACCAAGGTCTTCCAGAAAGAAAAGCCACGGAAGCAATCTACCTGCTAGTAGGAAAATTCACCGCAGAAACATATGTCAACTACAAGGCGCTGCTGCTGTATGGTGCGATCTGCAGAAACGGTCCGAACGATCCACTATATGACATTTGTAGAAGACAACTATCCCAACCGGACACCTCTAACAGTTGGTTTGTCCATGTGAGACATCTAGCGATCGCTTACGATATTGACATATTCAGCCCGCTTCATCACCATGGACCAAGCAAGCCTGGAAGCGCCAAGTGAAGGAATCGGTCTTCGGAAGAGCACACGTCACACTTCTCGCGAATGCAGCAAAAAGATCAACTCTTCAATGGTTGGACCTGGGACTGTGCAAACAGGGTGTCCCTCACCCGATCTGGAAGTCGAGTACATACAGCCTCCCGGAATCAAGGAAAGCGGCTATCAGAGCAACAATTCTCACGGGCACCTACACATTTCAAAAGACGCTCTACAGATATGGGAAGAGCAAGGACTGCCTATGCAAAATTTGCGAGGAAGAAGATGAGGATGCGACCCATTTCCTGATCAGATGTCCGGCACTAGAAGCGCATAGACAAGAAACCATCCCAGAAATCAACAAGCTACTGAACAAGGGCGATGCACACAAACACAGCCCACAGGAGTGGGTGAAAGCTGTTCTGAATGGAGGAATAGGGGGGGGTGCTCACAACGGATGAATGCACTATGGATTTTAACAGACTCTGTAACAAACTCGTTTTTAACTTGCACAAGCATAGAGACATTTTATTAACTTCAAAGATTTTACCTCATTAGAGGGTGGTTCCAAAAAGGGACGGACGTACCTAAAAGAAGAAGAAGAAGAAGAAGATTGGCAGACGCAGGTATGCCAAACTGCCTATATGAACAGGGCCGGATTAAGGGTCATGGAGGCCCTGAGCACAATGAAGTATAGAGGCCCCCTCATAATGGTCATGAATGAAAATATTCTGCGTGCTATTCTAAAACTATTATTGCTGATGATGGTAATCAATCAAACAAGTAACAGAACAGCACTCACAATTATTTTAAGAGAATATATACATCAAATCCATCAGGGTAAATGGATAAAGCTTACACAAGCTGAGTTGAGAGATGATTTTGACAATCAAGGCAAGAAAATCACTTGACTTTAGACTCAGCTCAGGTTCCCTTTTGGTCAAAATGTATGTTTATGGCATTGGAGTTGCTGCTACGTTCTTTCAGCTTCTGCTACGTTGTCAATGGGTTCCCAGTGCCTGTTTGAAAGGGCTTTAACTACGCTCTCATTACTACGTCAATGCTGCTGCTGTGACCTCTGAGCTCAAAGTGCATTGCCACTGAGCTTGCAGTGGACTTGCACTGAGTGTCAGTCAGGTCGCCAACCCACTGCGCTTGTTTTAAGCATGCACAAAACAAGCGCTTTAGGGAATGTTGAGGCTTGTCCTGGGATCTCAGCACGCTTCTGAAGCATCTCTGCAGCATGTCCAACAGGTTGTGCACAGGGCCAGATCTAGGGTCTGGGAGGCCCTGAGCACAATGTGGCACTGAGGCCCCAACTTTGCCTCATGTAAACCTAACGTTTTATTGGTTTTTTTTAAAAGAAATACACTGTGTATATTATTATGGTGAGATTTCCAGCATTGACGTTTAATCACAATCAGGAAACATTTTTGTGGACCAAAACCATTATTGCTGAAAATGGTAATTCAAATCAAGCAAATAGAGAAACAGCCTTCACACTTTTATTAGAGAATACATACATTGTATCAAACATTGGGATAAATGGGTACGGCTTAAAGTTAAAGAAGCTGATTTGAGAGATGTTATTGAAACCTTTGAGTTTAACAATTAAGGCAAGAAAATCACATTCGTTTGGGCCATATTTGGACAAAATATAAAATGCTCTTGGCTGTGAAAAACATCCAGACCAATTTTAATTGTCTTCTGAAATATATACACAAGTAAATGTTTCATCATTGGATGATGGTAATCAGTTTTGTTATGGGCAAAAAATGTTTAAAACTTACAGCATTGTGTTACATTCTTGCACATGACCTTTGTCATGGTGATACACTGTCGATGATTGACAAGAATTATTTTTAAATGGACGTCACTTTTATCGAACTGCACTGTGCCTAACTAGTGTACTGCAGCACAAGGCTCAAAATGGGAGGGTAACCAACATTTCAAACCAGGCAGGTCCATTGACGATATTTTGCAAAATTGTATTTTGAGCATACAACGCTGATATGATGTACTTTCCAACAACTAGTCTACTGGCCCAATGGTAATTAATGGTAGATTTGTGGAGCCCCTCCCCCCATACAGCCCCACACAAGGGCCGCAATTTTCATCTTAAATTTGTGGTTGTTCTTCTAAAAGTGTCACTTTTGTTAAGAAAGTAACCTAGTAAAATTTCTACAACCAAAAAAGGTAGTATGGTTGATAATTGGAGCCCCTTAGGCTTTCAGATATCTTGCCAAAACGTAGCTGACTGTCTTTGCTAACAATGCCGAGATGAGGAGATAACATAGTTATCCCACAATCAGAAAATTTGTGGATGTTTGATGTACTGACTCCAGGGTGTGGAAGTCCAATTCTGATTGCAAAAAACGTTGTAATATTCTGAAGTTTTGGTTCTTTTTTCTGAAACATTGCAGAATATTCAAATAAATGTCCTTATATGATAATTTGTAATTTCAGTTATAATATTACTTCGCTTTGTGAGAAAGGGCCAGAATTAACAGTCCTTTCTTATGGCATTTGGGGACAGCCTCAACTTGTTAGCAAAGCCTTTACAGGGGCCTCCACATACTTAAATCAGGCACCACTGGAAATATGAAACATGTTTTTGTTCTTGGCCGTTGATCATCTTTTTTTTTCCATTTTTGTGAGGCCCCCCTTGCTGTGTGAGGCCCTGGGCACAGTGCCCACTGTGCCCTATGGATAATCCGGCCCTGTTAAAATATGAACCATTTGAATCGAAATTCCAACAAATGGGCCACAATAAAATTATTTACACCCTTTTACACCAAATTTGCCATTTGAAATACCAAGGGCACTGGAGACATCCAACTTCCCTAATATATAATACACAGTACAAAATATAGGGGAAAGTTGGGTAATACGGGCAGTAGTTTAATATGAGCACCCTTTGCCAAATGAAAACTAATGCTGGTAGGTGCTGACCTCTGTTGAAATTTGTAAGTCTTTTGAACCTGATCATCTTCTCAGCGGACAGTATCTTGATTGCTGTCATGATATTCAAGGTATTGTCACTGGAACATTTGGTTGTAATTTCTCTCGTCGCTTTTGCTTCAGGAAATTGCCTCTAGTATGTTGTTGACTATGGAAGATGCCTCGAGGTGATGTAAATTAGGTTAGAGATACTCTTCCCTTCACTATGAAGTGTGGAAGGTGCTGCCCATAATATCAGATATTTGTGATGCAACAAAATACAGCATGATGTGTCGTAGGTTAATATGAGCATATTGCTTGTCTGATATTATGGGCATATGGGTGCTTCTGTATTTCTTGTGCAAAATGTTTGTCTGCTTATATGGGCATGTCCTGCAGGGGTGCTCACTGCTCATATTATCCTACAGAATACTTAGTTTTCAACTTCTTGTACCGACCCTCTTGTTGAGGACTGGCTGCAGTGCCTTATATGTAGATAATGGTATCCCACAAAATTTCGCAAATTCTATGTTGTTATGGACTCCTTGTGTGCTATTGTCTATTGCAACATAAGCTGACATCTTCAAGAATAGCAGTTATCCGAGTGCTCATATTATACCTCTTAGGTGCCCATAAAATTCCCCAGCAGTTTAATATGGGCAATTTTTAAATTTTTTTCATAGTGATATTACTCCAAAACAAATTGACCAAATGTCCTAAAATTACCTTCACGTTTTAGCCATATTCCAACTTTGTCTTACAAAGCAGGAATACTGCACTTTTCACATTTATGCTGATGGCTAGAGCCACGAGACAAAAGTATGCTCATATTACCAAACTCTCCCCATGGAGAGACCCTGCGTTCTTCGCAAAGCTCGATCTTGAACTTTCACTTCTGTCCATGGGCAGACCCCTGGCCTGTACCTGCAGCCACACCTTGTTGGAAGCACCGGTTCTCGTCCGACCTATTGCAAAATAAAAATCCGAAGTGGGGAAGGGAGGGAAACATCTTACTATCTTTTACTCTACATGTGCACCTGTGTCAAGCTGAAAAGATTTCTTTGGGCTTCATATTTTCCCTAGATAAGGGTCCTTAAATGAGGTCCGAAAATTCTTAGAGTAGGTCCAATAATTCCGATATTCAAAGTTTGCAATCTAATCACATATATATATATATATATATATATATATATATATATTGCACTAAATCGGTGCTATTTAGCAGAAATTATTGAAATAATTTCTTTCAATTATTGAAATAATTTCTTTTTAAACATATTTCAATCAAGCTAGGAAAATGTATGCCTCTTTGAGGGTGAATTTTCCTTAGTTAAAAAGGGGTCCTCGTTTTTGGTTCACAGCACTGAGGCTATAGTTACTGGGTAAGGGTGCAAGATACTCAGATGAGCGCCGTCGTAATTTTTCTTGACAAGAACCCCTCTCCCCCCCAGGTCAAAATAACATTATTAATCACTCACCCAGCATGTAGGCCTTTCCTCCAGAGAGTGAACCCAAGGTTACTTGACCATTTTCCACAACCCTCGAGTAGCAAAGTTGTGCAGCCGAGTCATTCCGTTTGTATATGCCAACGACACCATCTCTGCTGAGGAGGTTGACTAATCGTGTTAACGTTGAAATGTCATCAATTTTGGTTGAGCAGTATACCTCATTTTTGTAAGGGACGTCTTCTTGGATCAATCTATATCTGACTTCCTTGCACGTGAGAACTGAACTTATCAAAGCGCAAGATGCCAAAAATGCCAACCGCCCTGAAGACGGCATTGTAGCGCAATGAAAGTTGAAGCAATGATCATTGATGCCGACGACAACTTAATGTAAAAAAAATGCCTTTGAAAAAATAATGGGTCGAAATAAATGTCTTCATTAATAAATAATGTGGTAATAATAGTTTGAATTTCTGTGTGGGTGTAACTGGCCAGTCAACAGGATAAGGTCACTCAGTATCAGATACTCATTGAATATGCACTGTAAAATATAAATGTTGAGTTACTGGTTGCAGTTTTGGGTGCCAACTTTATACTGTAAATGTCATACAGAGCAATATGCCATCATAGAATGTAGGCCTACATTGTACAATCAACTCCTGGCTGTTAACAACACCAAACACAACAAGCAATCCTGTGTTCCAGTCACATGTGAACAAGGCCACCAGCCGAGAGGCTGAAACGTAATATCAAAAACATAACGTGCACAAGGCACTTTAAAGCGGACCTCGTGGTGTGCAGTGAGAATGTGGCGTTAAATTGTAAATATGCTGACAAAAATGAGAAACTTAATTATAGGTCCCCCCCCCAGAAAAAAGTAGTTGATTAGTGACAAGGTTTAAGAATGTAGCATTGTACTTGAATTTGAAGAAAATCACATGCCAACAGACAGTCTTGGACAGCTCACAGGCAACTTTGAATGACCAGAAATCAGGGCCGGATTAAGGGTCTCATGAATGATAATATTCTGCGTGCTATTCTAAAACTATTATTGCTGATGATGGTAATCAATCAAACAAGTAACAGAACAGCATTCACAATTATTTTAAGAAAATATATACATCAAATCCATCAGGGTAAATGGATAAAGCTTACACAAGCTGAGTTGAGAGATGATTTTGACAATCAAGGCAAGAAAATCACTTGACTTTAGACTCAGCTCAGGTTCCCTTTTGGTCAAAATGTATGTTTATGGCATGGGAGTTGCTGCTACGTTCTTTCAGCTTCTGCTACGTTGTCAATGGGTTCCCAGTGCCTGTTTGAAAGGGCTTTAACTACGCTCTCATTACGACGTCAATGCTGCTGCTGTGACCTCTGAGCTCAAAGTGCATTGCCACTGAGCCAGCAGTGGACTTGCACTGAGTGTCAGTCAGGTTGCCAACCCACTGCGCTTGTTTTAAGCATGCACAAAACAAGCGCAGAGCACTGGCGCTTTAGGGAATGTTGGGGCTTGTCCTGGGATCTCAGCACGCTTCTGAAGCATCTCTGCAGCGTGTCCAACAGGTTGTGCTGCCCATATGCATGGGGAAATACATTGTTTAAATATATATGGAGAAACTTGACTTTCTCTGTTCCATAGTTTTTACCCCAGAAGCCCAGATGAGGTCAAACAAGGTCATGTCAAACGTATTAACTAACCCAGGTCAGTTGACACACCAAACCCTGTTGGACAATGCAAAAAAAGTCACGTGCTTCCACCTTGGTAGGACACTATAAAACCATACGACTTCACTAAGCTACTTTCTGTTTGCATGGATGCATAATTGCATATCTACTTCCATTGCGAGTCTGATCTGCTGGTCAACCTGTTGGGAGGAAGAAATCTCATGAGAAGTTCAACCTCAGATTTATCTATAGAGCTTTTTCATGTAAATTCCTGGGTAACACTATGATTGGACTAATAGGTCAGGGTTGATATTTTGACCAGGCCCGTCAACAAAGCCTCACCAATCTCCTGTATCAACTAACCCATCCACTTGATTATTTCAGAAAACAGCAGGGCTCTGGCCCACAGTCAAAACTAGGTCATCTCTGGTAGCTTATAAATAATATAACCATTTTCCATTCCTTATCAATATCCTTAATTACTCTGAATCATCCTCCACTTATAGCCATAGGGCTTTTTGTACCTATTATCTTTGTGTAAGATACGAATATATAACATAAAGGGGTGTCACCAAAAAAAAATTATATACATAGGCATACGGTGAGCGGATTTTTTGGGAGGGCGAGCGACATTTGCCCGAATTTATTAATCCAAATTCCATGGCATTTTATCTTAAAATCCCTTGGGAACCATTGATTTTCAATAATGTTAGTTTGATTATCTGCCTGAAATTTTAGCCTGCTTGCCCAAATTTCCACAGTTTTTCAAACGTTTAGGTGCGCGATCGCCCCCTCCCTGCCCCCCTGTCCGATACACCTATGATTATATAGTTATATAAACAACAAAAATATTGGTGCAAAAACCCCTGTGCTTATAGCGAGAGAAAAAATATAAGTTTTCAGCAAATTCACTCAGAACAGTGATTTTTGCATTTTTTGACTTTTTCTCCTAAATCTTGATTGTGGTTTTACTTTGACCAAGATGAGAAGGTTTATTTTTTTATTCTGCCTCTTACAAATGGCAACACCTTCTCAAATGATCATTTCTATGACCAGGAGGTGGGGCGTATCAACTAACCTAAAATTATCGCCAACTCCAAATCAACTACTTGTGTAACAGACTCTCTTCCTACGGTACTCATCAAGAAATACATTGATGTAACAGTGATCACCAAGATAGTTAACATATCGCTGACATCTGGTGTATTTTACAGTCACTGGAAAACTTCAGTTGTACGTCCACTCATCAAGAAAGCTTACCTGGATACAGCTGTTTCAAATTATAGGCCTGTAAGTAACTTTCTTTTATTTCAAAGTTCGCTGAAAAGGGAATGCTGACTAAAAACGGAAAATTCTGTTCGGAAAATTTTGAGTGATATTCATTTTAAATTTTTTGTTTATCACACTCATATTTTCATGCTGAAATTAGGGAAAAGAAAGCTGTTAAAGACATTTAGCATGAGTGTGATATACAAAAAATTTAAAATGAATATAACTCAAAATTTTCCAAACAGAATGTTTTGGTTTTTGTCTTAAAATGTGCTCCTGACCCTGCTCTATAAGCGTGCGCTTCGGTTTTCTTGTTGAATTTTTTAAATCTTGAAATTTATTCAGGAGCGCTGTGTTTTATTTCAAAGATCACTGAAAAGGGAATGCTGCATCAGCTAAGCTTGTTCCGGAATGTTCCGCATATTAGTGAGCATGATCTTATACCAGACTATCACAGTGCTTATCGGAAATATTACAGCACCGAAACAGTTCTACTGAAACTTGTTAATGAAGTCCTTTGGGCAATGGAAAAACAACAGGTAACATCATTTCTTGCATTGGATCTATCGGCAACATTCGACACGGTCGACTACAAGATACTGCTCAATGTGCTGCATTCATGTTTTGGAATAACAGGAACAGCTCTAAACTGGTTCACATCGTACTTGTCATCACGTTCTCTCAAGGTTAAGATCAAGGATGTTGAATCAGATGTGAAGCATCTCACATGTTCTGGCAGTGTTGCGGCAGTGTTGCGGGACCAGTGCTTTTCACTGCATACACCAGCACCACTATAAACTTAGAGCTTAACAGGTTCACAAAATTGTGTATGTGCTGCCTCCTTTGGCTATTTCTGCGCCCTCTTGAATCCATAACAGAAACTACAATCGAGCTCACACTCACGTGAGTGAGCTAATATTCCAGAAAAGCCAGCTTATGGTGTCTATGCTTCTCGCATCATCAGTTTTGCCAGGGCTTGTGATCATTACAGTGATTTCTCAGTGAGGCATATTTCATTTTGTGATTCTCTCCTCAGGCAGGGATATAAATATAGGTTTTTATGCAAACAACTTTGCAGTGTTTACAAAAACACTAAACAGTGTTCATAAAATACGCAAAGTCCATCGAAGAGATTAAAGGAGAGATTCCTCTTCCAGTGATGGCATGCAGTACTCATTTTGTGACAGTCAGGTCTCTACCCGGAAGCTCTAGTTCTTAGATTTCCATTTCAGGGTCTTTTGAGGGAGGTGATGGAAGGTTGGACGTCCTTAAAGGCCTTAACATCACCTGTGAGTCCTAAGTTTCACACCTCCCTACACATGACTCCGGTTTGTTTTGGTTTACTTCCTCTGTCTTAAGCCAGGGCAGGTTCTGGGATCTCAACACTTCGTAATTTACTAGACAATATGTTATATTTTTTTCTCTTGTAATTTTATATGTAATATAGCATCAAAACGAAAACTTCTAACTCTGGACTCTGCCAAACAGCTTGCCTCATCATTGGTATTATCCCATCTTGATCACTGCAGCTCTCTTCCAGCACAATTGCTGTCATCTACAATCCACAAAGTACAGCAAATGCAAAATTGGGCGGCTAAGGTCATGACACACTACAGAGATCTCGTTATGACAGCTGCACTAAAGCCCTTCGTGATCTCCATTAGCTTCCAATTAAACATCAGATAGACTTTAAGATGGCCGTCACGGTTTTTAAATGTCTACATGAAATAGCACCAAAATACCTAACTGAATCAATTAAGTCCCACCAACGTGCACAGGATCAGCAACTCAGGGATTTTAACTCTCAATGTACCATTAACAAAGCATCAGACATTTGCAGACAGAAGTTTCAGTGTGCATGGACCAAGAGTTTGGAATTCGCTGCCAACAGATACACATGCAGTTGGAAATATTGATATTTTTAGATGTGACTTAAAGACATTTTTATTTAAAGATGCTTATAGCTCTTGTGATATCTAATTATTCATATTCTTAATCATATATTTTGATATTAACTTTTATTTACTATATATTTACTTTTATTGATATTATGATTATATGTACTATTTATTTTACAACTCTTTATATTAGAGGTGCTCAACTTATTTTGACAAAAAGTTTGTACTAACACAGAAATTGGCACAAGTTGCATTTTCCTGGCTGATGACAAAAATTGCTAACTACTGGTCTTGTCATAGGTACAGGAATATTGCTTGATTATTTTTTAGATACTTAGCGTGTTTTAGGCACTATGGCCCTGAAAAGTCTTTCTTCTTGAGTGCTATGTTTTTTCTCTCTGTGGAAAGAACTTAGGAAGGCTCTTTCTGAGGTAGATTTTAAATTTAGGCTAACCAGGTATTGGGCAATCCTATTTGAATTTCTGGAGGTGAAAGTGTGACATTTTAGGATTTAAGTGCAGAACAATTAAATCATGAATTTCGTGCAGAAATTTCTTTACTTTTGATTAAAAGTTTTGAAGCTTCTAACTTTGAAGTGGTCTGAGCATTTCTTTTAAATGCTGAAAACCACCCACTGATTGGTATAGTCCTGTAGATGATACTCAGCTTTATTCAGTGTAAACATTGTTTTAGTCCTGTACTCTAAAAAATGTCAGGACAAAATTGGTTTTTTAGATTCAAAAAGTTTTTTTTGAAAAACCAAATTTCAATGCAAAATACCAACATGGATTTTTCAAAAATCCATGTTGGTTTTTGCATTGAAATTTGGTTTTTCAAAAAACCATTTTGAATCTAAAAAACCAATTTTGTCCCGATATTTTTTAGAGTGTATGTTCATCGGTTTCAGGTGGAGCATACCTCTAATATTCCTTGTTTTCACATACCTTTTATACATTTTTGGTAAAATTCAGATTTATTTTTGTGACTTAAACATACAGAAATCATGTACACTCTTGTTCATAAATATGGAATATACCGAAATAACCATGATCCTTGTTTTATTTTTTACCCTTGTTTTGGGTGAGTCCAGATTTAGAAAATTAACTTCAACATGCTGAGAAGAGGCTCAACTAGACTGATATGAATGGCTAGAGTGGATTTTTCATATTTTGAGGTTTTCATGAAAAATGGTGATAAACCAACCTTGTTTATTGTGATAAACTCTCAATCGCTAGCGGTCAAAACAATTTCTAGTTGATATTATAGTACATTTTGGTAGAGCACACATGGGGTGTAAAATGCTATATCTATAAAACGTTCCTGGTTGTTATGCAGTTTTGGAATTTGAAAATGTAAAAAAACTGTTCCATTGGACCAAGAATAAATATGACCCATTTTGTCTGTGCTGTGATTGTTTGTCTCATATGTTCCACGTGCTAATGACCATTGAATTGACTCATTTAAAGGCTATTCTTTCCTTTGATGGCAGCAACTTTCACAAATAAACAATTTTCGATGGATTTCTAACCCTAAACAAAAATCATATTTTGACCTTTTTTGCGTCGTTTTTTCAATTTCCTCCAGCCTCCCAAATTTTCAAAAATTTAACGTAATATTTAAGTGAGGTCTTCGAATAACTCTTCAGGAATACACTTAAGTTCTTAAAATTGCGATTTTAACCATTGGATTCAAATGGGATAGCCACAATTCAATGGTAGTTTTCATGTTTTCCTATATTCCATATTTATGAGCAAGAGTGTATAAAGTTGTGTCCACGCCCTGTACTGTTACCGGAATGCTGTGCCATCTTTGCATGAATAAGCAGATCAAATAAATTTGTCCCTGATCTCATTTCGTTTATCAACCCAGATTTGGCCGTGAACCATGGCCAGGGGAATTCCATTTTGAAACCACTTACGAGGGTGACATCCAATTTTTTCTTTTTGCAGTAGTTCACAATGAACATTTAGCTTAAAGAAATACAATAATCATCCTCCGTGACACTAGACAATATGCTTGAGGCAGTGAAACCCCTCCTCAAAAGGTGTTTTATCACACCTTCCAAACATCATGCAATTAATTACCATTGCTATACTTCTGAGAAAATCTGGTGATATGACATGCAACAGGAGCAGCACATGGATCACTCATAGCAATTTCAGCTCAAAGCAGCAAAATTTGTCAATTTGGTGGCTTTTTAACAAAATAAGTTGAACACCTCCTGTATTTACTCTGTACAGTGCCATAGCATGTTTACCATGATGTGCACTATAAAATATGAATAAACTTAAACATATCAACTAACCTGCCTTTCCCATACATGGATGAAATTTGGTACACATTTATAAGGTCTAGTTGTGCCTTTTGACGGTGTGATTCATGGATATTCTATATTTTCGAAATATTGAGAAAAAATATTAAAAATTATAATATTTTGTTTCCAGGCCAAAACTTGGCCACTATTGGATGACATTTGATACATACAGTGATCCCTGCGGTCATGAAGTGGTCTCTAGTGGGGGTGCGGTCTCTCGTTGGGGTGCAAAATGCACTAAAAATACTACTTAGTGCAGGAGTAAGGTGGTCACATAAGGCAAGGTGGTCTTACAACAGGGGGTCTTATAATGCAGGGACCACTGTATATTACCTATTTGATGTTCCAGTGCCTTTTGATGGCCTGATTGATAGGTATTTTGAATACTTTTTGAAATGGTGAGAAAAACATAACTAAATACAATTTTTTGGTTTCTCACCCACAGCTCACAACCTATTCCTTGTCGTGCATGAAACTGCACCATAATATGGGTAAATTAGTCTAGTTAGGCCTATCCAGGGCTAACATACCCTGGCAGGCAGGCAGCTGGCAGGACAGCAGGCATATGGATATTTTCAAGCCAAAACTAAGCCAATGTTCCATATACTTTCATGCAATTTGGTACGCATATCACTTTTATGGCGTAGGGGGGAGGCCCCGGGAGGGTTGGTCTAGTGGTCACGTGCTGGGTTGCCAATCGCTGGGTCCAGGGTTCAAATCCAGCTCTTGCCAGGTTTCCTAGGCCGATGTTGGACGGCTGTTTCAATCACCCTTCGCCTCATTGCCGTGTCCTCCCCCTGTCCTAATTAGCCTACCAAGTGCATAAATACAGGCCGTAAAGCCCCAATCATCCATCCATCCATTCGCTTTTATGGCGTGGTAATTGGGTCTTTTAAAGGACTTTTTGCTGGAGGTTTGCTGCTATGCAGCCTATGTTTATACATGCCATATTTCATTTATAATTTTAGCAATTTTTGGAAAAAATCTTCACGTTCTCACCATGCAGGAATGTGATCACTCAATGTTTGTTGAAAGTCACTTGTAATTCCATCATTGCATGTGTTCATTTTTGCAGTTCTCAAATTTGGTAACATTTCTTATTCAGTAGATTTATTATTTTCAAACAAGTAAAAGGAGTGGTACAGTAATTACATATTGTAGGTATATATATATTTTCCAATACATTCCATAGCCTCATTGTGGTATAACTATAGCTCCAACTACAGAGAGCAATTTGACTTTTTCAATGGACAAAACCATTGCTAAATTGATAACATTGAAAGCTGCTACAAAACAGTCATTTTTCTTTCCACGACACACTGCTTAGCAAAGGTTACCATTGTGCACTAGTCACAATATCTTGAAGATATCCATTTGAACATAATAGTTATTTTGATAGAATTGATTTATCGATGTGTCGCTTTTGAAATAATTGTGATTACTCTCTCTCTATCCGAATGATAAGTTTTGACAATTTGACAATGATGACATTCATTCTTTTCACTGTTTTCAAGAACAAAATTCAATGCGCTGGTCAGTTTTGTAACTGCAATTAGTGGCTTGGCTATGTTACAATTTGGGAGTGGCCTGGCCAGTGGGAGATCAGTGAAGTCAGTTGGATCGGTCAGTTGGATCGGTCAGTTGGATCGGTCAGTTGGATCGGTCAGTTGGATCGGTCAGTTGGATCGGTCAGTTGGATCAGTCAGTTGGATCAGTCAGTTGGATCAGTCATTTGGATCAGTCAGTCACTTGTGAGAATGGTCATCTGATGTGAACGGCGATTGGCGAAGGTGCATAAGGTATGTCACATTGAATTGATTTTTAATTAATAGTAATAATATATTAAAGGGCCAAGTCATAGACCCACATATGTAGCAGTCACTGTTATTATTTTACTATTTTGTGATCACATTTATCATTATATTTTCCCCTTAAATCCTGCAATCTAAACCTGTTGAGCTAAAGGACTGACCCCAAGCCAAGTGCTTAGGAGCAACCTTTTATACCCAACCCATAACACTGTTCGATTTTACATGATTTTTGAGACTCTAAAATAGCAAGTGCTTGAGGGCCTGCCTATCAACCGCTCTCTTAAGCAAAACATTCAAACCGCTGCAGACACTCCCACTCTCTCCGAGGAATATGTCAAAATTGTGTTGAAAGCCGATCCCATGGCAAAGATTTGACAGCATGTCAAAAGTTGACTTTCAATTACATATTTTTCAAGTTTTCACACAATTTTTGTGGGAGCAGCTGCAGTGTTAATAATTGCTAAAACCATATCCATTGCCACTTTGACTCACTGTGTGTAAACTGAGCAAGTATTATTGCTTGTTTCCAACTGATTTAGAGATATTCTCTCAAAGAAATATGCCAAATCGGTCTTCGTAGGCATATTCCCATCAAGAAGTTAAGTGCAGTGTTGTGGTTTGGGTATAATATATTGAGCCTAAAAACATGGCTTGGGTGGACAGGCCCTTTGGCTCAACCGGTTAGATAGCAAGCTTTTAAGGGGATTGTATAAGGTGCATTGGCCGGGAAGGCAGACTCAGTGGCAGCTGGTGGAATACCACTTAAGGTGACTCAAGCGTGGTACACTGCACATACTTCTGAGCAGCCTGGTTGCCTAGCAACATAGCGTCACAACTGCTGCAGGCTCTGATTCAGTTGTGACGTTACCATTTTCTGTTCTCTTTTTTTTAACAGCATGGCAGCCAGTAATTTGCTATTTAAATGAGATCTAATGCAGCTAGAGGCATAATTATTTTTCATTGAATGCAGTAACATCTATTCTACGCTACTTTAAAGTTTCACGTTCTCAGCTTTATCCAAAAGATTTTCTCTGTTAATTTCAGTCAAAAATTGTCTTTATTTATTTAAATTGACATTTGCACAGTTATGGTACTGCAGTAAAAAAATAACTCCGTGAATTTTTTTTTTTCCCATTTGTTTGACAATAACTTGTTAATGATATATGCAAATTAAAAAAAAAAAAATGTATGATCGTTTTCCTAAAATTTGATTACTGCCAAAATTGATGCATGCAAAATCCGTAATTAATTAGTGTGTTGGTGCCCTTTGAGCTCTTACAGAAAAAAATATTTTAACCTTTTTCTTTAAATTGATGGCAAATGTATTGGTGTAAATCCTTGGGAAGACATTTCTGACGTTTTTGTGCAACAAATGTATGTAATGCTTTATTCTGTAGTACATAACCAAAAACTCAATTTATGACTTTTAAGCAGTCATCAGGCAAAACATGCCGTTTCCATGGCAACCAAACGAGTTGGTGAAATTTTTTTGTTTGTCGTTTTTGAAATGTATGGGCCCCATAGACTACGTCTGCAAAATTTTAGAAAAATCTGTATGATCTAACCACCATGCTTGAGTCACTTCAATTGCGGTGGAAGTGGCATTGATGTGAGATTGTAGACTGCAGTGTGTCACATTCTCAGGGAAGTTGGGAGATATAAGTCTGAGATAGTAGATTGCCTAGCTATCTATCATTCTGTCTTTCTCAGACTAACAGAGAGAAAGACAGATAGACGCACAGATAAATAGATGGCTAGATAGATGAATAGATAGATAAATAGACCTGTGTGGGCATTTCCACTGCATCAATGACAGATTGTACGAGCACAGTTTAAAGTACTTGCACATTATTTTTTTTAATTCTTACGGCGAACACACTTATTCTAAATTTTGAGAGCGTAATCACCACAGCCAGCATATCTTTTTTTTTTCAAAAAGATTGTCTCATTTACAGCTCAAGTTGGTCGCACAGTCTTTCAACAGATGAACAATTGGGGATGAAGGAGTGTCAAACATGCTGCTGCGCTTCATTCTGTTACTCAGCGTGGCATATTGCCTTCAAAGTGATGCTCCAGTTAAACTACTCGATCTTGGTAAAGTCTGTAAGTATGAATGCTGCACTCACTTTCTTATTTCACAATAGGTGACAAGCATTGAAAGAGGACTCTGTAAAACATAAAATGACAAATTTTTATGTTCATATGATGGTTGTTGCGATGCGCCGCTGCTGGCCTGGCATTGGTTTCCCGGGGGTAGGGGGGTGGTTTGGTTTACCTTGACACCATGTACTCACCAAGTGACCCAATTAAGGATGTCTTGGTTTACATTTTGCTAGTTCCCTTATATAGAGCAAACAACAACTTTGTCATGTATACCAGTATGCTGTCTTATAGATGGGACAGAGCCAGCGAATCACCAAGCAGAGCGAGGTGTCTCGTACCTTATAGCTATCAGGCGAGTGGAGTGCTCCAGATGGTTCAATCAAAAAAGTGATTCAGACATCCAATAATATATCTGGCACTTTTTTCTCATCACGCGTGACTACTTTCTTGTTCTTATAAAATTATTTTACACCAAAAAAAATTTTTCCAAAAAAGAAAAAAAAATTTTCCAAAAAAAAAAAAATTTTCCCCCCACTAAAAAAAGTTAGGGGAAAACAATTTTCCAAAAATCAAAAAAAATAATTTTTTCGCAAAAATCAAAAATATTTTTTACATTTCGGAAAAAGAAATATTTTTCCCCAAAAAAAAGGTTGTAAGTTACACTTTAAGTCTTATTTCAGATGACCTCTTAAAGTTGTAAGTAACTCTTATTTCAGATACTGTCACTCTTATTTCAGATGACCTATTAAATTCAAGCACACTCAGAGCTATGGGAATGGCCTTGGACAAGATTAAAGATTCATGTGTCCAAAGAATTTCTTGTTCAGATATTGGTTGCGACAATGTTCACTCATCCTGCGACATCAAGGCAAACTTCAAAGAATGTAGCTATTACTGCAAATGTGATGCTGCCTGTGTTGATTTCGGAGACTGTTGCTATGACTACTGGCATGTTTGTACAGATTCTTATGATATCAAAATAAACAGTAACACTCCGGCATTGAGAGATTGGTCTGCTGAATCCCTAGAAAGTCTCCATGACATCAATAACACCATGTCTAGTCTTTTAAAATACTACATTCACAGCAATGTCCAAGGTGACATGTCAGTGAGGAAGTATGCGAGTTGTAAGCGTTTGGCATCGAAATACGAATGGGACTTTAGAGTTGTAGATAAGTGTCCTTCTGCATTCCAGGATCCAAACATCCTGGAAAACTGTGAGGGGCCAGACTTTCTTACTCTAGCTCCTGTTTATAATGACAATGTTGCAATCTTTCAGAATTATCATTGTGTGTTGTGCCATGGATTGGATATATCCAAATTCAAACCAATATCATTAAGTTTTGAATGCCCTTATGATCATTTGTTAAGACAAAAGATTGATAAGCAAATTGAACTGGGGAACACAACAGCAATGAGGAGATTACTCTTTCAACTTTGTACATATGCTGCAGAGGTGGAAAATAACATTTTACTTGGTACGCCGGGACTGAATTATGACTGGATTGTGAGGCAGAGTTGTGTTATAAGGAATGACTTGTGTGATGGATGCGAACCTTTGTGCAAGTCATTTTTGCTCTCGGTTGAAGAAAATTTGAATGTCAATCCCTTTGGCAATGCCTGCAACCTCGACGCTTTAAATACAAGATGCTATAGGAAAATACCTGGACGAATTTTACCGAGTTGGCCCAGTTATTCATTACTCTTTTCAATTAATAGAAACAATTTGAAAATAAGAAGGTTTCGAGAAAAAATCACTAATAAGTATGAGTATGACACCCTTTGTGAAGGGAAGGCAAAACTTGACTTATTCGAGGACGTGTGTGTTAATATAGATACTTCAATAATTTTAAATAATGAGGAGCAATACCATTTGCCTAGCCAAGGTGTTATATCTGAAGATTATAAAATCATGGCCATAATAAGAGATACAACCCCCGGTGATCCATCAAAAGAAAATTATTACAAAGACCGAATATGCCAAGAAGTAATAGACAATATTCAAATTATGAATAAATTTAAGGAAGTTATCTCAATGTTACCAAGTATGTTTTGCATTATTTCTTCAAGAACCTTTTTTGAAGACTTCCAAACGGCTTATGATTTTGCACAAAATTTGCTCTCATCAAGCAGAATCTCAACAGACTTTCTTATATTTAACATTGAAGGATTTAACCTAAGTTATTGTGGAGAATCTGAAATGTTTATTGTTGAGGGTAACATTTTCAATTTTTCCGGCAACTTCATGATAGCAGCTGATATTGGAATGGAAAATTATATTACAATGTTAAACCAATCTGCTGCAATTGTTCATGTGAAGCTTGATCAAGAATCACAAAAAACAACAGGGTCAGCTTTGGCAATATTTTGCAAAACAAGTTCTCCAAGATCTGGCACAAGGTACCTGGGAATTGTAACGTTAGTTTGCAACACCGTATCAATGACATTTCTCTTTGCAACAGTAAGCTTGCATGTTATGCAGAAATTACTTCGTTCAACGGTGGCGGCCTCGATCCCTCATGTTGCTGCATCCCTCTTCTGGGCTCAACTTCTCTTCCAGGTATATGATGCAATCTGAAAATTCCTATACAATTCTGATGAGAAATAGTTTAACGTTCAGATTCTTAAAGGAGGGAGGCTGTTATTGATAGTTCTACATGCCTAATTAGCTACTCAGACACATAGGTGTGCCGGGAGCACGATTTTGGGGGGGGGGGGTGAGAGAGACATTTGCCCGAATTTAAAGATTTAAATTTAATACCATTTCAAATGAAATTGCCTGGAAATCATTAATTTTCAATAGTTTTTATTTTTAAATCACCTGCCCAAATTTTTTAGCCTTTTTGTCCGAATATCACTGTTTCCATAACTTTTGGAGGGAGGGGGGCTACTATCCTCAGACATGCTTTCTGAATGCCGGACACTCAAATAAGTCCTTGTCAGAATATCTACTACCCTAACAATGCTTTGCCAATATTTCTCACAAAATATCCAAAAAGTGCAACAATGCCACATCATCTATTGTATTTCTTATATGTAATAATGTAATTTTATCATTTTCAGATAAGCCACCTCCCTGCCTTCACTTCAAGACCAAGCATGTGCTGTGCCATTGGGATGCTACAGCATTACTTTTGGCTGACATGTTTTCTGATCATGACATTTGTTTCTCTTGATTTCTTTTATCGCTTTTCAAACATCCGCGAACCTTGGTACATGAAAAAAAGTAAGATATCATCATGCAATTTGAGCTGCTGTTGGATCTTCGCAGTCATTTTGATGTCAATCCCAATCTGTCTTGATAATTTTACGAGTCTTTCTATTAATTATGGGTCCGGCAGTGGCATATGTTTCATTGAGCCAAGACTGTATCTGATTGGCTTCTTCATTGGTCCATCACTGTTCCTGTTCTTTGTCAACGCAACATGTTTCTTCGGGACTATAGTCAACATATGTCGTGTTCTCCCTGATGACACAGATATCGCAGCTGCCTCAGACCGCAACATGGTGATGGTATTCGCAAAAATCGGAGCTCTGATGGGAGTAACTTGGCTTTTTGCCCTTGTGCCTTACATCACAGGTATTGAGGAATTCTGGTACGTTTTTGTCGTTATGAATGGACTACATGGGCTGCATATTTTCCTGTCATCAGGAATTATCGGTCATTTCCGAAAAATGGTAACCCAAAACCAACAGGAGACAACCAGAATAAGTGCAACGCCTGGTAGTGTTTCAGAAACGAGATTTTAAGTTAAGATGAGTGCAGACTTTGAAGTTCACAAAAGAAACTGATGATTCCAATAGTGAATGAGGGAATAAGAAGACTTTTCATTGCGTATTTCTTCATTAATATCCATTCTTACATGTGCATACAATCCTTCCATGGCAGCCTGTCCAGTTTGTTATTAATAAAGGCAGATAACACAAGAAATGTGTATCTTATTTTTCTGTTACCAGGTGTCCAAAATCTTTTTCTTAGACGGTAATATAACACTTTTATCAGTTTTTTTTCTGGTGTAATTGAAAATATCTTTACTTGCAAGTCCAAAGTATAGGTTGGTAGCTATTAACATTCCAAATTTTGGTCTGATTTTATATTAATCATTGAAAAACCTTTCCTGCTCTATTCTTTATTTACTTGATACGTAATTATGATAAATTAATATAATAATGTAGAGTACATAACAGTCTAATTAAGACTGTAGCGTAAAAAAAATAACCCGGTTTCATATTTGGAGCATCAGACACAATGTCTGAGACATCGGTGTGCCAAACATAATCTGTTTGAACAGGATCTAACCCTTCTGTGGCATAAAGAAATTCTTTGATAGCTTGCAGAGGTTCAGACATTTCAGTGACCTTCATGGAACACATTTTTACTGTCCTTGTATGGGATTTTTGATGTTGCAGAGAGATGTTGACGGAGTCAACCTGCAGAACTATGCCATTTCTGGATTTATTCAAATCATCCAAAGTCATGTCATCATGTAATATCTTATCATTGTGACTCAGAGTGAACAGATCTGGGGAATATTTCTCCTGTCCTCCATCCCATATTTTTTTCCTTTTCAGGTCATAAATCCTAGTGTCAGCGGGATACATCTTCATAGTGCTTTTTCCACAGTGGTCGAAGACAGTCACCTGAAAAAGAAAGAAACATAAATTGAGTTTTAGGTCAACACTGTGTACCAACCAAGTGACCCAATTAAGGATTTTCTTTGTTTACATTTTGCTAGTTTTCATATATAGAGCAAACAACAAATTTTGCCATATAGCCAGTATGCTGTCTTATAGTATACACAATACACATACAAACATTGGAATCAATCAGTTAAGTTTTCTGGGAGATTAGGCAGTTTTAGTAAATTTTAGTGCATTTTTTACTAGAATCACCAAATCGTTTGATTGCTAAATATTTAAAGCTTTAAATTTCACATAAAGATTTCTGATACATAAATACAGCATACTGGCTATATTATATTATAATTACGCATAGATCACACGGTACACAGCGTCAACAACATTGAAAGCAAGATGGATGGATCATCATATAAACATGGCAGTTATAGCCAGGATAACTGTAATGCTACGAAACAGCGCAGCTGTCACATGCCTAAAAGCAGCGCGAGAGATGTATCGTTTTGTTTGTCTGTTTGTTTGTGTTTTACGCCTCTGCAGCACCTGAAGTGGGCTATATCGAGGCAGGCGATCGCCGTCTGATGATGAGATGAGAAGACTGAGAGTCTGGCACATACCCTATTAATTCAGGGATGCACAGGGTCTTTCAGTTGCCCCAGCATAGAATACTGGATACAACCCACCTCCATTTAATGTCCCATGGGCTCGGACTAAAGTGAGTTCCCGGGGTGAGATTTGAACCCATGCCCTCAAAGCCAGTTGACAAGTGCACTTACCAATTAGGCCACGGGGGAACTCTGAGAGATGTATGGTAAGACCAATATAAAATTTGTCCTGAATGCCAAACCATCAGAAAACCATTCAGTTCTCATCATCAACCCTTATTGTCATCACTATAAAGCTAAGGCTTTCTATCCTCTGAAAAAAACCTAAATGCCAAAAACCAGCCAGATAAAACAAAAATTGTCGTATTTAGGTGAAAAGTTAGTATGAGACTTTTAATTTTTTTTAAAGAAATCTGTGTTTATTTTGTTGTAACGTGCCAGTGTGAATATGTGCTGTATAATCATCTTTTATGATAGACTTGCATGATATAGGCCTACATTAAATTTGAACCCTGGAGCAAGACATAACACAATAGCTAACAACTGAGATACATGCCTGTAAAGGATGGCGCTGCGAGCGCTGTTTTTCAAAATGGATGTTCTTGTCAGATTTGACAATTTTGCAAGGTGAAAATGTGGATTTACGGCTTCATGTCAACCTTTGGTGAGTGTTTCAAGGGCTATATCTTTAACCCTGATTGCAATTAAGCATCGACTGCTATCATGACTATCACAAAGTCACTTGATTAATTGCAAATTGTAATTTTCCATGTTAATTACGACTTCGTAGTCAATTGGACGTTGATACAAGCCAATCGGCCACTTCACAGGCCATTTAATTGCATTTGAGATAAAAATCCACTCATGTCTTTGTCCTGTGAGTCGGATAATTGGTCATTCTAATCAATACTGGTTAAAGAATGGTGACAACTCACAAGTCATTGATAAATGCCAATTTTCAAGTTGCAAAGTCCACATTTTATTGTATAAAAGTGACTCCATCTTGAATTTCACAAAAAAAACACTGCACACAGCGCCCTCTTTTTGCACTGTGAGACAGTGATCAGTCAATAGGTCTGTCTCCATATGGGCATTGTGACAGTGATTATAGGTAGGTGGCACAACAAAAAGGCGGCAGGGCTATTTTCATCTTTGGGAAATTCCAACAGATGACATATTATCTGGTTTGTTTGCAAATTAAATGAAATCCTGTGACCAACAGTTAATAATAATCTAGTTGTTAACACATTATAATCCCCAAATCTATATGATTCTAACCAACAACACACTTTTCTATTGAACTGCTGTCTTGAGAACATAATCAATAGCTGACCCAAACAATCAAACATTCATCAAACACACTCATTAAGGTGGCTCGCTACTCATGTAATTACGTCATGTGAGCACTTTTCAGCGCAGCCAGGCAGGCCCTATCTTATGGTAACTTCACTTGGGGTTGCCACTTCTATTGGGGTTAGAGACTTCTCGTTTGGAGCATTAGATGCGCCATGAAGAGTACTATATACAGCCGGAGATTCAACTTGAAACTCAAAACAGAAAATTTTTACAGGCGATTTTCGGCAAGCAGGTCTAATTTCTCAAAAATGACTTTGTGATATAAATAAATGTTTATATCAATTTGAAGTGTGGTAAGAAGGCTTGTCTATATCATCATGTTGTTCCCAACTACTTTTGGAAACTAATGACAAAGAAATAAAAAATCCTATCACGTCAATTTTTTTTAGCGCCATGGTTTATAAAAAAAGTTAAAATTGTGAAAATCGAAACTTATATTCCGAGCCCTTGGAAGTCCTTTAAACTAAATATATCTCTTTGAAATTGTAATCACCTTTTCCATAAAGTTTCTTCTTTAATTTCATGCATCATTGCATAATATGTGATGCATAACCACTGAATGGCAGAACCAACTTCACAGTAGGAAAAATAAGAAAAAATTTTAGTTTTTCAGGTTTGCGTGGACTGACTTCCTGGTGCGTTTTTTTAAAAGGCTGGTAGCGACCACTTTTGTTTACATATCCTTGCTATAAACTATGTTTTGGATCATTCTAAACTGTTTTTAAGAAATCCTATCATGGAAAGTTCACGAGTATCGAGCCACCTTAAGTAAAACTCCTTAGTTTGGTCAACAATATCAAAGGGGATTCTATCACAACTCCTGTTGCTTTGCGATAACACCTATACAGTAAAACTGAGAACTGCATGCTGCTGCCACCTGGCACAAAAGTTGATTTCCTATGCTACAGCATTGCTGTCACAAGAAATAGTTCCAATTTCATTGCACATTCACAAAATTTCTATTCAACATTGATGTATACCAGAGTCAGACTCGGCAATCACACTCTCTAAGGAAGTAGACAAGGTCATCAGCACACTCACAAACAGCCCTGGTGTCTTCCAGACAAAATTGTGTGTGTTCTTCTGGTCGAAAGTATGTGGACGCTCGCAGGAGCTCGCTGAATAGCACACTAGTCACTAGGTGGCAACACAAGACAGCATATTTTTTTATCTGTGGCAATGCAAGAGCAGTCCACTTGTAGACAGTATACAGTACACATAAATTCTGAACTGAAAATAGAGACAGACGTGTTGCCACATACAGCTTTAGGGACATGTCATCTCAGATATTTTTTAAGGATTTTCGATTTTGGGAAAGTGATGGAACAACCTTTAACCATTATTTGTAGCCAAAGATCCTTTGGATATATTTGTCGTGTTTTAACCGTACAAAAATTGAAAATTGTGAAATAGAAACAAATTAAAAATACAATGAAGCATATTTTTGGTATTGAGGATCAGTGTGAAATGCCCAAAAACTTCAAATAAGGACAATCAGATAAGCGAACTAGTAGCCTCTTGAAAAAAAAAAACTCAGTTGATTCAAACATTGGGTGGCGCTACATAGAAGCAGTGAGAAATCTACTTCTCTCTGAGCAGCTCAGGATAACTTGGAGTTCATACCCAGCTGAAGTCAGAATTTACCCTGGGTAGCTGAAGCGATTTCATTTTAAACAGGAAATACTCTGTCTCTGTTCGGGACTGTCAAGGGCATCAGAATGCTGACAGTCCCTGGAAAATCGAATTGGGTCAACAATAACTTGATCTGTTTTGGACAGATCACCAGATCAGGTCGAACAACAGCTGTCCATATTACTACGCCAAACTACTTTCACAAAGCATGGTTGCTGGCAAATATCCAGTCCACTGCTTTGAATGAAAATGTTTGGAAATCATGAGACAAAAAGAAAGTTTTGAAACTTTAGCATACACTTTGCCTGTGAAAGTGATGATTTTACTCATCAGAAGTTTGATGGTATTCAATCTACTTATGCCATTTATTGCCTGTTAAATTGTGGTCAGAAAAGTGTCCAAAAAGAATGCATTCTCACTTATTCACTTGTCCATACAAAGCCGATGTTTTTGTTTTGTGATATCAAAAATTCTCAATTGTATTTATTCTGTTACTTTACGGAGATTTATGAACTAGGACAACAATATAATTCACAATTTCATAAAAGCTGTGTTACACTCAGCAAAATGTCTTGTCCATGCCACAAGTGGCCCCCTCTATACTGGCAATATATGTGAGCTACAATGTATACATCCTCCATGATAAAAAATAGTTCCAACTTATTTGGTATTTACAGGCTGTCTGCTTAAAATTGAAGCCAACAATTTAAGTCAGATTAGACACTTGCAGAGTTTTTGGAAATAAATTAGACCATCACTAAATGATGGAACTGTCCTGGTTTCTTCCACACTGCCCTGGTTTCTTCCAGAGGTCGAAATTCTGTTGACCGCTCACAGGAGCTCGCGAATTTTGCACCCTAGGTGGCAGCAAATAGCGGTCAACTTGTAGACAGGGAAATACTCATTATTGTAGTCACCCTGCAGATAAATCAGACAAACCACATGTTTTCTGTCATGTCTTCCATGGTCCGACTATCAACATTCAGATGTGAAGTTTAATGAATACTTAATTCCAAGACATGGCCTGAGAATTTATAACATTTTACAAATTTGCTAGCCTCGGATAACCTTATAAAAGCAAATGTTGAGAAACTTCAATCTTGTTTTTATCCCCAACAGTAAAGACGAAAGAGTTGGGAGAATCAATTACCATTGAAGTCGATGGGATTACGTTAAAGCTCTTTGCAGCTTGGCAGTTCGTTGAAAAAATTAACCTTCTTAATTTCAGTTTGCAAACTGGCTTTGCCACGTCTTCGACAGATTTCTGTTAGTCTTCAAATCTCCTTTTTTTAAAGAAGTCATTTAATAAGTTTGTTTATTGTCACCTATGCTGCTACAAATGACAAGCGCTGAATCAACTGATTAATGATAACTGACACAAACAAAACATTTTTAAGTAAGTGATATCACAAGGCCAAGTTGAAAGTTAATTTTGAAGGAGTTTGGACTGCCAATCTGCTAACATCTATAACGGGTCAATATACATGTAATGTAAAATGGTTATAAATAAATACAGATCAGGATTTACAGGTGATTACATAATTTTACACACTGAGACTGAACATGATTTCACAAACACATTTTTTTGCGTTGGCGTTGGTCAGTGTAATCATCATCAAACGTAATTATGGCTGTCCAGAAGCAGAAATTCAGAAGCAGAATTCAGAAGGACCATAGTTTTATTGTGCAACATAACAAACAAGAAATACAAAAATTAAGCATTGCAATATTCTTATGCTTCTATTTTGCTCAAATTTAACCAATGTTACAACGTTTATACTTAGTGTGTTATTGCACACAGTGTTGTGTGAAATGTATGTCTAATGATGACTGTAGCGTAAAACATAACCTGGTTTAATAATTGAGGCATCAGGTTCAGTGCCGTACCAAAGATAAACTGTTTTATCAGGATCCAACCCTTTTGCGGCATACAGAAAATCTTTGACAGCTCGCACAGGCTTGGATATTTCAGCACTTTTCATGGCATACAGTTTCCTTGTCCCACGTGCTTGATCTTGCAGGTAGATGGTGATCGAGTCAACCCGCAGAATGATGTAATTGCTGGATATGTTCAAAGCATCTAAGGTCATGTCATCATTCAACACCTTGCCACGGTGACTGAGAGTGAATAAATCAGGAGAGTATCTGTCTTGTCCTCCATTCCACAGTTTTTCCTTTTTCAAGTCATAAATGTTGGTGTAAGCAGGAAACTTATTCATAGTGCCCTTTCCACAGTGGTTAAAGACAGCGACCTGGAATAAAAAGATTGAAAAAATTATATCAAAGTCATCAAAATTGGAACCAATACTGCCCCCATCATTTGTACAACACAAAATCAAAGAAAAAATAAAGTTGCATGGGGTGCTTCAAAACACCCTCAATGTTGATGTGAAAACTTTTGGTTTGCAACAGATGTGACAAGGTGCATCAGCATTGGTGAGGTGCATCATGCAAGAGAAAGGTGTGATTCACATACCAAAGGGTGCATCAGAGTCATACGGGGTGCTTCACAACATGTAGGCCTACATGCATGCATGCATGCTTCTTCTGACTGGCAAAGTTTTCACATGATTTGATGGCTCAACTATGCACATTCAGGCAAATTCCTGGCCAATGCAATTTGGTTTGAAGAAATGCAGAAAACCAGAGCACATAGATTTCACGGTGATTCATGACTGGACATGGCATCTGGATCCGGATAGATGCCAGTCACCTACCGAAATCACAGACCCAAGACAAAACAGAGAACATTTTTCACAAATTGTTTTATTTTATGTAAGCCATTGATATCCGTGAAGGGCAATTAAGGTTGACAAAGGTTCAGAACCTCCAAAATTGCAGTTGAGCATCTCAGGCTGCTTCTCTTGTCAAACATTCACTGATTCAACTAAGTTGGCACATTGGTAAACATGAAACCAAGTCCAAAGCCCGTCAGCTCAGTTTCTCAGCTGACTGAGCTGTCAAAAGTTACCAATCTACTGACTTTACTTACAGTTGCACAGCCTATGAGGAGATGATATCAGTCAAATTAAACAGCTAGCACCTTATAATCTGAATGTTATCTCCCAATGCGACATCCTTGGTGAATAACTGACATTTGTGTCCCTTGCTTCTCCTGGTTACCAAGCACATGGTGGCTATATATAGGGCAGATTTCACGAAAAACTGCAAAATGACTTACCACAACTTGTCTACAAGTTACATCAGCACAATACTGATAAGGCCAGACATAATCGATTTGTAGATCCTCAGATTTTCTCAAGGTGCTTCTTCTGAGGATAGCTGGCAGGACAAAAAAAAGCTGAAATCTAAATCTTCTATTGTGTCAATCCATTAAATAAAATCATGGGTAAACACTCTTTTCTGTTGGATTAGTAGATCAGAGTAGCTAAAAATATGGCCTTGTGCTAATGTAACAACAATAAATGATGGAGGACGGAATTGAGTTACATTAGCAGTCTTTTTTTTATTTTTCATTTTTTACCAAGTTTATAATGACCAACACAATTAAAAATGGTTCCAAAATAATGTTCAAGACATTTTTTATCAATCACATATCATTAAATTTTCCTGAATTGGCTTTAGCAGATTCCACAGAGTGTCAAAGTAAGCATGTCTGATCACCAGTAAGTTTGGTCATCCAAAATTGTCCCATATTAAGAACCATATTAAGACAATTACCAATGTGATTGCAATTAGCAAAGGTGTAAACTATCAAATAAATCAACCATAATGGGAGTTTAAATTGGTGTTGTTCAAATGTAATTTCAATGTGTTTTTAAAAGGCAGTTTCAAGTAGGTAAAGGGGAAGTGATTTAGGGTAGCCAAAAGGTGTGAAAGGGTAAAGTAATGGCTGATTCTTCCTTCTTGCTGGCGTACTCGTACTTTATTTTGAGTTGTACAGTATATGACTAGTCCTACAACACAGACCTGCCAAATTAATATTTCATTAAAACAGGGATGACAGTCATGTCTAAACAGTGACAGGTCCTCCAGAGGAGAAGACATAGTCCCAAATTATAATTACTAGGACGCCCGTAGGAGAGAAGGGTGCCCTGAAGTTTGTGAGGCTGTGAATGGATATTTGTCAATTTTTATGTGTCATAATTATGTCCCTGTGGCCCGGGCCCATTTTACATTAGAATCGGCTGTCCCTTTACAATTTTTGACATTTAATGTAGAATTCCTTGTCGCTCAGTTGTGGGTGGGGTTTTACGTCCCAGGGGCCAGGACCCATGTTCTTTCGCCATTTGACTTGTGAATTCCCTGACCCTGTTGGCCATAAAACGCGATCCAGATAAGAGTTTTGTCAGTGGTTGTCAGTGGTTGATAATCGGTTAGGATCGGGAAAGGGCAATGAGCCTGAGGTAGGTTTGGGAAATCTATTTTTTCATTGGTCTCATTGATGAAATGAAATGTGGGGAAAAAGAGTTTGTTATTTGTAATGCTGCTCACCTTGTAATAAGCATATTAAAGATGGCAATGGAGCAGATGATTTAAAATTGAGAGATATTGAGACCCAATTGATTGTTATTTTGACATGTGCAAGGTTGAAGTGTAAAAATGTAAAAGTAGCTGTATAGTATCGATCTATCTATCTATGTATCTATGTATCTATGTTTCTATGTATGTATGTATGTATCTGTCTATCTATATGATTTTAATCCATGTTTTGGTATTGCACTGATGTGCTATCAATCTATAGTTTATCCATATAGCAATATCATCATAACAATATTTTAATAAGGTTTTATAGGACTATTTGGGAATATATGAGCATTTGCCCCTCCCCTGGAAGACTTGTGATTTGAAAATATATATTTTTGAATATTTTTAGGGTACACAGTAGGCCTACTGGATCTGAAACTGTGGAGTAGCCACAGGTGGAGCAAGTGTATGCTATGGACAGAAGCCACCTAGTGTAACTCATGGGAAGCACAGAGAAAATGTCTTTTTTGTTCAGATGGGATTGATAAGCGTTGAATAAAGATGGATTTTAGAGGATATATGCATCTTAGAAGGATATCAGCCCTTATTTCAAGGTAGAATGATAGGAAGGAGGCGCATGGGAAATTTGGTGATGATTGAAAGAGGTATGGCCGAAAAATAAGATAAACAACAGATTTAGAGAGATGTGCAGTTATGTGGTGGATGTGGTGGATTGCTGTATTACTTTTGACGATTAAAAAAAAAAATGTATGGCTCTAAAATTAAAATCACATCTTTTCACAAGTCAGGGTTCTATAGAAAACAAACTTAGAACTCAGCAGTCCATGTAACTATTACAATAGTAAGGAATTCTTATTAAAGTGGTAAATATCATCAAAAGGGGGAAAATATGAGATGGAATACAAAGAACTCAATACTTACATATACAAATATCAGTGTTTACGCTGTTTCATCCCATTATCCATTCAAGACGTAGTATTGAGTAGGGTTTCCAGTGGGAATGGAAAGAACCGGGAATTAATATTTAATCCATGCTACCTTTTCCTTATAACTAATGGAATGACTGTAAATACTTCGATGCAGAATTCAGAGGAACTGAACTTGTCTTTTATTGAGCAACACAATAAACAAATATACAAAAATTAAGCATTGCAATATACATTTGCTTCATTATGTTTACTCAAGTTCAACCATATTATAGTTCATTGTTTATGGTTTGTTTTTTATTGCATACAACACAGTTTAGAGCATAGTTTGTGTCTAATAACGACAATGACTGTAGCGTAAACCATAACCTGGTTTAATAATCGAGGCATCAGGCACAGCACCGTGCCAAATATATTTTGTTTTAGCAGGATCCAATCCTTTTGCAGTGTACAGAAAATCTTTGACAGCTCGCACAGGCCTGAACATTTCAGCACTTTTCATGACATACAGTTTCCTTGTCCCTCATGTTTGATCTTGCAGACAGATACTGATTGAGTCAACATCCAAAATAATGTTATTCTTGGATTCGTACAAATCATCCAAAGTCATATCATCATGCAACACCTTGTCATCGTGACTCAGAGTAAACAGATCAGGCGAGTATTTATCCTGTCCCCAATTCCACAGTTTTTCCTTTTTCAAGTCATAAATGCTGGTGCAGGCAGGATACATCTTAACAATGCTCTTTCCATGATGGTCATAGACAGTGACCTGGAAAAAAAAGAAACGATAATCAATAGTGATGTCAACAGTATTTGAAGCAGCATTGCTTCGTCATTTGATATAAAAACAGATGTGATAAGGTGCATAGGCATTGGTGGGGTGCGTCATGCTAGAGAAAGAAACAAATAATATATTGAAGGGTGCTTCACAACTTGCTAATGCATACATGCATCTTCTGATTAGTCCTGCCACAGGACGGGACTCATGTTTCCTTTGCGGATGTCTGTCCGTCTGTTTGTGTTTGTCAATTTGTCTGTCAACAAGATTGAGGAACACAGGCCCAATGTTATTTGATAGGGAAGGGTGTTTCACTTACTCATCAAAGACTTTGACCCATACCTAACTCCGACTAGAGCAAAGAAAATTGACTGCCATTATTATCCCACATGCCTCACGTATCGGCCGTTATGACCCAATATTTTTTCCTCTCAACAGATGAGAGTTCATGCTTCCACAATTAAGCAGTGTGGTTGAGGATGTTTGGCACTGATGCAATAGCACAATATCATACGTTTGGGTCATGACCATATCAGTTAGTAACTATGTAGGTTAGATCCTGACCTTTGGAAATTCATATAGTTCATTAATCCATACAACAAAGGTCTATATTTGTACTCACAGGGAGCTTTCGTCCTTGTCTCAAGGACTTCTTCAGCCTTCTGACAAATGCTCAGGGGTCACATGACCGCCTATGGTCAAGGTCATGTGACTGGAGGAGACTGCCATAAATCGGGGGGAGGTCCAGGCCTTGGTCCCGATTTAACGATGGTTTGCGCTTCTTGATCTCTATCTATTCGCTAAGGGAGAGGAACATGTGATTTATCACCAAAAGGCTTTAGCCCGAGGTGTGATAAAACACATATTCCTGATCCAGTGGCGTATCCAGGATTTTTTCCAGGAGAGGCAAATGACCAAGACATTTCCCCAAAATTTTTATTGTTTACAACAGCTTTTTGTGTGTCGCGCATGGTAACACAATGGTAAAATTTTTATCCATACGACTATCAATTAATCAGTCAAAATCTCAATACTGTTGTGGTTGCCCCTAAATAATTGATAATATCTAGTAATATGTCTGAATACTATGGCAAAAATGTCTTGATCGTGAAAATGCTGAAAAGTTTGGAAATGGTAAAATAGGTAAGGAAATTACTTTCTTGGTTGACAATTCAGAGAAATTAACGGAAGCTATTACTGAAAAAATTAAGCATATCTTTGCGAAAATAGGAAAATCTAGTATCTAAAATCTAGGGAAATAAATAAATTAAACTTAAAAATTGACAACAATGACATAATAACATAATGCACTTGTCAATAATAATAACATAATGCACTTGTCAAACCACTTTTGAAGAAAGAGGGACTTGAACTGATCAAAAAGAATTATCGGCCAGTCTCAAATCTTTCTTTTCTGAGTAAAATCATTGAGAGCGCTGTAATCAAACAGTACGTTGAACACCTAACTCAGAACAATCTTGAGGATGAAAAACAATCAGCCTACAAGCAATTTCATAGCACCGAAACCCTCTTAACAAAAATCCATAATGATATTATGCTTAATATGAGCAACGGTGAAGTGACAATGCTAGTATTGTTGGACTTGTCTGCTGCATTCGACATAATTGATCATGGCATATTGCTAGAAAGACTGTGAAACAGGTATGGTGTACACAGTGCAGCTTTGAGATGGTTCAAATCTTGCATTTCTGAAAGATCACAGTCTGTGATAATAAATGACAAAACATCAAGCAAACTTCCACTCAATTTTGGGGTTCCTCAAGGCTCCAAACTTGGACCAGTCTTATTTAACTCCTATGTTGCCCCAGTCAGTGAAGTAGCACGAAGAAATCAGGTTCATGATCAGAAGTACGCTGATGATGAGCAACTCATCCTTTCATTTAAACCAACCTTTTTGGGAGAACAACATGCAACTGAGAAAATGGAAAATTGCATTGCAGAAATCCGAAATTTCTTGCATGACAACAAGCTTTGCAATAATGGAGATAAAACTGAACTTCTTCTGATTGGAGCACCAAACCAATTGAAGAAACTTCAAATGACATCCATCAATGTAGACAATGTTGAAATCAAGACTGCCAACCATGTCCGCAACTTAGGCGTGCTCTTTGACAAAAATATGACCATGGAGAAGCAGATCAACAAAATGTGTCGTAGCGCATATTTCAATTTGAGAAACTTATCGAAACTCCGAAAAAACCTAGACAAGGAAATAGTTAAAACTGCTGTCAATGCACTTGTCACCCCTCATTTGGACTACGGAAATGGGCTGTTGTATGGCACTGCCACCCGATTGTTAAATAAACTTCAGGTTGCTCAGAACTCGGCAGTTCGATTAATTGAGAGATTGAAAAAACATGACAGTGTCAGCCATAGTAGGAAACAACTGCACTGGTTACCAATCACAGCAAGAATCCAATTCAAATTGATGGCGACTACATGGAAGGCAATCAACAACCAGGCGCCGCAATACATCCAAAATCTTCTTCAAGTCAAATCACAACAGAAACATAACCTGAGAAGTAACCACAAGCTGCTGTTAGCAGAACCTGCTCCATGCAACAAAAACAAGTTTGAGGATCGGGCATTTTCCTATGCAGCACCAAAACTCTGGAACAGTTTGCCTGAAGAAGTTAGAACTGCAAAAACCTTGGAAAGCTTCAAGAAGAAACTAAAAACCCATTTGTTTCAGAATTCCTATAAGTGATTTAATCCTAAAAGCGCTGATGAGCAGTTTACTGAAATTAGCGCTATATAAATCCATATTATTATTATATTATTATTATAAGAATGATATAATGTATTTTATTTATTCCAACTTGGTATCTTTCCGACACAAATACAGGCTCAACACAAAAGTATTAAGGGTAGAAATGAAGGTGGTTGAGTAAACATCCCGTCACAAATTTAACGTTATGCAGTGTAAAATTTTTAAATACAATGTTGGATATTACTTTCCAATGATTCTGTATTCTATACGATAGCCTGGTTTAAATAAAGAAACATCCGAGATATCACTTTCCCACACATATTCTGTTCGAACAGGGTCTATATCCTCTTCGGCAAACAAGAATCCTTTGATGGCTTGCAATGGCTCTGACATATCAGCTACTTTCATGGCATATCGATTTGACCACCTGAACCTTCTCCCATAATGTAACAACACCACATCCATTGAGTGAACTTCTAGGCTGAGCTCATTTACTGGAATGTACAAATCAGCCAAAGTCATATCATCATGTAAGACTACGTCCCTGTGACTCAGAGTGAACAGATCCGGAGAGTATTTCTCTCTTCCTCCATTCCACAGTTTTTCCTTCTTCAAGTCGTAAATGCTGGTGCAACTCGGAAGGGTCCCCACAGTTTGCCTCCCAAGATGGTCTGTCACCCTGACCTGAAAGAAAAAGAAAAAGAGACACCTGTTACGGACAGATCATTTGACCATTTTTCCAAAATGGTGAACTGATAGCTCTAAAATGACGTAATTGTTTTTAAAAAATTACTGCACTTTACGAACATCATTTTTATTATCCCTCAAATCTTCCAAACACACAGATCTGTTAAATGAATGTTTCATTTAAATTATATGCAGTTAGGACAATACTCATGTTTTAAATGTGACTGGCACTGTAGAGCGGCAGGCAAAGTCACTGTATTGATTTCAAAACTGGAAAAAAATTCTTTCATTGATTAAAACAGTAAAAACAGATTTTCTTTTTCCAACTCAGCAGTCTGTTAACTAACTTTCAAATTCATGCAGAGTCAAGGATGGTAAATCCGTCCCTCTCCTAATATATATATTATATGCATACATTCATGGAAGTTGTGTGATTTTTTAAAGGAATAGAAATCCGTATTTCAACAAATTTTGTGACTTTCATGGCATTGACGGCATTTTTAGATCGTTTTTATAGCTAAGCGTTTTTCAAGTTTGTACTTTATCCCAAGACTGTGATGTCACAGATTTAGTTTCGTAACTTTGTATATTAAAAGCCCAGATTTCAACACATTGACACATATAGGTTATTATATATAGAATTTTATTGACATCAAAAGCATCAAACAGATACAGATGTCATCATAAAAAAAAATAATAATAATAATAATAATAATAATAAAATCGATATATGAATAATATGAAAAAGCATGAAATCTAAAAAACTACAAAAACTACAAGCTACTAGGATATACAAGTAAAATATAATCATATATACAATTCATTAAAGTCATCAGATATAAGTTAAGAACATAATCAGCACACATTCAGGTTAAATATAGCACATCATGTACGTATGTAATATAAAGAATTGAATGTAATATAAAGAATTGGAAACAGAGTTTAGTATTTTGATTCAGAGCACCAAGTAATAATACTGTAAACGACATAAAAGACAATGACAACTAAACAATATTACCAAAGATATTTACATAATTATACAATATTATATACACAGTAGCATAGACCACAGGTCACGCGAGGGAAGTGTCAGTGCCATTAGTCATCCATCTTGGAGGGAGCTAAATTTATTTAAATAATATTGTCAGTTTTTAAAACTGTATTTAAGAATCTGCCTAGGGCAAATAATACATCTTCATTTTTTTGCGTCTAAGGAACAGTTCGTTATTACTAAGCACTGAAAAATTTTCTATGTATTTATTTGCTAATTCAAATAAATTCTACCCTTATGTCTTTCCAATAGTTACACAACATTAAACAGCGGAATTCATCTTCCAAACAATTAGAATCACATCTCTTACATATCCTATTCTCCGCAGGGATGTAAGGTCGTTTATGTCGACCTAGTTCGATATGTAAATTATGGGAACTCAGTCTAAATCTGGCTATACTTTGGAAGATTGATTTTGGCAGGTTGAAATTAAGATAGGGTTCTAATCGTAAATCATTTTTGAATTGTTTGTAAGTTTGAAGTTTAGGATTGAGTCACTCTCATTTATTTCATGCATTATTTTTGTTTGAGCTTTCTTAAATAGAGATTCATTCATAGAAGCAACTGTAACGCCTGCACTATCTAGACCATTTGAGATTATACAGAGTTTGGATAACCAGCATTGGTGGTTTCTTTCATGTAGATCAACCTGGATATCGAAGCATGTTTTAAGAAGTTTAGGAGCATCATTACTTTTAAGCCTTTGCCAATATTTAAGCGCTGAAGCTTGCTGTCTGTATATCAGAGAGAATCTTCCTGTATCAGCTAAGATAGCAATTGTGGATGTTTGATTCCGTACACCTAGAAGGTTTTTAAGAAATTTAAGTTGTATCCTTTCTAAAATGTCAATCTCTTTAGTTTGGAACCAAATTTCACTGTTGTATTCCAAAATAGGTAATATGTGAGTGTCAAACATTTTTAAGCTCAGGCTTGGTGGAAGGTACCCAACTGTAGATTTAATTTTCTCTTTAAGAGCATGCATTGCCTTTTGAGCCTGAGATGCTAGATGGTCATACATGAGTTTGTGAATATTAGAAGAGTTACTTATTATGTGCCCAAGATATTTGTAAGAGTCAACTACTTCAAGTTTCTCATCCCCAATTTGGAATTCATAATCTGACATATTGCTTCTGTGTTTTGCATTAATAACCATAACTTTGCTTCTCTGAGAGTTAATCAGTAAATGCCACTTTTTGCAATACGCCTCAAGGTTATTTAGTAGCACTTGCATGTCATGAGCATTTTCAGACATTAGAACAAGATCATCTGCATACAACAAGTGTGTGAATGTTGTACCATTTACAGTCACTCCACATTTGTGGTCAAGGTATTCATCCATATCGGCCAGGAATACATTAAAAAGTTTTGGACTAATGATTCCACCCTGGAGGACACCAAATGTACTATCAATTTTGGATCCCAGCTGGCCCTCCCATCTGACACGGGCACTTGATTTAGAGAATAGGCTACGAATTATTCTAAGCAATCTGCCTCCATTTCCCTGTTTAATAAGTTTGTAATACAGAAAAGTTCGATTGACAAAGTCAAAAGCCTTTGAGAAATCTATGAATGTAATGTACAGAGGTCTCTTTTTAGATTTAGAATAAGAAACCAAGGTGTCAATAATGAAGACATTGTCACTAGTTCTACAGCCTTTTGAAAAGCCAAATTGATTGTGATCAACCAAATTATCTGCTTCACATTGAAAGGCTAATATCTTGTTAACTATTGATTCAAATATTTTTCCCATACAAGCCATAAGAGTCAATTTACGGTAGTTATCAAGTTCATTTCTGTCGCATGGGAGAGGAACATGTGATTTATCGCCCAAAGGCTTTAGCCCGAGGAGTGATAAACACATATTCCATATCACATGGTGAATAACTGTCTTATACCATGATACAAACAGTCAAACATGGGACGATACACTGACAACAAAGGATTTGAGATTTATTGCAGTAAAATACTGGCTTGTGACTGGCTGACAGTGGTGTCAGATGGTATTATAATGTGACCGAATGGGTGTGGCAGTATTGTGAGATGTACCCCACGAGTTGAAGATATCCTGAGTCCTCTGCACCCATGAGTGCATCAGGAATTCAGGATATTTTCATGAGTGGGAGTATACAAAAAAGTCGATCAGTGGGATATATCCACTCCTTTTTCATGGGGTATTGTAAACATCATGGGGTATAAATGGCTTATGTATGTTCAGCTTTGATACAATGAACATGCATTGGTTGATAGATTTCACAATCAATGAACTGTAACTGAATCAAAAAGACTACTTGCCCTCTAAGCAGAGTTACAATGAAAACAAATTTCAAGAAGTGAATTGAAATGACATTGACCAGTGTATTGTGAAAAGCAATTAACTGGACTTTTTTGGGAAATATTGAAACATAACTTCTCTGGTAATTTGTTGCATTTAGCTCAGACAGAATTTGTTGTTGTGTTTGTTCACAAAAAATATCGTTGCCTGGCAGTTTTGTAAATTCCTTTGTCATCAACTGTGATTTCATCTAAACTGAGTGTCACAGGTTGAAAATCAGAGCAATTGCATTCACATATACCTAGATGATGTCACGGTTGTTGACTCTACATATTACAATGATAGCTTGTAGGAACTTGTTGTAAAAGTGGGAAATATCATCAAAAAGGGAAAATACGGGATGCAAAACAAAGAACTAAAGAAAATGTGAGAAACTCATATTTTTATTGTGCAACAAAATAAATAACTAACACGAAAATTCGTGATTGCAATATTATTTTACTTATTATTTTTTGCTGAAGCCAATTACTTATCCTTCATACAGTATTGCATACAGTAATTTGTGAATGATATTGAAATGTTTGTCTAATAATGACTGTAGCGTAAAACATAACCTGGTTTAATAATTGAGGCATCAGGTTCAGCACTGTGCCAAATATAGTTTGTTTTAATAGGATTCAATCCTTTTGTGGCATACAGGTAATCTTTGACAGCTCGCAGAGGCCTGGAAATTTCGGTACGTTTCATGGCATACAGTTTCCTTGTCCCATATTTTTGGTCTTGCAAGTAGATGCTGATCGAGTCAATCCGCAGAATAATGTAATTTCCGGATTCGTTTAAAGCATCTACAGTTGTGTCATCATCCAAGACTTTGCCATGGTGACTGACAGTAAACAGATCAGGGGAGTATTTCTCTTGTCCTCTATTCCACTGTTTTTTCTTTTTCAAGTCATAAATGCTAGTGTAAGCACGACACTTCTTCACGGTGCTCTTTCCACAGTGGTCAATGACAGCGACCTGGAAAAAAAACAAGACAAGACCTTAAAGTAAATATCAATGTCAACAAAATTGGAGCAAAATGGCCTCATCATTTGCACAGCACATACTGAGAAAAAACAAGTGCATGGGGTGCTTCAAAACACCCTCAGGGTTGATGTAAAATTGTTGGGATGCAATGGATGTGACAAGGTGCATCAGCATTGGTGATGTGCATTGTGCAAGAGGAAGAAGTGAATCATATATTTAAGTGTGCACCAGAGTTATATGGGGTGCTTCACAACATGTATAAGCATGCATGCTTCGACTGATTGGAAAAGTTATGAACTTATCACATGATTGAAAGGCCGGAAATGTGGATCACGAACAAATTCCAGGCCAATACAACATTGTTTGAAGAAACTGCAGAAAACCAGATCACACAGATTTCCCAGCAGTCACCTCCAGATATGGCATCTGCAAACCCAAGAGGCACACAACAAAAAAACATATTTTCAAATTGGTGGGGGCCCATCTGTTGTTCACATATGGTTGAATGTATGGGGCTTTACATCTTGTATTTATGCACTAGGTAGGCTTATTAGGACAGGAGGAGGACATGGCAATGAGGCGAAGGATGATTGAAACAGCCGTCCAACATAGGCCTAGGTGACCCGGAAGATATATTTTAAATATTATGTGCCTTTGTAAAATGTATTTTTATTAAAAGACACTCCGCCGCCTTGAAAGAAAACTTCCCTTTTCAATGCATGTATACCAGGAAATTAATATGTCATTGCTACACTTGTCCAAAGAGGGAACACATTTAAACCACAATAAGTAAAGTCAAATTTTCAAATATTTTGTGGAAATTGCTCTTAAAAAACAATGACCGATAGTGACATGTCTTTTACATAAATTAAATCAAGGAAATTCTATAAATAAATATTAAACAGGAACAGGATATTAATTCAAGGCTATATAAAATTCCACCAGACGTTCGACAACAAGTGCTGTCAAATACGTCTGCAATGGCTGATCTCACCCTATTGTATACTATAAAATGGGCGATTCTAATCCGTTTTCATTCTTAGAGTGCAATTACATGGCTACCAACATTAGTAGAGAGGTCCTTATCATTACATAAACCCTTGTTCACTTATAGGAGCTTTTACCCTTTTTACATTAGTACAGTGAGGATAATAAGTATTTGACCCCCTACCATATTGGCTGTTTTGGGCACTTGCGCTTGCTCCAAAGCTCTGAAATTTATCAGATAGATCTGGTCCTACATAGAAGACAGGTATTGGCAAAAAAATAAGTAAAAGAAGCATTATGTAATCTATTTGCATAAGAATCCCAATTGTCTTCGGAAATGAATATTTGACCCCTTCGTTTGCAAATTGTTTATCATCAGAATTTTACAAAACAAACGCTTGGAAAACTATTATAACTGAAAATGGTTGCTATCAAAACCTATTCAAATTGTTTTCTCCAATTGTATCAAGTTTTGAATGCCCTCAATAACAACTTCTATTATTTTTTGGTAATTTCTTCCTTTGAAGATGCACAGTCGAAAAAAATAATCCCAAGACACCAGAGACATGATTTATGACTGACACTAGTCTGGTCTTGATTCCTCTGACCCTTTGTTATGATGTTGGATGAAAAATCAATAATTGATGGCATTGTGCCGAAGTAAATCAGGGAAGAAATCATGAATGGAACATGATGGTCTGCAGTGCCATGATAATCTCACCCACACAGATGCCAGTGAGTCCGAAAAACATTTTAGAAAGTCCTAGACTAACCAACAATCATTGAGTGAAAGCTCTGAAAGCAGTTTGCAAAACCAGTACAATATGTCGCAGCAGGTTGAGGTGATGCAGTGCTGTCATAGTGACTCACTTGCTGAAGAATCATGCCAAAGCTGGTTTAGAATTTCCCCCAATCATCACCAAAATAGTTCCACATGATCAATTCTAATGAAGCTTTTATTTGGCATGATCCTTCTGCAACAGAGGCACTATGGCCGCACTGTATCATCTCGGCCTATACTGGGACATATTGCCAGTGTATTGCACCGGTCATTATCTCATATTGGTAGAGGTGCAAACTGCTTTCAGAGCTTTTGCTATATCATCTTTGGTTAGTGTAGGACATTCCAAAATGGTTCCTGCAATCACAGACTCCTGTATAGGTACCATAATATGGGGTGAATAGGGACAGAATTGGGACTTTTTCTGTCATAGCATGGGTACAAATCATCTCAGAATTCTAAACATAGTGTCAAAATATGTCCTGGCCTCAGTTCTAAATATCCCCAGGAGCTCTTGAAGATATCTCACATTTTCAATTATTTAGGCCCAGAAAACTGCTGTCCCTATTCACCCCTCACTTTGGGGTGAATAGGGACAGACTCTTATTTCCACAATCACTACTTCCTATCTTGTCTAGATGGTTGAAACTTGTGAATAAACATCAGAAAACGTGTTTCATATGAAAAAACTTTATATTTAATAAATCTGAAATTCTATTTCCTGTAAAATAGGCATTATTAAAAAAATTGGATAAATTACAGAAAAATATAAAAATCTGTAGTTTTTTGAAAATTTTACTGATGATAACTGATTCTGGACTAAATCTACTACAGATGAAACCATTTTCGATAAATTTTAACCTAAAAAACATGAAAATGAGTTTAAATGAAAAATAGATGGTTTTTTCTTGCTATTTTTGGAACTCTGCAGCGGGTTTGGATCTGAACTCATGACCGTGGAGGCAGAATCTCATATCCTGTCAACCGTTCTTGCCACTTCAAACTATTTGAAACCAGTCTGTGTCAAAATTGCTTTTCTTTTTATGTTCATCTCTCTGAGAATTCACACGATTTCTGGAAAATGCAGGTTTACCGCAAATTTTAAGGCATTTAACTTATATTTATGAATTTCTGTCAGTTTCAGCAAATGTACAACCATCTAACTGCCATCTCCAAGATGTTTTTGATAATACCCCATCTCTGGTTTAGTTTCTGGTGCAATTATTATATTATTACTGCTGTTCCTTGACACCCCCAAAATTAGACTAAAATTGCCTTCGGCTTGGTTTTATTTGAATAACATTTGTGCTAATTTAACTATATCAGTCAAATTCGGCAGAGACGCCCATAACTATATAATAAAGGTGCCCTGTGAGTTTAGTGTTTGTAGCTCTTATACTTTTTGTGCTAGAACAAAAGTTTTGACCACTTTGCGAAAATCTAAACTCTGCAGGCATAGGTTTAAGGTGCTGCAGTTCCTACCTGCCTGCAGGCTGAAGTGACAAAAACCCATCAGAGGATTCAGTAGTATACCTACTAAAACTTTGCCAAAAATCATGTTTCTGAGTCAAGTGGAAGTTGTCCGTTTTTGAAGAAATAAAAGATTTCTGGTTCTGTCCCTATTCACCCCCTTGTCCCTATTCACCCCATATTACGGTAGGATTGATGTGGCACTGCAGACCAACATGTTCCAGTGATGATTTTTTCCTTTGCTTACTTACACACAGTGGCATCAATTATTGAAATTTCCAAACCCTAGATCATTACATAGGGTCTATCTACAAAGACCAGACTAGTTTTAGTCAAAAATCAAGTCTCTTGTGTCTTAGGATATATATTTTTTAAACTGCAAATCTTCAAAATTACCAAAAAATTATGGGGGGTGCAATTGAGGGCATATGAAGCTAAATGAAAACTGGGAAAAAAATTGAAATAGGTTTTGATTGCAATAAATTTCTGTTACAATAATTTTCAAAGTGTTTGTTTCGTAAAAGCCTGGTAATAAACAATTTGCAAACGAAGGATTCAAATACTTATTTCCAAAGACTATTGGGATTCTTATGCAATATATTATAAAATGCTTCTTTCACTTAATTTTTGTGCATTACCAGTCTTCTAATGTTGGACCAGATCTACTTGAGAAATTTCAGAGTTTTGGAGCAAGCGCAATTGGCCATACCAGGAAATGTGGTAGGTGGTCAAATACTTATTTTCCTCACTGTAATACTCTTGTTTTCAACTTCAGAACATGAGATATGACAGAAAGACAGGCAGACAGACAAAGTTTTTATTTAGCCAGGTATGAATATAATGCACAACATCTACATTAAACGTTAATTTGATAATACATGTCGGCACAGGCGATACTCACTTTCAAAAATGAGCATGAAAAGATGTGAACAATGAGCATTAAATCACACTAACTCTTTCATTTTGCAGAATCAATTCTTCATAGCTATTGCAAGGAGCACTGCACCTATCTGAGTAGGAAAACAACTCCGAAAATTGAGAGTTTCATCCCTGCCGGGTTTTAAGACACAAAAATCATGGGTGACATGCGCACACCTGCAACAGCTTAAAACTCCTCCCCTAGCGATGCCACCCACCTAAAATATCCACCTATCCTTATTCATCTATCCTGTCCTTCTGATAACAGCAAATAACAGTGAAACAGCTCCCTTATTTACGTTTTCCCAATCTACTGTTTTTCCCCACCAGGATTGCATTAATCTCCATTGTAGTTCACTAACTGCTCACGCCAGGAGGCTGGCGCCACTGCCTCTCTTCCACCAAAACCATCCACACACTCCAGTGTCACCTGCTTTCCATGCCTGCACATTGACTGATCCACTTCTACTCACCGCATCTTCGTCATCTTATCCTCATTTTAAAGCTCTTTCCAAGCCCTAAATGTACAGTTCAAATTTCTAAAAGTGGCTCGTCATTTAAAATCTAGCCTTAGCTATCCATCCATAGCCATTTTAAGCTAAACCAAGCTAAACTTATCCATAGCTATACATAGCTATCCACAATTACTATTGTTTAAACAAGGGGTAAAGAGCTTTTAGTGTATACAAAAGAATACAAATGGATAGCTATGGCTAGATATGGATAAGACTAGTAATGGATAGCTATAGACAGCTACGTTGAGCCACATTTAGAAATTTGTACTGTATGTACATGTCTCAATTATTATGCAAGCTCCTACATCCTATCTCTCAAGTCTAATCTCCATAGTAGAATCCAATCACCAATGCATTTTTCACTTTCGCCACCTTCATGTTCAAGCAATCTCACAGCACACGACTCAGTGCACACACTGTAAGAAATGACCGTGTTTTTCTGGCTAAAAGAACCGTAAATTTATTGTTATTTTATCAGTATTTTTTTAAAACAGACTTTTTCTGTGAATTTACAGTTCTTTGTCAGTTACAAAATGGCTCCAAGATAAATTTACTGCAACATGTCATTTAACATTCAGTTCACGTTAATGAACAATTACTTAAACCGTTAATTTACTGGCAACTTGTAATATGCAGACAAAACATTTGAATTGGCCAAACAATCAATACACCTGGTCAGATTAGGAACTATAAACAAGAGATTGCATGGACTTCAACCACGGAACATGTAGTGCCATCTATAACATATGCTTTACACAGCTGTTAATCAAACTTAATTTATAACTTATCTGAAGGTAAGGGAACATCCTCATTTATATGATCTTAAAGATGCTGTCATTATACAAAAGTTGTTATATTTATATATGACATTGACATTTGTGTGAGTCTTATGATGTGATCTAAAGAATGACACTATTAAAACCAAAATAACCCAGGCGCAGTCTGCATCAATACAACATACTTCGATAAACTTGACACCTGGTTCTCTTGGAAAATATCCATCAATTTTATGGTTTGTGAGCAAACGTGTGAGAATTAATTGCTGGGTATAATTGATGGACTCACTTCCCTGCTGTCAAGCAAGAGATGAGCAAGGCCGAGCCTGGAGTCAGTGGCTCTCTCAGCTGATTCCAGCTTCGGTACATCCCCACAGCTATGCGACAGCTAAATCACGTGCTTAGTCTGTTGTTTCACACTTGTGCAATAAGTAAGAATAACACATACTATCCGTATTTTTACAGTAGATTATACTGGTCCTTGCAATCTTTACATTCTATGATTGACAGTTGATATAACTGTAAAATATACTTTAAATAAACTGTTTTATATATGTACATTATACCGTAATATCACTTTGTTGAATCTGCAAAATTACAGTTCAATGTACCAATCTGCATTTTACGGTTCATTGTCCTGTTCAGGTTTATTAGTACTTTTACAGTTCTTAGACCTGGAACAATGTTGCCAGTTAATTTAACTGTAAAATTTAACGGGAATTTTTTGCAGTGTGATGCATATTTACAAGATGTATCTTAATGTTGATTTGAAGACACTCTATGGTTAGATATTAATTATGGAAGAGCACTTTCAACATCACTTTATGTACCTGGAAGATAATATGCCACCCATTTCCCTTAGTCATAATTTATAAATGGCCAAGGCATTTATGGCAAATATTTAATTTTTTATTCATTCATTGTTCACAATCAGTCATCAAGCATCATTACATCATGGCTTATAAGTTATACTTTATGCAATATTAAGTCTCTGTTGTTGCATGTTAGTTTCTAATGATGTTGTAGATTAAACAGATGCCTGGTTTAAATGATGAGGCGTCGGAGATGTCACGTTTCCACACATATTCTGTTTGGACAGGGTCTATCTCTTCTTTGGCATATAGAAATCCTTTGATAGCTTGCACTGGTTCAGACATATCAGCGACTTTCATGTCATATTTAATTGACCCCCTGGTCCTTGGTGTATGGCGGCACAAGTGTAGATGCATTGAGTGAACCTCCAGGACAAGATCATCATCTTGATGGTACAAATCATCTAAAGTCATATCATCATGCAGCATCTTTTCATTGTGACTCAGAGTGAACCGGTCTGGGGAGTACTTCTGTTGGCCTCCATTCCAGATTTTTTCCTTTTTCAATTCAAAAATGCTTGTGCTACTCGGAAATGTCTTCACAGTGCTTATTCCAGAGTGGTCAAACACAGTCACCTGCAAATAACAAAAGAAAAGATTGCATTGTTTACTTAAGAAAAGACAATGTTAAGAAAATGTTGCCATTAACTTGACATATGAATATGGTCTTGCCATGTGGGAATGATGCTAAATAAAAAGGGCCTAAAAGGATAATTAAGTTCCAATACAAGAGGTGCAGCTAAAACCAGAAATTTTAAAAACAGGACAAGCAAGTCAAGCAGTCAAGCATGTATCCATATCTGTATCTGTATGGAGGCGCAGGATTCAGTCTAGAATATTGCCATACCAGTGAACTTGTAGCTGAAAAAGGATTAAAATCATGCACAAGATGGCATTGTGCAGTGTGCACTATGTGCAGCTAAAACCATAAAAAAAAGCACTAACTTTTATCCATCTGTATCCACATGGATGAGCCAAAGCGCAGGTTTTACATAAGCTTATAGCTCAAAATGCATGCACCCACTAGACTTCTCGAGATGTTTCAAAAGTCTTAAGTAGTAATTACCCCAGGTGAGCAGTTGCAGAATGCAATGAGCAAGGATGAGACAAATTAACACACTTCTCTCTGTCTTCAATTGGACCGCTGTTTCATTGCCACTGCTGTTTCATTGCCACTGCTTTTTCCAGCCTTTGCAGATCAGATCATATGTTGTCATGTATTGCCACCTTGTGGCAAGTGTATAATTACGCATGCTCTGCGAGCAGGCGGCATAAACTAAGTGTAAGGAAATCACAAAATTTTGTCTGGAAGAAACCAGAGCTGTTTCAGAGTGTGCTGATGGCCTTGTCTACTTCCTTAGGGATCTCAATGTTGATTAGAAATTTTTTTAATGTGCCATTCAATTGGAACTATTTCTTTGGAGCTGCAATGCTAGTATAGCTTAGTATTGCTACAGCATATAAAACTTACTTTTGCGCCAGATGGCAGCAGCATGCAGTCATGATTTTCGCCAGACTGCACTTAGCTGATATTAAAGGAAAATTATCTCTAAAAGATTATGATCAGTCAACTTCAGTGCCTGTAGATCTTCCAAAATAAACATGTTTATTCAGGTCAGAATCTCTTTTTTATTTTTGAAAAACTTAACCAGAGTATGAAGGAACATCATCAAGTTTCATGAAGATGGACAGCAAAGTGTAGTTTATCTATATACATATATAAAATTCACCTCACCATATTCCTTTGTCACGGGTGTTCTCAGCTATGGCTCAACTGACAGTCATAATATTTTGCCATTTTGTTCTTTTATGGCCAGACTGTGTTTGTATTGCTTCAAATGTATCAGAACTTTCAAATATTTCCTCAAATAGGCCAAAAAACCATATCCATGCACGGGAAACAGCAGCTACAGCAGCAGCCATTCCCAGCGAGTGTTTTCACTTCCCTTACAATCTTAAAACACCCCAGCAGAATTGAAGGTGGGAGGAAGGAACAAAAGATCGATAGATAGATAGACAGATAGATAGATAGATAGATAGACAGATAGGTACATTGCTGGAAATGTCTCTATGCGTAGATCAACAGATCCATATATAGATAGACAGACAGACAGACAGGCTGATAGAAAGTCTATCTATAAAAGCCTTAGCGTGCTACCACGTTTTTTTTTTCACTCTATTTCACCTTAATAACTTCTGCCTGATGTAGTAGAGTGACGTTATTTTAACCTTTCAATGATCACCTGATGATGTCATATGTATGACGTAGTGTTGTGACGTCACCACGATTGTGCGTCGCATTAATAAAAGCATTCGAACGTAAGACACGAGTCTGTCCACTGTGTTATATTGGCGACGAGGATGGTGCTGCAAACATTGCCTGGATTTCACATGTTTTAACAAATTTATGGACATGATTAGCTGGCTAACAACAGCCACACTTTTAATCACAATGGCAACAGCGCTACAGGTGCCCCCAATTTCGTTTTTTGATGATGTTGTTGGTGAGGACAAGACACAGACAGGACCAAAATGGGACAAATGGATTGTTCGTCTGGAAAATTACATGGCTGCAACAAAAATTACAGAAGCTGCTCAAAAACGATCAGTATTGTTGCACTACATTGGTGACAAGTCTTTTGAAGATTTTCAGCTACTGCCTGAGACAGGAGATGACTATGAAACTGCAAAAACGAAACTGACAGAATTCTACAAGCCACAGGAATTTGTTGAATATTCCAAAGCAGTTTTTCGGAGCATGAGGCAGAAATCAGGTGAATCAATTGACTGTTACTTTATGAGATTGAAACAACAAGCTTCCATGTGTTCATTTGGAAATGAGGCAGCAGTAAAAAAAGAACTCAAATCACACATTGTGCAGACTTGCAATGATTCAAAAGTCAGAAACAAATATTTGAAGCCTACAAATGCTAACAAAACTTTGAATGATGTGCTAACAGATGCCAGAAACAATGAACTTTGCTCTTTGCAAAATGATGAAATTGAAAAATTGTTGAACTTAAACTTAAACTCGGACGCATCACCAAGCCCTGTTGTGAATAGCGTCGATCAACGTCAACAAGGACGTCAAGGCGGACGTCAAGGTCAAGATCGTCGAAATTTTCAAGCAGCGAATCACAGCCGTAGTACCAAGTGTCGGAATTGTGCAGGTACTTACCCCCATCCAGGAGGTTATTCAGCTTGCCCGGCGTTTCGCTCAAATTGTACATCATGTGGCAGAGTCGGACACTACACGTCACTGTGTCGAACAACACGACAGTCTGGGAACAGTCGTGGAAATTTCAGTCGTGGAAATTACAACCAGTCCGAGAGTCGCGAAAACTGGTCAGGAAGTCGTGGAAACTCGCAATCGCATCGTTCCAGGGGTTATCGTGGAAAACCAAATCGTGGACAAAATCGACAGAATCGCTCACATGGACCGAAGAAACAAGTCGTACACAGCGTCGATACCACATTCTCAGAGAATGAATGTTACGATTATGACTGTTTTGATAATTTTGAAGACAATTATCTGTTTAACATTTTCCATGAAACTGACTCTGGCGATCAATTGCCCAATTACCATGATGTTCACACTCACAAAACAGACAATCGCGATCAATTGCTCAATTATGATGTTCACAATTTCACAACTGACAATGGCGATCAATTGCCCATTTCTCATGTTCACAATTTCACAACTGACTCTAGCGATCAATTGCTCATGTATGATGTTCAAATGCAAAACCCCAAAATTGACTATGACAATTGTTTGTCCAGTGATGATGTTGATGATTCTTTGTTCAATGTAAATGATTGTTTGTTCAATATTGTCAACAAAAATGTCAAGTCAGGATTGCCAAAATTCAGTTTGAATGTTGAAGGTGTCAATATTGTTATGATCGCAGACACTGCAGCGTCATGCAGTATTATTGATGAACGTACGTACAATAACAAATTGAAGGGTACAATTGATGTCTCAAACCAAACCACTACATTGATTCCTTATGGTAGTGAGAGCATTAAGACTCTAGGTCAATTTCACGCAACCATTGAGTACAACGGTGTCTCAATCAGAGAAAGAGTGTTTATTGTATCAGGTCAAAGTGGATGTCTCTTGAGTTGTAAAGCATCTCAATTGTTAAAGCTTGTAACTATAGCTGAACCAAATGTTGTGAATTCAATTTCAAACGCGATTGAGAAAGATTTTCCAAGTTTGTTTGAGGGAGTAGGCTTGATGAAAAACTACAGTGTAAAATTGCACATTGATGAAACTGTAAAGCCAGTAGCTCAACCTCACAGGAGGATTCCTTTTCATTTGAGAGCCAAAGTAGAACAAAAGCTAGACAGCTTGTTAGTCAATGATATTATCGAGAAGGTAGAAGGCCCTACGCCTTGGGTTTCTCCAATTGTGGTAGTTCCCAAGAAGAACACTGATGAGATTAGAATATGTACTGACATGCGCCAAGCTAATAGAGCGATCAAACGAGAACGCCATCTTGCGCCAACTATCAAAGAAATACAGGCCAAGTTAAATGGTGCAGTGATGTTCAGTAGAATTGATTTAAGGTCAGGCTACAATCAGTTGCTTCTAGAAAGAGAGTCCAGGTACATCACCACATTTTCAACTCATGTTGGTCTCTTTCGTGCCAAACGTCTCTCTTTTGGCATTTCTAGTGCTAGCGAGGTATTTCAGGAAGCCGTAGCTCATGTCTTATCAGGTCTCACAAATGCGATTAACATATCTGATGATATAATCGTGTTCGGGTCAACCAAAGAAGAACATGATAGAGCCCTTAGACAGACAAGTAACCGTCTTCTAACTCATGGCCTTACTGCCAATGGTGACAAATGCAAATTTGGTCTCACGGAGATTAACTTCTTCGGTATGGTTTTCAGTGCGGCAGGTATGAGCCCTGACCCAGTTAAAGTTAGAGATTTGCAGAAATTGCAATCGCCTGCAGACATTGCAGAAGTTAGAAGTCTACTTGGCATGGTAAACTACAGTTCCAGGTTCATCCCAAACTATGCAACCAAAATTGAACCAATTGTCAAATTGACTAGAAAATCTCAACCCTTTGAATGGGGAGATGAACAAGAGATAGCATTTCACAGTATAGTCAAAGAACTCAGCTGCAAACCTGTTCTTGCGTATTATGATGTCAACAAATCCACTCAAATTGTGGTAGATGCATCCCCAGTGGGATTAGCTGCTTTGCTTATTCAAACTGATTCAAAAGGTATTTCGCAAGTTGTAGCTTATGCGAGTAGATCACTTACTCAAACTGAAAGAAAGTATTGCCAGCTAGAGCGCGAGGCATTAGCAGTTGTTTGGGGCTGCGAATATTTTCATTTGCATATCTATGGCAAATTAGGGATCCAAGTTTTCTCAGACCACAAACCTTTGTTAGGTCTCTTTGGCAATCCCAATGCCAAATTGTCTGCTAGACTAGAAAGATGGGCACTTCGATTACAACCATATCAGCCCATGATTAAGTTCAGAAGAGGTTCTGACAATCCGGCAGATTATCTGTCACGTCATCCAAACTCCGTACCAATGATAAGCAATCAACAAAGCGCAGTTGAAGAATACGTAAACATGATTGCAAATCATTCAGTGCCAAAGTCAATGACTTTAGATGAAATTGTTGTAGCAACCGGAAAAGATGCTACTCTTACTCTTGTAAAACATTGTCTTCTAACTAACAGTTGGCACAAGTTAGACAAGTTAGACTTAGCTGAAAGTTCAGATGTTGATTTTCAGGTACTACATTCTTACAGAAGAATAGCCGCTGAATTATGTGTTAGCGAGAAAGGTCTAATTCTGAGAGGTTCACGTGTAGTGATACCCAAAAGCCTGCAAAATCAGGTAGTAGATCTAGCACATGAAGGTCATCAAGGTACAAACAAGACAAAATCCTTACTTAGAGAAAAAGTTTGGTTTGTTGGAATAGATCAGTTAGTCCAACGCAAGGTTTCTTCTTGCATTACGTGTTGTGCAAACCATGACACTAAGCCTAGAGAACCACTAAAAATGAGTCCATTGCCAGATAGACCATGGCAAAACGTTAGCATTGATTTCTATGGCCCTTTGCCCTCAGGTCATTACATCTTTGTTATTTTGGATGATTATAGTCGGTTTCCAGAAGCTAGAATCTTGACTTCAACGTCAGCTAATCAAGCAATTAATGCTTTAGAGGAAATTTTTGCTTCGCGAGGTGTTCCAGAAATTGTCAAAAGCGACAATGGCCCTCCATTTCAGAGTGCAGAATTCCGAGCTTTTGCTCGAGAATTAGGTTTTGTTCATCGCAAGGTAACTCCATATTGGCCAGAGGCTAATGGAAGTGTTGAAAGTTTCATGAAAGGTTTAGGAAAGGTTACTAGAGGTGCTCAATTAACAAACAAAAGGTGGAGAAGTGAAATGTATCGGTTTTTGAGTAATTATCGTGCCACTCCACATAGTACCACTGGTCAACCACCAGCCACAGTGTTAAATGGTTATCCTTTACGTACAAAGTTACCAGAACATGTTAGCAGGAAAGATCCAGCTAAAATCCATTCTGCAGATCAGAAGGCTAAGGCCAAAATGAAATTTTATGCAGAAAAGCGTAGAAACATCATTGAGTCAAATGTAAATGTTGGTGACAAAGTTTTGTTAAAACAAATGGTTGGTCGAGGCAAACTTGTCTCAAAATTTGATGCAAATCCTTATCAAGTTGTAGAGCGAAAAGGGTCAATGATTATTGCCCAAAGAGGTTCAGAAAGAAAGGCTCGTAACTTGATGCATTGTAAGCGTTTAATGACAAATCAACAACCATTGTTACATGTAGATCCTCATGTAGATTTCGATGAGATAGATGTCACTGACAATAGGTCAGTTCCTGCGGCAAATGTAAGTGTCGAGAATTCCAATCAGGAACAACCACAGGTGTCCAGTCCGGAACAGCCAGTTGTTCAGGAACGTCCTAAACGTTCGAGGCAAATGCCTAAACGGTTCAATGACTACAAAGTGAATTTTCCTAAGAAGTAATTTTCTATTATAACTTTTAATTGTTAAGGAGTTCAAGGTGAAGTTGTTAAAATCACCCATTTGATGTTAAAATTGTATTATCTCATATATACTTCATGTAAAGTTGTATAATTACTTTTCATATGAATATCAGCTATTTGTTTAATCTGAAATGAATTTAATTTCATTTAACACATGTACTATAAACTGTAATTATAAAGAATATTAATTAGTCACATTACTAATTATTACAAATGTAATTTAGCATAAATGACAAAACTCATTATTGTAAAATAATGTTTATTTTCAATTTAAAGACTTTCAAAAGACATTTTATAAATTACGAAGACATTTTGTAATAACAAAAATTTAGTATAATTATTGTATTATAACCATACAGTTATATTTTGGTGTTATACTGTTAACAGTTATTTCTTTTAAAGAAAGGGAGAGATGTAATAGAGTGACGTTATTTTAACCTTTCAATGATCACCTGATGATGTCATATGTATGACGTAGTGTTGTGACGTCACCACGATTGTGCGTCGCATTAATAAAAGCATTCGAACGTAAGACATGAGTCTGTCCACTGTGTTATACCTATCACTCAAAAACGTAAGCCAAATCATTTTAAAGCCGTTGAAAATATATAGTTGGATCTGAAATAGTAAGACAACTAGGGAAGATTGGACGAGAGAAATGGGGCAGAAAGTGGCAGCTGCCACGGGCCCATTCACTCAGGCAAGATGTCCAAAAAATAAAATTCCAAGAAAAAAGCCAAGAAGCAAAACTTAGCCATCCAGTTTACCTTTGTGGAATGCAACCGAATTAACTGATTTAAGGACAAGGTCCTCCCACTTTGGGGACCAACCTAATAATAATTTACCAAATCATATTGATGTTAGTCATTCGATTTTAACATTTGAAATAACTTGGCCGGAACAGACACAGCCCTAGGCCCATTGACTTATTTTGCCACGAGGCCCGAAAGGCCGCCAGTCCGCCCCTGAATTTGCACAAGGTGGTGACAATTATGGGAAGGCACGAAAGAGAAGGGTGCACTGCAGATGGATAGATGATGGGCCTGCTGTGTCCTACATCTTCTAATCATAATAACAGCCATAGCAGGAATCTCATCTCACTCATAAGGCTTTTTTCTCACAATCCATAACACCTTCAATCACACTCCTAAGCCTGCAAATTCATCTGATGTTCCTGATAGGGCAACTTTTACCTATTAACATTCATTACTTCCACAGTTACACATATACCTTGGCAATTAGCTACGAAAAACACGTTTTTTCATTTACATACATCCCACCTGTATATTTATCTGCCACAACAAGGGCTGTAATGCATTTAATATTAAGGCCATTAAATTCCGCATCTTTTGATATGCAGACTGACCTTCTATGGCCAATATATATACCCAGTTACCAGATATTCCTATTGGGCGTTTCACAAAAAACACATTTTCCACATACAAATCTGGAATCTATATATTTCTCTGCCACATCAAGGCCAGTAATGCATATCATATTGCAGGCCACTAAATTCCGCATCTTTTGCCACACTGATTGAACTTCTATGTCCAATATAACTACCCAGCTCCCAGAAATTAAATTGCGTCATGCATTTAGAAAATCATATTTTCCAACAACTCCAGTCTCTCAGTGTTTGTAGTGATGTACACCCTGCTGTAGTAGTTCAAAACAATCCACATCACTTCATCTAACTGAAAGCTGACTGGAACCTGCAAATAGGACCTGCCTTCACATTAGGTACTCTAACCTGGGGAGAACCTGGAACTCGTGCATTTTTGAAAAGCAAGAAACCCTAACGGGTGAACAGCTAGTAGTATGTATTGTAACAGTAAAAGTAAACAAGGGGTGCATTAGCAAAATCGCAACATGACATTTTGACCACTTCTCATGTTCTGTATGAATTATTTTATTTAAAAAAACTTATTGACTCTCTGGTCAATTGTACAAATTCTGATAAGTTTACATTTATTGAAACCAGGAAACTTCTTTTTTGCTCAGCGTAAAATACTTTATTAAGTCTTCATATCATTAAACTTACGGAAGAACAACAAAAAGTAGGCCCTACTACAAACTTGCTTACAGATTTTTTAGATTAAAAAAAAATTGGGAAGTGTAATAAAAGGAGTGTTTATGAAATGATATAAAGATGTCTAAAACTGTTGACCGGGTAGCCTTTTTCTCAAGATCCCAAATGTGTTTTCTGGTCTGTTTACTCCTTTGATAAGAAAATCGACCAACAATGTGTGAAAAGTGTTATAGGTAAATTATTAAATTTGGAAAACAACTTCGTCAATAGTTTTTGGAATCAATCAACTCCATTTAAATTGCTTTATAACTTTCAATGTGGCAGCTGAATCTAAAAGAGGCGTATAGGTAACTAAAGCATGCATCTCATTCTGTTAATACGTTCTGCACACTATTTTTGGCAAAACTCGTCTAACACAAACACTATGATGATGGAAATTGAAGAATAATGTTTTCTCATTAATTATCATTTCAAAATTTACTAGTTTTAAATACCCCCGTTTCAGTGTGATAAACTAATATCACTGAATATCAGACATAATTTGCTGTGTATGATCTATCCTTTTTAGCACACAGACAGGAGATGAGCCGATAACTTTTGACATATTTTGAAGTGGAGGGTATACCAAGAAAATAGGCATCAGACAAAAGGGGGAGGGAAGTTTAATCCACTAAATTGCTTAACCAAAAAAAACCTGCCACCGCATCACTTAGACGTAATGATTAAATCTGATTTTTAACAACAGTTGCAGAAAAAACATAATAGCATGGTTGATACTTTCTGCAATGTTAAGTCTGCTTTATTACATGTTAGGCTGTATGTGGGCTGATGTTGTAGACTAAGCGCAAGCCTGGTGTAAATATAGATGCATCTGAAATATCACTTTTCCATTCATATTCTGTGTTGATGGGGTCTATCTTTCTGGTGGAATACAGAAATCCTTTACAGGTGATTTCATTAGCACGCGATTCTCAGGTTCTTGGTCACAAAATACATAACATTTTTTGGTTAATCTGATTGGTTTAGAAGCAACAGAACGTCACACATCTCATATATCAAACGTAGTAAGTCCCTGTTTAGCATTGATTTCTCACTATCAAGTTTGATTGACAAGAATCTCATGCTAATGAAATCACCTGTAATAGCTTGCAATGATTTAGACATGTCAGCTACTTTCATGGAATACACATTTGATGCACGGGCCCAACCAACTATAAAAAGATACTTAACTCTCACATCTGTAAGATCAGTCCTGTCCTGCTTTGTTGACATATTAGATAAGGGTGTCACAATCTGGAATGGCTTGGGAATGCAATCATGCAGAAACAGCTAATATTTCCCTCAATTGCAGCTTTTATATTTTTTGCACTATTGCATCCCTTAATATATAGATTAAGGTTGTCTTTGGTCACAATATATGTTTGCAATAATATATCATTAATACAATAAATCTTACCTTTGAATTTGTCTAACACTATGAGCAACACAACCCAAGATGGCTCTGACTGTTTAGAGATTATTTTTTGATGTCACTGATCCCTCCCCCCTCCCACCAACCTGGACCAACTGTCAAAACACCTAAGCCAGCAGCCTGAGAAGTCATTGCACTGTGGATAACTGTGTGTGATCTTCTGGAACAAACATTTATTCATAACCTTTGCCTGCAAGAACATTTGAATCCATTATTTTTTAAGTTCTAATAACTTGTGGAAGAAAGGAACTGAAAGGATTATGAGTCTTGGTAAGTTTATTTTCACTGTGTTGGCATTCCAATCAGAATTTTCAATGCTATTTTGTAATTATTAATGTCATATTAGAAAATAGACTATTCAGCTTTGAGTGCTGCTCTGTTTGATGTTTTGTTTTGGTTTTGTTCATTTATTGCAGCAGAACATATCAAGTCAGACAATACTCTTCACAGTTAACTGTGATCTGATACTTTGTTACAACTGTCTAGTATATTAAGCATTCCTTCTGGTGCAACAACAATAACATAGTATAATTATAAACTACATTGTCACCTGATTAAAGTTTCTCTCAATAGGGTCAATCAGTAAGGAAAAATAATAATTAATGCACATATTTCTATCATGTGGATTGTTGCTTCCATATTTTTTCATCACTATGGTGATGCTAATTGCATGTTTTTTCTTTGTGCATATTTTTCTTGACTTGCAGCAATGCTGTGACAGTGCCTTGAGAGGTTTAGACAGTATACACATCGCTTTCAAACATGATGGACATCAACAGTGGGTAATATATGCAATTAAACATTAATATAATATGCAATTAAACATTAATATAATTTTATATAAACATCTATTTTTTCATCATTGAGCAACACTTTTTGTCTCAATGCTAGTATATTCCTTTCATCACTACAGTGATGCTAATTGCAGGTTTTTTCTTTGTGCATTTTTTTTCTAGACTTGCAATAATGCAGTGACTGTGCCTTGGAAAACAGGTTTGGACAGTATAGTGTTTTCAAACACGGTGGACATTAACATTGGGTAAGATATACAATCAAAAATATTAATATAATTTTCTATATCTATGTTTTCATCATTGAGCAACAATTTTGTCTCAGTGAGATTAATACAGGGGAGCAGGGGTGCAGTGAATCACGGGGCACTGTGAATAACAAACTTCTTTGGATGGTGGATGGCAATATTTTTTTAATGTTCATTTGTTTGATGTATTTGACTAGCGCTCAACAGGGCATGTAGCGCATTGCCGATGGGAGCCATTCAGGGTACCATGCTCACCTTATTTTCTGTAGTAATGACAAGCAACTCTTGGTACTACGGGGTGTTTTTTGCAGAAAATCAGTCGTGGAACCTGGTGGCAATACAGTTCAAATACTTATTTTAGTTATTCTGAAGGTGGGAAAACATTTTTAAAAGTTTAAATTTTTCAAAAAGGCACTGATTCACTGTACCCTCCCACCAAAAAGTACAGTGAAACCCTTATTCACCTCTTATAATCTATATCTGATCAGATTCAAGTTGTGTGACACATCATTATTTTATTGCAAACAAATGATTATGTTGTTGTATCTTCCTCTGATCCATTCCCAATGAAAATTAAATTGCAACTCTTGGACATTGGCAATAATACGCTTATACAATTCTGTATTATTTGTTGCAGGCTTCCGTATAAAAGTAAGGAATGAAGATAAAATTCTCTGCAAATTGACATCATATTCTCCACATTGACCACTGAAGTATCATAGGTGAGTGTTCATCTAGTGTGGTTGGATATTTGCAGATGTAGATTATAATATGTAATAATATAAAATATTACTCTTGATTTTTCCTTTTTGATAACAGTTCTTTTCATTTGTTAAAGTGATATTCTAATTATAATACTTTATATTTTCAGGTTACTGGTGTGCTATAATTTTGTTCTGGAAGAGCTGAGGAATTAAATGTACCCGAAGTGACAACAAATAATTCCAGCAAGCACCTGGCTCTAAAATTAAGGTGAGTTTGTTTTTTAAACAGTGTACCTGTTTTATATAAGTGTATTGTTTGGAATAATGACAAATTATGAGTTAAAACATTAACATTGTTTTGCCGATCAGTAATTGTATTTGCGTGCTTGCTGTATTGTAGCTGAGCTGTAAAGTCTCAATAAACTGCTTAAAAACATATACCATTTTGTGCAAGCAAACTTACGCAGCACTGCAAATAAAAACATATTATTTACTTTCAGGTAGTCATTGCTAAACTACCACCTCTTATTAATATTCTTCAAAAGGACGCTGATGTGATGACAGCTTTTTTATTCCTGTGAAGGAAACAGTGCTTTTGGGAACGGTATGTGAGAGGAAAAATTATAAATGTTTTATTAGTTTACATGTACAAGGTAAATAAAACATAGATCAACAAAGATATTCCCTTGTATATAAACTTGAATATCTCAAAGGCATTGTGTTTAATTTATAGTACTGAATTTTGAAAAAGAATCTAATGTTTAGGGTCTGATGTTTTAATTCCAAGGAGGGAGAGGGGGGTTGGAGTCGTAATCAGCGGGAAATAATTTATTTCACAGTAGCGACAGCAGTGACTCTTTATTTTGAGCGCTCCAAGTGGCAGAATGTTCATTCCTCAATCAAGTAACACCTTGTTAAGAAATACCCCTACCAAAAAGTTTTTATTTCAAGACTGGTCAAAAAGAATCAATTTATTTCAGCAAAACAGAGCAAGACATTATTAATTTAAAAAATAACTCCAACCCCCCCACCCTCACTTTGATGTTAAATGGTTGCCCCCTTCTTATTCATAGGTTTATGGTGACTCCAGCCTGAGCCAGCAGATTTGATTGACCCTATTCCTGTTTTGAAAAAATTTGAGTCTTTCAAATGGATATGACCATTTACCATGAGGGGGAGCCACCAACTGGCCAATTTTTCAATCCTTCTTCCAATTAGGTTCAGCCCGCGTTTGCGTATCCTTGAACCTTGACTAGTGAAAATTTAATTGATGATACTATTTACTCAACAACTGTATTCTTCTCTTGTAACCTGCTATTTGGCCTCTTCTGGTGAGATCAGAGAAATAATTTGGATTGAGGATGTTCTGGTAATTTTAATTTAAAGATTTTTTAAATAGAGGTACTCCCACGCAGGGTATACTGGTGCAGATAAAAATGATGCAACGAAACTGAAAATACATACAATGGTCATATTGTTATGTCTGGTGGTGCAAATTCTTTGCTGAGGAATGATAAATAACTGCACAGAATATGTACTGGTTGAATTAAAAATTAATTTAATTAAAGCATCATAGCCTGTCAATGAGGCTCTGGATGGGGGGTTATCGGGGACTGGGAATTCAAAAGTAAAATGGCCTAGAAACATGGGGGACCAAAAGACCCCATCCAGAGCTGAGGGACAGAGAATTCAAAATTCCATTAAACAAATTTCAGACAGGACAGGGAATTCAATAGTAAAATGGCCAGGGAGCCTCATCAATTAAATACAAATAAATTCAAAATTTTTAAAAATTCTGTTTAATTGACCAGATTCTAACTTATTTCATTTTTGTATTTCCAGACTGATGATCTCTACTATTGCATAGCTTGTTCGTGTTCTGTCCTGCTCCGGAAATCTAGTTGCGCATATTTAGAACATCACATGGTCAATCAGCATTTTTACATGTTCCCTCCGTTAAACTTTGCTGGAACTATTGATTCTCTGGACCAGGCCCCTACCAGATAACCTGGATATCATCAGTGCCCTGCAAGATTCATTATTGTTTGGTGGAATTCATGTTAATCATTATTTAACTTTAATTAAGAAATCTGAATGTATCACTTACAATATTATGTGTCATGCAGATGTTCAAAGTCGACTTTATTTAGTTAACTGTGGTCTATTAATGGGAAGAGCATTGCACCATCAATCCTCCTGTCAATAGTAAAAGCTGTTAATCGATGCAAATTCACGGCTATGTTATGGCTCTCCCGTCTCAGGCCTGAGCCCATTAATTCTGATATATCCCTGCCAGTTAAACAACCGGAAATATTTTCCTTTGAGATTGCCTAATAGAAAACCATCAATGATGTTGTTATATTAAACAACAGATTTCTTGTGTATATTTATTCTATACTTGCTGTTGGATTTGTGATAAACTTAACTTTTTTTAATTTTCTTGTTGACTGCAACAATAAAGTTTTAATGAATTCATAACTGATTTGTAGTTTTTCTTGTGGTACAAATTGCTGTCTTAATACCCTCATGAAATTGATATTGGATTTGTTTTGCACATAAATCTTCGAGCATGAAAAGCGGACTTACTGCTGTGATCTCTTAGTTTTTCTTCCAGTACAAGAGACCAAAATCCTAAATTCTGGATCAAAATTTTTATGGTAGATATATTAAGCTAGATGAGACATAAATTGTTTATTAAGGACGTCACAAGTTTTAGTGTCGCCTTTCTAGATCTGGTTCACACATTTTACCAAATTAAAAGATTTGCAGTTTTACTGGGTAGGCCTGTGATCCATCCTCCTCCAAATTGCCATTCCATGTTCCCTGCTCAATACATTTTATACACATTAGATTAAGGCAAACATCCCATTTTAAATGAAGAAAGCCCATATCCAGTTGAATTACAATCCAAGGAGCTGCTGCCCCCTTGTGTATTAGTTTATAACTGATTTTGGAAATGGAGCCATGAAGTCAAAGACAAATTAAGCAAATTTATAAACATAATAATTAGGCCTACTACAGAAAATTCAATCTTCATGAAATAAAGTTATCACAAATATCCCCCCCCCCCTACTGAAACATGAGTAACTAAACCCTTCATTTTAGACAATGCATTAAATAAGTGCCAATTCAGATACACACAAAATTAAGAAGTATTTTAAATTTGTGATTTTAATGACCACTATTTTTGGCAAATCTCAAGGTCTCAACTGCAATACTTCTCACAGATATAGATCTATCAGTGGCATGTGCAGGACATTATGTACCATTGGGTGTGTAAATTTTTGTGACTTTTGTAAAAATACAAATATTAAGTATTGAATATATCCACATTTAGGGAGTGGGTGCACGTCGGCTCAGCCCAACAACCCCGCCCCTCCCCCACCTTCAACATGGCATTGACTATGTGTAATTTTGTGCCATTGTATTGCTGATGGTGTTAGCACACGACTGTGTCATTGAAATTGTTTTGTCTCTATTTTAGTGGATCTATTTTAATCCCTTTACACTGTTTTCATTTTTTAATCTTTGTGTTTAGCAGTGGTATGAAGACATCTGTAATTGCTTTGCTAAATGTATTTAAACATAGCTGTCATAGCATCATTCTTATGACCAATGCTAACTTATGAGCTTTAGTCTTCCACACACACTCCTTATATGGTCTTCAATTAACATGCATACATAAGGTAAATCAATCATGTGACTGAATCCAGGGGCCAATCCTGATGATTCTGTAAATGCCAGCTGACTTCCTTCTTATGCTGCCTTGCTCCCAATGATAAACAGAAGAATGAAGACTGATTTTGGACACTTAGAAGGTATTTAAAACCAATGAAAGTGCTTGGAATGTTAGATTATAAGCAAATCTTGGGCTGATGTGCCTGTGGAATGCATAGGATATTGCTGAAGCAGTTATTTCAGCTCATTTCTGACTTGGAATCAACCCATGACCAGTGAAGCATGACTTGAATATCTCACCCTTGTATTTACTATGGTGAAGATTGGCATCATGAAATTAGAACAAGTGAAAGACATTATCTTTCATGTTGGTTAGGCCCGTGATTTGATGTCATTGCCTTTGGCGCAAGTTCTGACAACACCAGCTTCATTGAGTAAACCTTGAGGAAGACATTTTTGTTAGGAATGTACAAATGGGCCAGGGACATATCATCATGCAGTATCTTCTCATTGTGACTCAGAGTAAACAAATTTGGGGCATATTTCTCCTGTCCTCCATTCCACAGCTTTTCCCTTTTCAAGTCATAAATGCTGATGTGACCAGGAAGTCGCTTCACAGTCCTCCTTCCTCGGTGGTCAAACACAGTGACCTGAAAAGAAAAGGACATAGTGACAATAAAGAGGGAATTGTTTCTTGAACTATGGTCCAACAAAAGAGTCATGGTTACTATTTGTGATGAACAGCAATTGAATCATTGATGCTACTTTCAAGGAGCAGGTAACTTAATGTCTCATTCAACGATGCACAATAGAAAACGAGCAATGCGATGGAAAATTTGCTCTGACCTAATTGGCACTGAGCAAGCCCCGGAGTGACCCAGTTCTCACTGAGCATGCTCAGACCTACTGAGCATGTGCAAAGAGCAAATAACAAATGGTGCCCATTTCGAAATTCCCCTGATTCAAACTTTCAAAGCAGGTTTTCACCAAGCTACATATAGGGTTCACTCATCAGACATGGTTTATATTTGTCTAAATTTTGTAAAGAATGTCTGATCAGTGAACACCATGTAGCTCACTTTCGGATCAAATCTAACCATGAATGATACGGGCAGTTTTCATAGTGCACTTCAGCACAGCCTTCACGGTCCCACGACCACACATATGGAATTCACAGATACATCGGTGCACCCCACTGAACTGAGGTCCAAGCCAATATTTTTATCAATCAGGAAGTTATGTACAACATGTACAGTGCTGCCACGTTGTTGCACTATGCTTCAATGAAGATACGCCAGCTGTAGGCTAGCATAGTCGTATCGATTGCCCCCCCAAAAGTTTGGGAAACAGTAAGATTCGGGCAAAAAGGCTAAAAAATGTGGGCGGATAAATGAATAAAAACTACCGAAAATTAATGATTTCCAGGCAATTTTTAAAATTTGAAATGTGTATAAATTTAGATTGTGAAATTCAGGCAAATGTCGCTCGCCCCCCAAAAAATCGCGCGCGCCGTACGCCTATGGCTGTAGCGACAAATCAGCACATTTGCTGCAGGCAGTCAATAGTGACACTCAAACCTTAGGCCTAAAGAAAATATTTAAACATCTTTGGTTGATTTTATTTTCAAAAATACATGAAACAGGACTTTTCCGAACTTCTTTCCAAGTTTTGAAGCAATAAAGGGATCAGGCAGTAATGACCAGTTTGAAAAAAATTCGATAAATAGTCGGAATGATCAGCTGAATTAATTTTGACTCAGTTCCCCAACTTAAAATGACTGTTTGTCCAGTTGTGAACATCAATACAGATATAGCTATGTATGTAAATTATTATGTACGTAGTAGGTGTATTTTATTGTCCAAGGGACCATTTACAACAAAAATACAGTTTTGAAACACCATTAAATTTGCAACCACAGAGACAGAATTTGTGAAGGCACATATCATTATTTTTCTTATTTACATATTGTACATTAATCACAGGCATAATCTGAACCCTTTCTTTATGTCATAAATAACAAGTGACGATTCATGAATATTTATTGTCAAAAAAACCTCATGTAAACAAAGAAGCTAATTAAGCTATTTGAGCAGATGTTTATTTGTCTTGTCTGTGGTACACCTATAGTTAAGCAATGACAATACATAAATGCATGGAGGAACTGTTTTGAATTCATGACCAGAGAGCAAAGATATCAATATTGATACCAACACTATTCTCACATTAGTTTCAATTAAGTCAGAAAAACATGGACAACATGGAGCCAAAAGGACCAATGTGTCCAGAGGAGGGAACAAAAATGTGTATAGGTTATTCACCGCGTGAGAGGGAATATGTGATTTATCACCCGAGATCTTTAGCCCGACATGTGATAAACACATGTTCCTGATCTCGTGGTGAATAACTGGCTTGTACCATGAGACAATCACTCAAACAGTCAAAAATGAGAGGATAACTGGACAACAAAGAATATGGGAATTATTTCCCTGTAATGCTGGTATGTGATTGGCTGATAGAGGTGTCGAACATCCTTAGTGGGCACATACTAAAAATTGGCAAACATAAATAAATTCAGGTGGAACTGGCCATAAATTCTGAATTGTCCCTACTAGACCCAAGGGACTGGTATCAATTAATTTTGATTTTGTCATATTTCAAGCAATTGTTTAATATATATAATATTTAAAGTGCAATATTAAGCATGCAATGTTTCACATTAGCGTTTAAAGAGACTAAAGGGTAAACTGATGCCTGGTTTAAAAAAGGAGACATCTGAAATATCACTTTTCCAATAATATTCTCTTTCGGGGTTTATCCCATCAGTGGTGTACAGAAATCCTTTAATGGCTTCCAATGGTTCAGACATTTCAGCCACTTTCATGTTATATCTAGTTGTCCACCTGACCTTTGGCCCATAGTGGAACAATTTCACCTCCATTGAGTAAATCTCCAGGATGATATCATCATCTTGATGGTACAAATCATCCAAAGTCATGTCATCATGCAACACTTTGTCATTGTGACTCAGCGTGAATAGATCAGGGGAGTATTTCTCTAGTCCACCATTCCACAGTTTTTCCTCTTTCAAGTTATAAATGCTGGTGCAACTTGGAAATGTCTTCACAATTTTCCTCCCAAGGTGGTCTGTCACCGTGACCTGAAAAAAAAAAAAAAATTACATACCTGTTATGGAGAGATCGTTTGACTGTTTTCCACAAAGGTGATACCAATATGATGGAATTTTTTTTCAAAAGTTACTACACTTTTAGAACATCATTTTTATTAGCCATTATTTCTGAAATCACCCAAACACACAGATCTGTTGTATGAACGTCTAATTTAAATTATATGCTGCTAGGACCAGGGTTGGGCACGAGTACACATGTACTTGTGTACTCGAGTACATTTTTCAAAGTACTCACATGTTTTCAGTACTCATGTCAAATCATGAGTACAGTGCTCGTACTCGTAGTGAGTACATCACAAGTACAATTAAAGCTTCAAAAGAGGAAAATTGAAATCAAAAGCAACTAAATTATGAAAAACTAGAAGGTAAATTGCAATTTGCATATCTGGACGTTGATAATTGAACTGAACATTGCAACATAACCTTGGTCTGGTAGTCTGGTAGGCTGAATTATAATAGCAGTAGTCAGAACTTATTATGGCATAATGCCCAATGGGCCTTAAGAGAGAGAAATAAATGTATTGCTACACAGCAATGTATGAAGTTGTTTGATTGATTCTTGTTAAATTTGGCCAGCATAGAATAAGTTTCCATGGGTGATGGAGTTATGTGTTTAACAACTTAACATAGTTGTGTTAAGCTGACAGAGGAGATACACACCCACAGCTCATCATGGCTTTGGACATCTTAAGCTAAGGTAGACAGTGGCGGATCCAGACAGGGTCATCTAGGGGGGGCCAGGGTGTGTTTCGGCATTTGTGGGCACACGTTGTCGAGTATTTTCTTCAAAATACTATAATTAATCTCAGGGGTCTAGCGGGGGGGCCGGGCCCCTAGACCCCCCCTCCCCCTGTATCCGCCACTGGTAGATACTATTTTAGAATTCTGTAATCCTGTAGAAGATGAATATCTCATTCAATATCTTTCTGATATGTAAATGCTTTCAGAAATTAAGCATCCAATTACACTACAACCTGCTGGGCAAAAACTACAACCTGCTGGGAAAGTTAGCTGGGTCATTCTCAAATTTCGGGACAATTTGCATCACTCCAGTTCCCTGACATTAATTTGAAAGCAATTGATATCTGAAGCGTCACTCCACATCTGTTATTCATATTTCTATTTACAACCACTGCGTTTGGAACAAAAAGTCATTTATTAGACCTTTCTTGGTGCATTGTGTCCAGTAATCCGTGCAAAATCAGTGGTTTTTCCCTGTCACTGGACCTGACATGACAAAATCAAGTGTTAATTCTCCTCCTAAAGTACCATCATTTCCAAAGTTTCTGTGCACGATTCATGAGAATATAGACTTGAATTAATATATACATCATATTTATCTTTTTTCTTGTTTCATTTCATTGAATTAATTGATGTAAAAGACGTGTCACTAGTTTATGTTAATTTTTTTGTCCACTCCGTTACCAGGCATAGCTTGGCTCGCTATTTAATTGTTTTTAATGAGCAATTTCCACTCAATGTCGTAAGATGCACATGCGCCAAACTACCACAGCTTTGCCGATTTTCATTAAACAGGTATTCAACAAGTTAAGGCATAATTTTCATTGGAACATTTTTTGGTCCCACTGAAATGTCCATTCCGTTACCTCCAATTCCGAGCTTACCAGTGATACCTTTTCAAAGAAATTTTACGTATATATTGCTGGGGGTGACAGGATTCAATAAAATGCAATCAAAACTTTTTAACTCCCAAATAGAAACCACTATTAAGAGAAAACCAAACCTTTCCTGTCCACTCCGTTACCATTCCTGTCCACTCCGTTACCACAAAAAATTGATATTTAATTTAAAAAACGATTGATCTGAGATGAAGTACTTCTGAAAATAAGACTTACATAATTTTTTTCATTTTTTTCTATTTTTAAATTGCTCAAAATGCAGGTTTTTTGCATCAAAAGTCCCCTCCGTTACCACATTTTCCAGGGCATTTTGTCCCGAAATTTGAGAATGGTCCAGCTGCCAATGTGTGATATAGAAATTGTAGGCCTATATCCCAATTATGACTAAATAAAATTATTTTATTTTTCCATGGATCTATAACACAAGCCACACAATCATTCTGACACCTGCCAGTCCCCTCTATAATAGTTATAAATGTTGGCTTTGGGAATGGGGGTTTGTGCAGAATGAATGTGAGGCCTGTGATCTGTAAGTCAAACTCAACATGAGACATCAAACTGTTGACAGATTTTGTTTTTACTATACATATAATTATGTGCCCTTCTTATAGCCCAGAATTCAATCCAGACAAGCTATACTATTGACCTGCATGCATGCTAGTTTCAATCCACATCTGGTACTGGTCCTTCAGTCTGCATGCAGGGTTGCCACTCCATTGCCAAGATCAATTTCAAGGCATCTCCAGACTGCTAAAGCAAATTTTCAAGGTCAGAATTATCATGTCTCTCCATATAATTGGGTTTATTTAATGATCTAGTTGTTGAACACCTGCAAATCCATATGGCTCTCTCAACAAAAAGCGCATTTTGCATGCTAGGTGGCTACGATGTGGTGACGACAAGTGTGCGCTGAAGCATGTCCAGTTCTGCCAGACTGGTCCCCCCTCCCTGGTGTGGAATAGGGACAGTATATCAGTCATAATTCTAGTACAGGGTCCTATTTAGAATCCCAATAATTTTGCGTGATTGCAACACAGATTTCCAACTATCCTCGGTGTTAAAGACCAATTCACCGGGCGTTATCTGTAGATCTATCCACTATCTGTTTGCTAGATCAGACTGATCCACTGGGATCACGTGTGTGCAACATAAAGTGAGTTTGATGAGTTTACTGTGCACATCACTATGTGTAATGTTCAGCCAACAGGAAACTGAAACACACACAAAAAGACAGGAAGTAGCGCGTTGTGCGACAGTAAAAATCATTATATGAACAAGATACAATCATATAGTCTAGATCTTTAATTGAAATTAAGCCATCCTTGCTCTTTTAAATTTTCTTTTGTCAAAAGGTCAACCAAAATTTAAATGTGTCTAAGACAAAATGGTTTATTTAATGGAACATTGTTAATTTTTTTTAAACCTCCCAAGATGCTTTTTAAACTATATATTTCACAGCTAAAGTTACATATGCATGTGTTATCAAGTCTAAAATAACTATCAATTCAGTACAACATATTTTTTTAACATATATGAAGCACTTCAAGGAAAACCATTTTAGATTACTACTTTTGCACAGGAGCCATTTGTAACTTTTACACCTTTGCTGCGAATAAAAACATCCTAATTTAGAAGCTGACACTGTCCTAATCGCCGCAGCTACAGTATTTTTACGAATATCGGGAAAACCATAGTTAGTCCACATGCTTACCCTGGCTTATCTTAATTCTAATAAGTGTAATTTTAAGAATTACTGAATTTAAATTAATCGTATTTATGATTTCCATTTGTTTACCAAAGTGGACAATTTTACATATAACTTAGATGAAATGCATTTTCAAAAATGGTCAACAACACAAATTCATGGATACAAAAACAGGCAGTTTGCGGCATTTACTTGCTAGATACCATAAATTATTTTCACCTCAAATATCATGTCTTCAGAAAAGCTTAAACATTTTTAACCAAAACTAGTCACTATGCTCTGATTTTATGTAACGAAAAATGTTCTTAGCTGAAGTGACTGCTGAACGAAATTAGTATTTCAAATTTTTGTGCACTTGCTATAAATTTACATTGCATTTAATTTTACTAAATCTGCCGTGCCAAGGTTCGATATGTGCTTTTAACAAATTCTTGGCACAAAGAAAATATTCTGAAATGAAATGAAAACTGACTATCACAAGAGACATACAATGTCATACACGTATGGATTCATGAAAAGTAATTTGTTTCTAAATTATAATTGTCCTCTACAATCCCATCTAAAATAGGCCTAAACATAGTTAACAAAATATATTTAACTTATTCCTTCATTTCTCCACTGTAGTAACTTGGGAGGATTGGGGCTATACATCCTATATTTATGCACTCGCTAGGCTAATTAAGATATAGCAATGAGGCAAAGGATGATTGAAGCTACCGTCCAACATAGGTGACCTGGCTAGAGCCGGATTCCAACCCTGGATTCAGCGATTGGCAGCCCAGCAAGTCGTTTCAAAGGTTACTGTAATTAGTACATTTCGATTAACATAGTTCACTTTCGATTAACAGAGGGGCATAAATAGTACTCTTCACTGATATTCTATATTGTTACTAAATTATTTTATCTTAATAATGCTGTTATTTCTTTAAATATTACAAATAAGGTTCAAAATTGCATAAATGTGCTGATACTCATACTCGAGTACATTCAGGAAAAGCAGTACTCGTACTCGTACACGTACAAGTGGTAAGTACTTGTACTCATACTGGAGTATATTTGCCTGTACTCGTGCCCAACCTTGACTAGGACAATACTCATGTCAGAAGTGTGACTGGCACCTCCAGAGGAGCAAGCAAAGTTACTCGAATCATTTTGAGAACTGAAAACCGATTCCTTCAAGGATTAGAAATGGTAAAAGCTGATTTTTTTTTCAAAGTCGGGATATCCATTTATTACTAACTTTCAACTTCACATACCCAGGGGCGTATCTAGAAATGGCCTGAGGGGGGGCCATTACATGGGTTGAATACGGGGCGCTCAGCGGCATTTCCTATCTCTTCCTTGTAAATTTTTGGCCTGAGGGGGGGGCCATGGCACCATGGCCCCCCCCTAAATACGCCACTGCGACATACCTATTACAAAGAAAGCTTGTAAGAACTTGTTGTAAAAGTGCGAAATATCAAAAGAGGGAGAATACGGGGGATGTAAAACAAAGAACTCAAGACAATGTGAGACTAATACTTTTATTGTGCAACAAAATAGACAACAAATACAAAATCCAAGCATTTCAATATTATTGTGCTTACTATTTTTTGTTGAAGCTGATTTCTTATGCTTCATGTGGCATTGCACACATAATTTTTTTAATAACATTGAAATGTAAGTCTAATAATGACTGTAGCGTAGAATATAACCTGGTTTAATAATGGAGGCAACAGGATCAGCACCGTGCCAGTAATAGTTTGTTTTAATAGGATTCAGCCCTTTTGTGGCATACAGAAAGTCTATCACAGCTGGTAGAGGCCTGGACATTTCAGTACTTTTCATGGCATACAGTTTCCTTGTCCCACGCATTTGATCTTGCAGGTAAATGCTGATCGAGTCAACCCGCAGAATGATGTAATTGCTGGATATGTTCAAAGCATCTAAAGTTGTGTCATCATTCAACACCTTGCCACAATGACTGAGAGTGAACAGATCAGGCGAGTATTTCTCCTGTCCACAATTCCATAGTTTTTCCTTCTTCAGGTCATAAATGCTAGTGTAAGCAGGATACATCCTCACAGCGCTCTTCCCAAGATGATCACAGACAGTGACCTGGAAAAAAAGACAAGAATAAAGAATAAATATTTTTTTTAAATATTAATAATTTTATATCATGGCTTCATCATTTGTGCAATAAACTCAAAGAAAAAAGTGCATGGGGTGCTTTGAAACACCCTCAGTGTTGATGTAAAAACTTTAGGGGTGCAACAAATGTGACAAGGTGTATCAGCATTGGTGAGGTGCATCGTGCAAGAGAAAGGTATGATTCACATATCAAAGGGTGCATCAGAGTCACATGGGGTGCTTTACAATATTGTTTATCTATGCATGCTCCTTCTGATAGGAAAAGTTACGGTCTGGTTATGCACAAATTGCAGTCCAAAGCAAAGAACTGCAGAAAACCAGAGCACACAGATTTTGCAGCAGTCACTACTAGAAATGGCATCTGCCAACCCAAGTGGCACCCAAGTTGACACAATGGAAACACAACATTGCTAATTGGTGTTCATATAGAAATTATGTTGCCACAACATGATCAGAATGTTGTAGTTTTTTTCACAACATTTAATTGTGAAATGCCGCCAGACAGTTGCAATGCTGTCTCATGCTTACATATGTACGTCATATCTTCGTCATTGTTCACAAATTTGTTACGACGTCATTTCCACCATTCAATTCTGTATAATTTTCATAAACATTGCCACGTTGTCTAAACGTTGCTGGAATGTGCAGTTATACACTGCAGGCCAAAAGTTTGGAAACAGTAGGTTGCACGCCATTGGATTATTGTTATGCAAATCTGCTCATGGGTGCAAGGATTCTTAACCGATCAGAAGAAAATATATCTTAATAGAAAGTAGGATTGTGCAGGTGTTCTCTGTATGAATGGCACTCAAGTATTCTTTGTTGCTCAGAAAAAGATAGAGGGATTAAAACAAGTGGCCACAACATTGTATTCCATAACAATAGCAATGGCTTACTAATTTTGACACACCCTATTTTCAAGAGCAATATTGGAAACTTAATGGTATTTTCACTGATTTACCTCTCATTATACCATTTGACACCTCTGTCAGCCAATCACATAACAGAATTACAGGGGAATAATTCCCATATTCTTTGTTGTCCAGGTATTCTCTAATGTTTGACTGTTTGAGTGTATGTCTCACGGTATAAGCCAGTTATTCACCATGGGATCAGGAATATGTGTTTATCACACCTAAGGCCTAGGGTGATAAATCACATATTCCCTCTCCCGTGGTGAATAACCTTTGCTAATCCCCTTCGCACTAATATAGGTCGATTTCAACAGGATCAAATAAGGATCTGAGCACCCAGAAGATGTTAAGTGTAACACTAATGGACCGGCAAGGAGAAAGATCCTAGTGCCAGTTACCAACCTAAATGTGGTACACAGCACAATACATGTAGTTAGCTTGGCCAGACTCAGCAAACAGGTTGAACAAACCAATTAGACTCCATCATTATGGGGCATGAAACATCTCATTTACTGTATAAATGTATCTTAATGTTGATTTGAAGACACTCTATGTTTAACTTTGGTTAGTTGTGTTATGAAAGAGCACTTTCAACATCACTTTATGAACCTGGAAGATAATATGCCACCTATTTCCCATAGTCATAATTTATGAATGGCCAAAGCATTTATGGTAAGTATTTGTAAGATTTCTTTTATTCATTCATTGTGCAAAATCAGTCATCAAGCTTCATTACATCAAGGCGATGTTAAGTCTCTGTTGTTGAATGTTAGTTTCTAATGATGTTGTAGATTAAACAGCTGCCTGGTTTAAATGATGAGGCATCTGAGATATCACATTTCCACACATATTCTGTTTGGACTGGGTCTATTTCCTTTTTGGCATACAGAAATCCTTTGATAGCTTGCACTGGTTCAGACATATCAGCGACTTTCATGTCATATGTAATTGAGCTCCTGGTCCTTGGTGTATGGCGACACAAGTGTAGATCCATTGAGTGAACTTCCAGGATAAGATCATCATCTTGATGGTACAAATCATCTAAAGTCATATCATCATGTAACTTCTCATCATTATGACTCAGAGTGAACCGGTCTGGGGAGTACTTCTGTTGGCCTCTGTTCCAGATTTTTTCCTTTTTCACTTCAATAATGCTGGTGCTACTCGGAAATTATAGAGTGTGCACTCGCAGCTAAAAGGGGATTATCAAAATCATAACAAGTGGTGCAGCTTGTAGCTGAAGGAGGCTTATTAAAATCACATACAAGGTGACAATGTGCAGCTAAAACCAGAAAAAAAGACAAGCATTTATCCGTCTGTATCCACATATGCGAGCAGCAACCTCAGGCGCATGACTCATCTGGAATATCATTATGGTTGTGAACGTTCACTAACTGCTAACGAGTCATACATTTTGTTTTGTTTGTGTTTTACGCCTCTGCAGCACCTTAGTGGGCTATATCGAGGCAGGCGACCGCCGTATGATGATGAAATGAGAAGACTGGGAGTCTGGCACATACCCTATTAATTCAGGGATGCCCAGGGTCTTTCACTTGCTCCAGCATAGAACACAGGATACAACCCACCTCCATTTAATGTCCCATGGGCTTGGACTAAAGTGAGTTCCCGGGGTGAGATTTGAACCCACGCCCTCAAAGCCAGTTGACAAGCGTACTTACCAATTAGGCCACGGGGGAACTCCTAACTAACGAGTCATACATAATGACTGTCATTGCAGGAATAGGGATATGACCTCACAAATCTGCACAAGGTCATGTTTGAAATCATTGCTGGATATACAATACACGACTGTGTCCTCTGCTTGGTTGTGGAGCATGATTGACATTGGATGTGCGATGGTACTTTTTTTTTCATCGCAACACTCTAAAAATAAAATTGCTTGCAGAATGGCTTCACTAATTAAAGGAATGCCATGATGACCATTGGACAGTTGAAAGTAAAATGATCCCGAGGGCTGTAATTAAAAGGCAAACACACAGGTCAGGCAGACACCTTTGGTAGTCAAAGTGGGACCTTTATTTGTTTCCAGCTCAGGCAGGATGACCTGGACCCACATTGGGCGGCAGTTTTAGAGATCCTTTTCCTCATTGCCATGTCATCATGCTGCCATTTTTTGCCTTCAGGAGTGAATAAATACAGAGCTACTAGGTTTTATGAAGGCTATTTTAATCATTATTCCATTTAAAAGAATAGAGGAATTAAGCACTCTGATGACTATCCATTGGTGTCCAGATAAATTTTTAAAAATTCTGTCTTTGATACTGATAAGAAAGGCTGATTAAGCACACTTAAACCTGAACATTTTCATTATTCAGTTTTATTTCAACTGATGAAACATGATTCATGACATTTTTAAAATACAATGTTTTTGTTAATGTCCATCTTAAAAGGTGTTTCATTAATAAACAAACTTATCAGTTGAACTGGCAAGTCCTTGAAACTTGCTTAAGATATTCACCAATTTTCATCATCAGAAAAATTACACGCCTCCCACTGAATCACCTGTCCAGGCACAAATGATTGGCAGGCTTCAGGTGACATTGTCGTCCAATCAGCATTCAGCAATCTGAGCTCTGATGTGTTGACATTCTCTGTTGCACACAAAAAATCAGCAATTACATCATAAGTTTCCCTAGAATCCATAGTAGGTATTGTACATTTCCTCCAATCAGAAAAATCATCAAAATACTTTCTCAACATAATGTCAAAAGAAGAGACAGAAAGAATAAGGTCATCCTCCAAAGTACAAACTGACAAAGTCATATCATCATGTAACGCCTTGCCATCCTGGCTCAGGGTAAACAGATCTGGGGAGTATTTCTGACGTCCTCCATTCCACAGTTTTTCCTTTTTCAAGTCGTAAATGCTGGTTAAGCCGGGATACGTCTTCACAGTGCTTTTTCCGCAATGGTCAGTCACAGTCACCTGAAATATAAACACAAGCTTTTGAAATTGGAGTTTTTGTTTCAATCTTGCAAATTAAAAGGTTGGAATGACAAAGATGTATTGGAAGATTTAAAGCTGCTCTCCGGCCTCTGCTATATCTAAAAGAAAACGATTACCCAATGAAGTTCATTGTATCTTACAAATGCTAAGTGGCTGTGACAGTAATGCAACAGACACCAGCCATATGTCTGTTACATAAAAGGTTGAAATAATTTTGAGAACTCATAGTGAATAGTATTGTGGCATTTCAAAGGTTTGAATCATGTTTGAAGCCCATGGAAATTTGGCCCAGAGGGAGGCAAATCATGTGCTGGAACAGCCAACTGCAGTAAACAGAAGACTATATAGGATTATTACTCTTATTAATAACATTTTAATCTGTAAACTGTGTTAGATAAGTCAAGTTCGCTAATTCTATTTATTTGTTATGCAAGCAGTGGATGACACTTTGTTAAAATGTCAAACAGTGATTTTTTTTGGAACCCTCACACAAGCAGACAGCCACATTTTGCAAGCACAGTGCTGCCACCTTTGCTCACTGTGCAATAGGCATCTGTAAAGGCTCACTGTTGCTCAATAATTATTGCTTAATATAAGTATAGGTTATTCGCCACGGGAGAGGGAATATGTGATTTATCACTCGAGGGCTTGTAGTAATACAATGTTTTCAAATGATGATGGTGAGATAAAAGAATTTGTCTGTCTGTTTGTCTAGCTGTCTGTCCATGTAGACATGAGCTTGTCTCCTTCAAAAGATATAATACGTGGCGGCATGTGTTTAGAGCAAGGAGGTCATCCAAGGTCCATGCTTGGAGGATAAAAGATAAAAAGTTTTAAAAGGTATTATAAATTACAAAGTCAAGAGAGGGAACTCTCATATGCATTATACGGTGATTTTATTTCAATCAGTGGTGCTTGTGAAATAATGAAACACTGAAACCAATCAAGAAGATATATTATCCTCAACAAATTATGTGATTCACAAGGCTGGTGACAAAAACAATGGTATAGTCAATATTTTTTCCACTCAGGCAAATAAAAATTGGCCGTAAATTAAGCCATTAACATAACAATTCGAACAAGACTTAAGAAATTGTTGCGAGAAGTTGAGAAAAAGAGAAAAAGACAATAATTGATATCTTATTAGTACAGATATGTATAATCCTTCATCAATAGTGGAGATCAGGGTTATTTGAAGAACCTTTTTTTTTCTCTGGAGAGACAATGGCATAAGATATTCACACTAAATTTTGGCACGTGAAAGTGAGTGTGCTTAAATAAATGATCAGTCCAAGAAACATGATAAATAATTATTGAAATTTGTGTCACAGACACAAACTTCCAAAATGATTAGTTGAAGCGCCATAAACATTTTGTAGACAACTTCTTATAAGAAAAGTATTTTTACAAGTTGATTCCAGGTCACATTTCAACCCCTTGCTTCAAAATGCCCCAGCCACCCCAATTGCGAAAATTCCATTGTTCAAATTGTGATTCGTTGCTCTGGCAATATCTGGAGCTCAAACACATGTTGCTAAATCACTTTCCTAGACAGCCTAATTATTTTGTTGTTGTTACTAATAAAAATAATTACTTCCTTGATTTTACACTAAATGATATGTGAAAAATATAGAAGTGGTAAACAACATATGTTCTAAAGTACTTTGTAAATTTGGCTGGCTCTAATAAATGCCTGTTCATTTTAAGTGTCAGAAATAAGATTGCCATAAAATTATCTGCTTATGCTCCAGTGACTGGCACGTTTGCGGCCAAATCATTTTTTCATGATCATCGTCATCATACAAACTAATTTTTGAGTACGGAATGCGATTTTGCAAACTCAAATGCCCTGCAATAACACTGGAAGTCCTTGTTGTGTCAGTTGTGTTCAAGGTAACATAATAACCTGCTTCGTATCCCTTGCGAAGTACAAATATGTCAAAGGAATAAACAGCAAGGCTACACTGCATCCCTGATTCAGACGTGTACAGATCAGCTAAGGTCATATCATCATTTAACACCTTGCCGTTATGACTCAAAGTGAAACGATCATCGAAGTATTGTTCTCCGTCCCACAGTGTTTCAGTCTTCAAGTTGTAGATGCTTGTGCAAGCCGGATATATCCCGACAGTTTCGTTTCCACGATGGTCTGTGACAGTGACCTGGAAGAAAAAAAATCTTATTGAGTAAAACATAAACAAATATATAAATATTCGTTAAAAATTCATAATAAAAGCACAAATCAATACGATGCACTGGAATCATATATATATATATATATTAAAAAACACTAAATGAAACCCAAGGGTACCGGAACAGGGGGGCGGGCAGGGAGGGCAATTGCCCCTCCTGCCCTTGGCCAGGATCCCATCAGATTTGTCTGAAAAAATTCTGAGACAAACCTATAATAGTTCAAAGCATGTGAGCCAAATTTTAGCTCATTATCTAATGTAGTTCTGCCTAGAAAAAAATATGAAAGGAGACAATGTTGAGGCTGTTTTGACAAATCCAAGGGGGTCCAGTGGGAAGATATTTGGAAATTTGTTAAATTGACATGGCAAGTTTGACAAGTTTTATTTGGGAATCCAAAATTCAGCAATACCTGTTTTGGTTTTGGATCCCTCATAAACAACTTTAAATTTAATAAAACAGTCAGAATTGTGTACAATCATAAAATCATATGTAAAAACATCTTAAAAACCAAGTTAATCTAAGAATTTCCACGTAAACGTTGATGGTGAGGAATTCCATGGAATGACCTATTGTGAATTGTCTGATATTGGGGGCATATATGTAATGCACATATGACAGATATATTTATAAATACATCACATCCATAGACACATCATATTATGCATCATTAGAATTTATAATTCTTCTATCAGACTTGTCATTTTATATTGGGTCGATGTTTTTTCCCCACGTCCATCCACCATCATCATTTATCGTCTGGGGTGGTCCCGCCTGCATCTCCTGCAATGTAGCTTTAGGGATCTCCTGTTCTTTGGCATATTATAATTATATTGTAACCCACATTTCCCGTTGCTTAACTTCTCTCCATTATGCCAACGGCAAATAAATCAACGTTCAATTCAATTTAATTCAATTCAATTCGGACAAGTGGATACAGCATTGAGAGTGGTGACTGTGGTCATATCCTATACTTGCAATGCTATTAACCAAAGTCACTGAGTCGTAACACTCACCACGAGGTCACAAGTTACTGTATGACAAATTGACATGTCATTTCAATGTTATACATAATAATTAAATTGGGCTTGTTGTAACATCATTGATGTCCACAAGCAGGTAAAGGTAAATGCTTGCCATTCTTCAAGACTTCGACTTCAAATAACGCTGAATTCAAACATTATTGTTGGTTTTGAGCTTGTCGTCCATTTCAAAATCAACTGAGGTTTGTGAAGATACCAAAACATGGGAACATTATTTTTAAATCAAAACACCTTGAAGATGGCTAAATGAAAAAAAGGGTAAGATTATAAACGGGATTAACCAACCAATAAATTTATTCATATTAGGTGCGCTATCAACAACATTATGTTATTAAAGTGGCATGAGAAGATTGATAATGTTTTGGAAAAAAGCCGGTGAAATCCAATGTTTTTAAGTGGGTAAACAGAAATAAAGTCAATTTACCTTAAATATCAGTCGTAAGATTGCCAGACAATTGTCTGTCCAGGCTTAAGTGACTGGCAAGTCATGACATCATGCAACACTTGCCAATATGACTTAGAGAGAATAGATCAGGGGAATATTTTACTTGTCCTCTATTCCACAGTTTTCCCTTGCATTCACATCAATTAAATTGAATTCTCTTCATCCTACGAGCCCTTTTTCCAAACTGCTGCCATGATGAAATATACTGGTGCTGTCACGAAGTTGCACCATGCTTTTGTTCGTCCTAGATGTTGTTCATATTATACAAATATGGCATGATATATGAGTGCAATATGAAAATTTATTTGCATGAGGAAATTCATATTGAACGCGGGCGCAGTGCCGTATTTTTTATGTTTTATTACATGACCACTATGCATCCAATATAATGTTCCATTTTTTTTTTTAATGAAAAACTCATATTGCACTCTAACCATGCAATACGAATAAATCAGAAAAAAAAATTAAAAAACAATTTTTGGAAAAAATCTCATATTGCGCTCGAACCATGCAATATGAGTTTTTATGATGTCGTCATGTGACTGATTTTGGCCAATCAGCATCACTCTAACATGACGGTAATGTAATTAAACTAAATATTTCATACTTAAGTTTTGTTACATGGTCGGAACTATAGTAATTCTGATGGCAAATTCCCATTGGAATGTATTTTTGTCACATAGAAGGGACACAATTAAAACAAATTCAAGAGATAAGTATACACGGAAGTGCTCAGTGATTTATTAATAATGAAATGAGGGCAATAATATTGTTATTGCATGACCAAATACCATATATTAACCAAAAGGTCACTGCCTATAAATATATCTTTTGCAGTAGTGGCAAGCCCATGTCTACCCATACACTCTACAATCCACGTAGCTGTTTGAGGATTGGCTGCCTAAACAGTTCCAAAATCAACTTTCAATTTGGTTGTATGATGTCACTGGCTTAAAATATTTTGCTAATGTAAGATATGGTTAATCACTTGATTCAGTGCAAATCATATCTTGCAGCACAGGTGACAATAAACAAACTAATTAAGTGACTTAAGGTACTTACCAAATAAGAAGATTAGAAAAACCTGAGAAAACTGCCAATGACATGACAAATCCAGTTTGTAAATATCTCCGCTGAAGAACAAAATTCTTGATATGAACAGCAAAAGAAAAACAGACACTTAGCAACTTTCAAAGTGAATCAATAACTGTTTTATTTGTTGTTTATTAAATTGACTGAGCAAGATTCCAATGAGACAAGATTACAAATCGACAATTCACAAATCCAGTAACAAAAAGACCAATTTAGCAATATATCATTAATATAAGATTCATAATGGTGAAGTGCAAAATATATTAAAAGTACAGTAAACTTGACATTGGAAAGTGAATAACATATGAATGCCAGGTTATTAAAGTGGTGCAGTATTAAGTAACAAATTTCTTATTTTAACAAAATTAAAGAAAATAACACCCTGGCCACACAAATATCAAGAACAGTGACAAAAGAATCAACAATTACGTATGTCGTAACAAATAACCTGTCCTGGAACAAGTGATAGACAATTCTCAGGAGATATTGTTCTCCAAGTAACGTCCAACAACTTGAGCTTTGACGTGTCGATTTTGTCTGTTGCATACAAAAAGCCAGCCATTACATCAGAAGTTTTCCTTACATCTGAGACGTTAACAGTAAATTTTCTTTTGGAATCAGAAAAAAGTTTCCACAATATGACATCAAAAGAGCAGATATGCAACACTAGTTCGGTGTCAAAATATGAAATTGGCAAATCAGCCAAGGTCATGTCATCATGTAACATCTTGTAATTGTGACTGAGAGTGAATAGGTCAGGGCAGTACTTCCTTTGTCCTCCGTCCCATAGTTTTTCCTTTTTCAAGTCGTAAATTCTGGTGGAAGAGGGATATTTTTTCACAGTGCTCTTGCCGCGGTGGTCAAAAACAGTTACCTGAAATTATAAAAAGTACCATTGAATTTTAATTTTGTAAACAAATGTTACCAAGAAGTGATGACTTCATGTTAGTGCCACAGATGTTTAAAAGTCCTCAATTTGGCTTTCACAAAGTCCACAAAATCGATGTGTCCATAGGCGTACGGCGCGCGCGATTTTTGGGGGGGGGGGCGAACAACATCTGACCGAATTTCAAGATCTAGATGTAATACCATTTCAAATAAAATTGGCTGGAAATCATTAATTTTCAACAGTGATTATTTAGTTCTCTGCCCAATTTTTTTTAGCCTTTTTGCCCGAATCTTACTTGTTCCAAAACTTTTGGGGGGCGATTGCCCCCCCTGCCCCCCCCTCCGATACGCCTATGGATGTGTCAATTTGTCCAACCTTAACAGGATTTCCAATTTTAAAAAAGTGACTTCAAAGTAATATAGCAGACTCTGCTACAATAGTATGGAAGAAATCTAAAGATAGAGTGAGTGAATTTTGTGTTTTACGCTCCATCAGCACCAGTGTGGGCTATTTAGAGGCAAATCTAAAGATAGAACAGAGAATGAGCTCAGAAACCATTTACAGAACTATTTTCAGGTATTTCACTGTCTATTTTGAAAAATATCATACTTGTATTAAATGTGTGCACTACCTTCAGGTTGCTCATTTTTTTTTTAACAAATCCAACAAACTATTTTTAATCATAGAATTTATTGTAAATACACATTTTTACATCTTTATGATTATTTAACAAGCACATCCTCTGTGGTGACAATGATTTTGACAAGATATTTTTTCAGAATTTAACTACAGATTCAGGGAATATAAGGGAAGGGCAAGATGAGCTATTAATTATTATACTTTTGTTGAGTCAACAAACCATTTGGACAATTTTTTTATCAAAAGACCTTGAATACATTGAATGAAAAAAAAATGCGATAAAGAAATGACATTAACCAACCAATAACTTTATTATAGGTGTGCTGGCAATGACATATTATGTTGTTGAACTAGTACAGTATTACGTGAAGATTTCTGAGAGCATCAAGAATTCTGCTAAAATATTGGAAAGAGGAGGTCAGCGGAACAGATTGAAATTTGGCAAAAGTAAAAGGGCCAATGACCACCTTCTCGTAAATTGATGGTCAAGTTTTTCTCCTTTCAGCATGTTCAGTAGCCCGCTGATAACACTTCAACAAATTTTATTTACATCCACTGACTTCAACTTTCCATAAAATCCTCCATATTCCCAGAAAACCACCATAATAATCAATCAAAATAAATAACAATCAATCACAATTTGATGGCTGGTATAAGTACACAAACCTCCCATCTTGTTTTTGCATTTATTATGAGAAAACAGCTAAAACAAAGTATAATGTTATATATCATGATATACCTTTTCAAAAACTTCTGTAAAACAGTTTTAAAATATTTGAGTAATTTTGTTAACTATTCTTTCAATGCAAATCAAAATCTTGCATAACCTTGCATATATATATCAAGGTACATCGGGTTATTGACCTTTCTTCTAGAAATGATAGGAGGTTTTTGACTTTGAAAATATAGAAGGGTTTGCATTTCCATGTTATATTTTTTCATGGAAGATTTTGACTTTCTGCGGTATTCCTTGTTTAACAGTGCAAATCTCGCTAAAGATTTAAAAATAGGAGGTTTTGCACTTTAGCCATTACATTTTACTTAAGGCCTATAAAATCAAACAAAATCACACCCCAAGAACAGTCATGAAAACTGACAATTAAAAAATTCAGTTATTACATGTCTCATACAAAATCACTTGTCCAGGTACGAGTGAACGACAATTTTCAATATTAATTGTTTTTCTTGCAGAATTCATCAATCTGAGATTCGCAGGGTCAATTTTTTCCGTTGCATACAAAAAGCCGGCAATCAGATCAAAGGTTTTCCTTGGATCAAAGGTTTTTCTTGGATCCCAGGTGTCAATAGTAGTTTGTCTATAGAATATTGCAGGGTCATGAGGTTTGCGAAGAATGACGTCAAATGAAGAGACGTCCAATTCCAGTTCAGTGACTTCAGTCCCTAGATCAGGAATTGGCAAATCATTCAAGGTCATATCATCATGGAGCTCCTTGCCATTGTGACTAAGAGTAAATAGATCAGGGGAATACTTCTTTTGTCCCCCATTCCATAGTTTTTCCTTTTTCAAGTTGTAAATGCTGGTACATCCAGGATATGTCCTCACAACAGTCCTCCAACAGTGGTCTGACACAGTGACCTGAAAAAAAGTAGCAAAATTGAAACATATTTCTCATGCTCTATTCCACAGTGTTTGTTTTTCAAGCCATAAATCATGGTGCAGGAAGCATACTTTTTCACAAAAAAACAATATCCTGGAAAAAGTGACCTGAAAAAAAAAAAAAGTGACCGAAAAAAGTGCCTTTTACAGAGAATATTTACAAGATGCCTCAATTCAGAACATGTGCTATGTTATTATGTTGAAGCTACAAATATTGTATTGCTTCGAAGTTGACGGATGGATGGATGATTTGGGCTTTATGTCCTGTATTAATGCATTTGGCAGGCTAACCAGGACAGGAGGAGTATACAGCAATAAGGCAAAGGATGACTGAAAAGGCCATCAAATATCACCTGGCAAGAGTTGGATTCAAACCCTCGACCCAGCGATTGGCAGTCCAGCACTCCCAAATTACCTCCAAAATATCTTCAGCCACCAGAGTGAGAACTGAATGGGGAGACTTTTTGATTGATGAAACAAGTCAGCAGCTGAGACCTTGAAGATGGAGACCACAGGAGCCTGCAAAAATTCTTGCATGGACAACCAAACTCCCATTCACCTTGGTTCAGGCCAAAGAGCTAACTGGATCCATGGAGGCAAGATATTGTCCTAGACCATTGATGCTGGTATGCAAAATGAAGGTCTTTTTGAGAACTTTCCAACCATGGCAATTAGAATGCTGCTTTATTAATACCGACAAAGTTATAGAGAACCGCGGATTGGCGAATATGGTCGAAAATTTAAAAAACATTGAAGCTTTTTGCTTTTGGGAGACCCCTTCATCTTGTTGGATTTCCTTAAATTTCACCTGCATCAGTTTTATGCCTAACCTCATCAGATAAGAGGAATGCGATGTGAAATTCACAAAATAATTTTTTCCCAACTAAAAATGAACCGCCCTGGTATCCATGCCCACCAATTGGAGTTTATCGGTCAGTGGGACAAGCTACGTAAGTATAAAAAAGCTGATCCCAATGTATATTGGTAGAAAATAGATAGGATAATTTTTTGGTACATAGGCCTATATGGGTCATTGCATATAGGGGATGGTGGGGCATAACAACCTCCCTTAGACAAAATGTCTTGTGAAATTGTAATGACCAACAAGATCAAGAACTTATGCTGGCAATATGACACACTCTTAGAGTACAATTATATGCCCTACCCTCAGCATCAAATGAAACTCCCTTTTAGCAAAGGGATATGAATTTTTTTTTGGTACCAGGTGGGTGGTTATGCCCCATGCTCGGGGCATAACCACCCACCTCATGGGACATATCCAACACCCCCAAGTTACTAGGGACACAAAAAGCAGAGGATTTCCATATGTGGTTGAAGGATACTCTGTCCCTTTCTGATGAAAATGCAGGTGCACTTGACTTGGAAAATATCAACAGTATCCGTGTCCTCACTTTTGCTGTGGTAATGATTTCTGATATATTTCTCTGCCTCCAATACCGATCTTCACATTTTTCAGACAGCCCGATTAAGGCCTGGTGCAAATAAGAGCGTGACAAGATGGTGAAAAATAAAGGTGTTCTTTTTGCTTGGAATCTTGCTGCAATTTAAAGCACATATATGTGGCAATAAGTAAGCAAAAAATCAGAGTTAAGTAATGATTTCCTGCATAGCTATTGTGATTTTTTCAATGGAGGAAGCAACAGCAAAGCATACAATTTTGGTGTGATTTAGTTCTTTTATAAGTATTGTGTTGGCCATATCTCATCACTTTCTGAACCTGTTAGACCATGAATGACATGCATGCATATTTTGATGGGACCCAGAACTGCTTAAATTGTTCCAATATTCATAACTGCCATTTATCAAAGATTAGCCCATTTTAACACAAGATAGAATTGAATATATATCCCAAAATAAGATTTACATATATTTAAAAATTGAAAAAGATGACGAAATGTTGCTCTGCATATAAAGCCTTGTATGCAATTTAAATTTCTTATAGAGTTTTAATGAGGGGTGAATCAGTCATATCTTTATTATTAAATCCTCCTATAAGAAATAGCACTAATTCATTTGATGGTCATGTTGATTCTTTAAAAATGTTACTTTTTCATGAAAATTTTGTAAAACCATATTCTGACGAACATTTTTTAGTGCATCTTTTAACAACAGCTATTTAAACTGTCACAATTATAATGTTTATTTCTAAAATGTACATAAATCATATGATTTTTGTGTATTATATCTAAATTTCAATGTGTATTATTTGTACTTTTTCTCCCTTTGTGGAGGCGAAATGAAATAAATAAATAAATAGATATAATTATTAGCATTGGATATATAACATGAAGATATGGCACTAAACATTTTGTTGGAGGTGCCAGGGTCGGGACATTAGCTGACAATCAAAAAAAGAAATTCATAAACTTCAACCAGTGGCCATGGTTAAGTCACTTTGCTGGTCTAACATTATTCCTCACTCAATTTTTAACTTTTAATAGCTTTTACATTCATCAAAAAAGGTTGTTTGATAATCGTAAAGTATATTAATATTAATTTTCATTTATAGTCTTGTTTCTTGGTTCTGGGTCGAAACTGAGTTTAAAATCAGTCATAATAAACCCAGTCTAGCCAAGTTTTGTCAGACATGAAAATTCGGCTTTTAAACTGGGTCTAAACTGAAGTTAAACTTGGTTTATTTAAAGGTGTTAGGGTCGGGACAGAGGTGTTAGGGTCGGGACATTCAATAGTTTTCATCATTAGCTAAAAATCCAGACAGGCAGATGCATCCTTTTTAGTGCTAAACAATTATGCCACTATAGAGGAAAAAGGTCAAAGTGAAAAAGTGCATGTAGCTTTTACAAAGCAAGAAAAAATGATGCAAAGAAGTTGCTATGACATTTATATATGGAAACAAGGTATAATATGCAAAAGAGGAGTCCTCAAACTAAGCTGGGAGAGCTAAAACTATTTAGAATACCAAGAGCTAACCAGTACACAGACCTTTTTAACAGAAATTGCTAAAATTTCAATTTTTGGCTTCATTTGCCACTTCAGAGTCTCACCGAAACTATTTGACAAATACACAGAGCATAAGATTGCAATTGATAGTCACAGAACCAGAATTCCCATGGCCACAGTGGAGAATACTTTCTAATGACAAATTGTTGAAATTATTTTGCAAATGAAGGGTTAAACATTGCTAAAAATATGCATGTCACGCTAAAATGCTAAAAATGGCCATTTTCTGGATGTTCAAGACCTCAGATTTCTGGAACCAATACTCTGATTGCCCTGAAATTTGAAATATTTACTGACAAAATAGTTCTAAACATAACAAATTACTTTTGAATGGAACATACATATTTTGTATGGTTTTGTAGCAGATACAATGCTGGCTTCACCTGAAATACGCAAAAATTTGCACCAGGCCTTAACATAATCTATGTTACCCCTGCCCAAGTTTTTCACACATTTACAATACATTTTCTGATATAGCCCGTCTGTTCCTATCTCTCCCTTATAGTATTTTTTCCAGGGGCGGACGGTTATGCCCCATGTTGGGGTAAAACCGCTACAACCCCCTATTATCACTCATGACATAATTAATTGACAGTTATATCCCATTTGAAAACTAATAGGTATATGAACCAACAAATGCCTATCACCAGTCCCTTGCATCTCCTTTATGTTAAATATCATCAAACATACCGCCACACATTTATAAAAATAAGATGAAATCGCTTAAATCTAAACAAACCGAGTTGGTAAGTTTGATCCTGCCATGCGCCTGTAAGCCATTCCACTAAAAAGGTGTCTGACAGAAGTTAAATCGCCTCCACTAACAATATTTTCACTAAGTGGCATCAACTCCCTGGAACCACTGGTGGGTGGTTATGCCCCGGGGGGGGGGGGTTATGCCCCATTCTCCCCTACCATCATCATGACCTGAGTAGCTACCTGGGATAGGGCATCTGATTTTTTTAAACAATTATCAAGATCAAGCTAGTCTTTCTACCAATTGATATGCTATATGAACAGATCACACAGTTTGATATCTGCCAAATCCATGGCGCGTGCTCAGAATAAATGATCAGTTAATGCCACATAATTATGGTGTTTCCATAAAATAACTTCCTGTCTAGAAAACTAAAAGGCCCACTTGAATGTCTAATGCCCCCTAGTATTATAAACAGATTTTACAACGGAATTCCAGTAAGAAAAAACGTCCACCATTTCCAATTTGTAAACGCACAAATAAAATCAAACAACTTCGAAACACATATTTATTAGCAAAGCAATGTTCAGACAAATGTATTTGCAAAAGCCAATGTTTTTTTAAGCAATAAATAACAATGATCAACTAAAATTAAATACTAAACTCTGTTACATTATAGTTGAATTCTTCAACAAGATAATACTGTAATGAAGACAATGTGGAATGGAAGAATACAAGTGTACCACTGAATTAAAAGTGATCAATTGAAGAAATAGTGAATCACAACATTTGCCCATAATTCACTTTGGAGACATTGTTTGTGGAATATCTGCAGTCCACCATTCGGGTATCGGCTTATTCTTACGCTATCCATTTAATTTCCTGCCCAGGCACTAGTGACTGACAATTTTCTGTTGAAATTAATTTGTTTTCAGAATCATACAATTTTATTTTTGCAATATCAATTTTACTGGATGAACCAAAACACTCGGCAATGATGTCTGTAATCTTTCTTCTTTCCGTGGTGCTCAAGGAAAGTTTATATCCTTCATTATTTATCGTGCTCCTAACAATAATGTAAAAGGAACACATCTGGAGACATGGTTGCAACCCAGACCCAGCAGCGTACAAATCATCCAAAGTCATATCATCTTGTAACATCTTGCCATCGTGACTGAGAGTGAATAAACTAGGTGAGTATTTCTCTTGTCCTCCATTCCACAGTTTTTCTTTTTTCAAGTTGTAAATGCTGGTGAAACCCGGATATGTCTTCACAACACTCTTCCCACAATTGTCCATCACAGTAACCTGGAAGAAATGAAATTCCTCATTTACAGAATGTAAATCATTTCATATTTTGCGGCAGCTCTGCAATATACAGCTAAGCGCGTGGATGTGCCTTCACTTGCACCGTGGAGCTGGGTTATGCCATCCAGCGCTTCTAATACTACACGTGGCTATGCAATCCAGGGCACCTTAATGCTCCCACTTGCGCTGATATATATTGACTTCTCAGGTGTGCAACGGAACACAAATTGACGAAGCCGTAATGTGTCATCTGGTGCACTCTTGAAGGCATCATCCAGGACATTACCATATAACAGGGTTACTTTGGCCGTTCTGCATCAGATGAGAAAAAGATTCAGTGTCCTGTATCTATCAAACCAATATAGATACCAGGAAATTTCTTTTTGTGTCTGCTAGAGTTACTTGTCTACTTTTTATGTACATTAATTTTTTTTTTCATATTATAATACCGGCGTTTCTTATGGGGGCTATTTTGTAATGAAGCAGATTTACGAAAAAGTGTGATTTTGCAGGGAAGTGTCCACTTTGTTCAGGTCGGGTCAAGCTTACATGGTAAAAATTGCGGGAAATTTTTAAAGATAATACATCACAGTTTTAAACTAAACAGGATTTATTTATATGTTTTGCAATTTAGTGAGGCTACAGCTATGGCCAATGTTACCCCAAAAACCTTGATTTGACAAAGAGGTGTATTACTCTGAAAATTATGTTGACTGTCATAGATGACAAAAAAATACCATAGAATGGTCCAATGCAATAATTAAATTGCAATTTGTGTAATTTAACAAGCATAACTCAGCCATTGTTATCCCACGACCCATGTGCCTCACATATCAGCCTTTATGACCAAATATGTTTTCCTCTCACCGGATGAGAATTCATGCCTCCACAAGCAGTTTGGCTGAGGATGTTTAGCATTGAAGCAATGGCACTATATCATGCGTTTCACTTACTTACAGGCGGCACTGTAAACGACAAGTCCTTGACAAACTATCATGGTAATGCAACAACCAAAATTTTTAAAAATAAGTTGTGAAGGTTTCCAGACTGGCTGCAGACAGACATCGAAAACATGGCAACATTAGGTGTTTTATTTGAAGTTGGTTATACAATATGATGAACAGAAATCAAATAACGCAAACACAATTGTTCACACAAAGACAATATTATAAGGTATACAATTTATCTATTAACAAACAAAAACTCCTGAATCAAAACCATGAACTCATTTTCACAACGGATCGCAAAATCATGAATCCAAAACATCAAGTAATTTACAAAATAGAAGCATCAGAAACATCATGTATCATCCCGAAACAAGTTTTTTTAAGTCTTAACTTATACTGAAAAGGTTATTATCTTTTAAAATGTACACAATCATTATTCAATTACAGTTGCTCTCAGAAGTACGCGCCTCAGTGATTTGCCATTTGGTGCCATGTTGAACATGTCTCATGGTAATGGCTATAACACTGATGATATTGCTAAATCATTGATATGAAGCTTGTATCATACCATTAAAATTTTCTGACATCTTCAAGCATGGTCATTGAACTTGTATACTGCACTGTAAAATTTGAATTTTGAGTTAGCTTAATTGATTGAGTGAGATGGTTGCACAATTCCTTTGAGCCAAGACAGCTTGTTGTTTGTAAGTTATAACAGCATAAAGATTATCATAACTCAAAACAACAAGCTATCATGGCTCAAACAAATTGTGCAACCATCTCACTCTATCATTTGAGCTGAATCAAAATTTCAAATTTTACAGTGTGGATCATTATCCTAGATAGTAAGTACAGCCTTAAAACAAAGCAACAGAGGCTGGACTTACTTTCGCAAGGTTATGATTTTAATAAAGAGTATTTAAAATCCTAAAACATATTCAATGGCCATGCTTCAAGATGTGGGAGGAAATTACAATGGCACAGTACATCAATGATGCAGGCAATATCTGTGATGTTATAGCCATTACCATGAGAGAGAAATATTCTAAAAACATGGCATTCAATGGCAAATCACTGAGCGGCGCACTTACGTTCGACAGCTACTGTATAACTTTACCGTTATCATTTTCTCGTTATGTCACAACTGCGATAATCTATGATGCCTGGCAATGGCTGCAAAAGCATCATCCTGCACTTAATTAAAATAAGAGCTTAAGAAATTTTGAGTCTGATGACTCTAAATTTCATAAAATAAACAAATCAGCCAAATACTGAGGATGTCTGATGCCCAAACGTATAGATGTGTTTCGGCCAGAGTATTTAAAAGTGGACAGTCTGAGAATAACCAAGACTGAAGCATGTAATGGACCTTAACAAATATCTTATTCTAAACAGAACTGGAGGATAAAATACTGAATAAATCCAACAAAATTAAAATGTCAAATTTTAAAAAGTAGCTTTTTTCAAATAAACAATCGCAGGATTATTTTGCCCAGATGCACTCTCTTCTGTAGCTACTGCATTCTGTTGCTGCGGCCTTCCGCACATAGTCATAAAATTGGTTCTAAATCAGCATAGAGAGAAGATTTAAAGAGCTGTACATGCATGACATTGTATCATGTTTATCACCATGCCAAATATAATGGACGACATGGCTTTTGAGAAACAGCTATACTGTATATCATTAATTCTTTTTTTTTTTACTTGTGGCACATTCTTTCATGTAGCTACAGAAAGGACTTTTTGTCATACAAGAGCTCTAAATGAACTAGATATGCCATTTACAAAGCTCTAGCTATGTATTATCTAATGCAATAATTTGCTTCTGATTTTATAATGTCTAGGACGTCTTGCAAGGTAAATTATTCATAAATATATGCACAGCTCTGTAAATCTTGTCTTCAGCCAATAAAAAAAACAACAACAAAAAAACAGAAAGGATGATTTCTTATTTCCCAGGGCAGCAATCTCAGGAGTGAGAGAGTCTTTTGATGTGTCGTTACTCAGATCTAACTTTAGGCCTATGAACTTCACTCACCCTTACCAAAGTTTTAGGCCTCCCATAGGATCATCTGTCCAGGTACAAGTGACTGGCAATTTTCAGGTGAAATCTTATTCCTGTTCACATTTGATAATTTTAGCTTTGAGGCATCAACCCTCTTTGTCTTGCACAAAAAATCTGCAATTACTTCTGACGTTTTCCTTACATCTGCAGTACTAATGGTACATCTTTTCCAATCAGTGTGCAAAAATCGCCAATGATTATCCAAAAGAATGTCAAAAGAATGGACAGACAGAACAAGCTTTGTTCCTGCAGAAGCAACAGACAGAGTCATGTCATCATTTAGCACCTTGCCCTTGTGGCTCAGAGTGAATAGATCCGGAGAGTATTTCTCTTGTCCTCCATTCCACAGTTTTTCTTTCTTCAAGTCGTTAATGCTGGTGGAGCCAGGATAGGTGTTCACGGTGCTTTTTCCACAATGGTCAGTCACAGTCACCTGAAATGAAAACAATGTATTTGAAATGAAAAATTCATATAAAATTCATTTATACACACAATGATGGTAAAGATTTACAGGACAATTGTGATTATTACAGTGGCTGGTCAACAGGTACTAATGAGAAAAACCACAGTGGTCAATAAGTCACCTGAAAAAATTGAAGTAAGTTTATTTGTGAGTTTATCAGTTGTTTTGGAAATGGTTTCGTATGACTCTGGCATTGCATACATCAGTAGATATGTAACCATAATATTATTGTTTATTGTATAGTGAAAATGCACTGGAAGTTTGATGTCTCTATAAAAAGAAAAATTAGGTCCTTACAGGGTGAGGAAGCAAATTTTTTCAAAATTTGGAATATTTCAAACTTCAGTCGAATTGAAGGGTTTTGCTAATTCATAACAAATTCATATTTTCAGGCCTTAGAAACAAGACAAAAAGGATCCTTTTAGTGAAGTTTGACTTGTATTATCTCCAATTAAAAATTCAATATGGCCGTCTAAACTTGGTGATGCTTTGAAAAAAAGCGCCTTCATATTTTGGGGCCGTGAGCCATAAAGACAGTAAGAAGGACAACAACCAACTATTCCAAGATGCCCCACACGGAATAGTAAGGGGAATTAAGGTCCGAACTGGAGAAGGGCCAGAAGTTGGCCGCCCGGAAGTCTCCGGAATTTCTTGAAGTGGAAATCCTGAACTTTCCTGCCTATAAGGCATTGGGAACCATCCTGAGTCTGTCTATAGTTGCAGTTGGGGTAATTCACATCCAGCCATGGCAAACATGACATCACTGGACCTGGTAGTATGCATCAGGTTCGTCCCCCTTTACTCACATGAAAAAGAAATAAAGCATAATTTTCTATCTGAAGTCATGACTCTCGAAACCATTGCCTGAGCTGGATACTTTGCCCTGAATGTCCCATTGACATCCTCTATTGATTTTATATCAAGCTCTGCAACCACCTCTCTCATGTAGTTTGCAGGTACCTTGTCAGTTTTGTCGTCAGTGACTCCAGGAATGCTCCATTCCTCTCTTAATTCTCTCCACAAACTCCCAGACTTCCCTCTTATTCCTTTCCCATCATTGATTGCCTTCATGATATTGTATTCCAGTTGTGAGGTCACTCTGACTATGTCAGGGATTGTTTGTTTGTCTCCTGACGAGTCATTTTTAATCACAGCTCATTCTAACCTTCCACAGGTATGGCTGATACCTTAATGATTATGCTGTATTGTTTTCACAATTTTTCTGTAGATGTGAGATGTTATTTTAGCACAAGGAAGTTCATGGAAAATTTCGGTTCCCCACACTGTATGTTTCAAGCGAAGTTTCGGCCCTCAAAATAAACTATATTTTTATCATATGAGGGTTACGACGCTTAAAATTTCAAGAGACCTTGACCTTTAACTAAAATCGTCAGGCTCTTAGATCTTTTCCAATTGTTATAATATTTAGACAATATGGTATGATTTTATACAGTGCTCATTCCGCAGGAATCAGCTCACCGCAAATAAGAATGGTGAACAACAATCATATGCACTAACCATTGTGCTTCATTACCAAATGGTTCATGTGACTCCAGAAATACAAAATGCTCATGGTCAAACCACCAGCAGGATATATATCTATAAATGGATGCCACCAGGGCTTACAATCATAACTTACAGTTTCCGTGCATGGTGGACACCTTAATTTTTTTTCCAAAAATGACTCCTAGTACATCATGGAAAGACGTTCATATTTTCAAGCACAGGACCAAGATGATACAGACCCCTGTATCCTTTTCAACTTAGTATCCAATTGATGAATAGCATATAAGCATATATATATTATGCATTACTTCTTATAAGGATAATGAGTGTCGCAAATACCACAGGTCCTCAATATTTTATCACCTTAGCCATCAATGTCCAAATGGCTTTATGTAAAGCCAGAGATAAAGGGAGGAGAGTGAAGTCATCATTAATGGCTACAGATGAAACCAAAACCATGGCAACAACTAGTTGTTTTATTTTGAAGTAGGGGTAATACACAAGATTAAATTTAAAAAGTATTCAAATTCTGCTAAGAGATTATTTGCAGCAACATGAACACACATATGAGGGGTTTTCCATAAGTTCTGTCCAACTTGCCATAACTTTTGCAATATTTAATACAGGAGCATGATATTTGGGTCAAATAATGTTGAAGTAATTTCCAAATGAAAAAAAAAAAATCAGATCATAGAAATGAAAATAAATGGTTTATTTGTTATCATGGAAACCAAAAGTCTTGAAATGCGGCCCAGGGAACTTTTTGATGCACAATATTCATTATATCCTGTCAAAAATTCATTTTTTACCAGGGATACTTGACAAGAAATGTATTAAAAATAATCCCTAACATTTCACAAATTCTTAAAATAATAAACTTGACACTTAGTAAATTTCCTCTAACTTTATATATCCCTTAAAAAGTCAATGCCTCATTGTCCTCATATTGAGATCACTGTTGGTGTTTCGGAGACTTTTTGTGCTTTACAATGGTTTTTCCATAACTTCTGTCCAACCTGTCATAACTTTCACTGGATTATCCGCAGAACAATGTTATTTAGGTCAGTTGATATTGAGGTAGTTTGCAAATGATGCCCAAAAAATCAGATCATAGAAGTAAAAATAAATTGCTGATTTTTTGCCATTGAAACCAAAAGTCATGAAATGCGACCGAGATCTTATTAACAGACACATACTTGATATATCTTGTCATATATGTAATTATTACAAGAGATATAGAACAGAATATATTCAAAATATACATATCCATTTCACAACTGCCTAAACTAATGACTGCAACCCTGTAAACACTTTTCCTCATACGTTCTAACCATGACTAAATAAGATACCTCAGTGTTCATGTTAAGGTCTTTTTTGGCATTTTCCAGTCTTCTTTTCTTAGGTCTTAGAACTTGTGTTTTCTTCATTCAGAAAAAGGTTGTACAATCTTTATTTGGTTCTGTCACTCATGCTGTCTTCCTTGTACGCATGATAGAAGGTTCTTACTCTCTCTCTGGTAGTTTTTATCCAATTAAATTGAAGAAATATAACAGGTATATATGGTGTCATCCATATCCAAAAAATTGCTTTTCTCGTAAAACAATTAGAAACTGCACAGGTGATGGTAAAGTAACTGAGATGTGACGATAATACCAGTTTCCATTGTTATTAATGATTTTACAAATAACTGATTGTATTTTATGAAAGAAATTATGAATATACCTTAATTCAATTAATTTAAACACAGTTATGCAAGCAGGTATTCTATTCTTTTTAAGTGAGCACTACAAAATCTGGGCCGCATTTCATGACTTCTGGTTTCCATGGCAACAGATTAGGCATTTATTTTTATCTATATGATCTGATATTTTGGGTGTTATTTCAGAATTACTTCAGTATTATCTGACCCAAATATCATATTTCTACATCAAATCTAGCAAAAGTTATGGCTAGTTGGACAGAACTTATGGAAATCCCCTCGTATGGTTGACAACTTTTAAAACATCAAATCCTAAACAGAATAATAAAAATAGCAAAATTATTATTCTATTCAATGATAAGAGTGACCCAGCACCTTTACAAAAAAAAAGGCATAAATAATAATGATCTCCACAAGATTAAATTATTAGTCAGATAAGTAAATCTTTAATGACCTTTCTAAAACTCATAGCCCAGCTCATTATTTAAGGTAGAGATATACATGACTGATGGACTCCTGACAGGATTGGGATATATGACAAAACCACACAACTTAAGCATATAAATTCTCTCAGGGTAGCAGCATAGAGAACATACGATAACCCCCTCTTTTGCAGATAGCATCAACGTTTAAGAAACAGCAAAAAATATTAGAAAATTATGTTTTTATGTAAGTTTCGAAGACAATCACCTAAACTTGTCGATAATTCAAAAGTCTGCCAACTCCCATCGAATAATGATAATGTTTAGAGTACATTTACTCCAACCCCTTTGTGAATATTTCCTATCATTCCTATAAAAGACATCAAAAGAAAAGATAAGAAGAAGTAGTTCAGTCCCGGAAGCGAAAACTGACAAAGGGGCCATTCCATGCCAAATGGACCAAAAAGGAGGCATTTTCCCACATCATGTCTTCCAATTTTGATGAAATTTTAACACAACTTACATCCACATGAGTAATGAAAAGTTGTACAATATTTCTTTCATATTCCAAGTTTTCAGAATTTGATAGCATCTTGAAAATTTTGAGATTTTGACGAAAAATGCTAAGTGCTCCTTTACTTATCTTTTGTTCAGGCTGCTGAAGCCAAATTTTCCAAGATATTGTCATAAGTTTTGACACATGTCATGCTGAGATATAGAGCTTAATGTTTCCCAAGCATAATGTAGATGGTGGCATTGCCTTTTGTGCACCAGCCCTATGAAATTGGTTCATTTTTGCCAAAATTCAATATTTAATTCCAGAATAATGAAAAATATCACCTTCACCATTTTAACAGAAATGCTTTATGACCATGTAAGCTAATTACAAAAAAATGTTTGAACTTTCTATCACCTGTCCCACATGGTCATTTTGGCACTTGAAATTTGTCAATTTCTGAAATTATGGAGGGCTTATCTTCATTTATACAAAAAATATTATTGTTAGCCATATGTTAATTTTTTTACTAGTAGTACTTCATAATAGCCTCATTTTCACAAATTTTCATTGATATTGATCCATTGGTCTTTGGGTAAAAAAATATCAAAGACCGGCAATTTGTGAAATTTTGGCAAAAATGAACCAATTTCAATGGGCTGGTGCACAAAAGGCAAAGCCACCATCTACATTATGCTTGAGACACATTAAGTTCTATATCTCAGCATGACATGTGCCAAATATTTTGACAATATCTTGGAAAATGTGGCTTCAGCTGTCTTAACAAAATCATGCAAAGCAGCACTTTGCATTTTTCGTCAAAATCTCAAAATTCTCAACATGCTCTCAAATTCTAAATACTTGGAATAAGAAAGAAATATTTTGCAGATCTTCTTTTCTGATATGGATGTAAGTTAAGTTATAATTTCATCAAAATCTGAAGACATGATGTGGGAGCTCTTGGTCCATTTGGCATGGAATGGCCCAAAGTCATGTCATCACGTAACTCCTCCTCATTGTGGCTCAGACTGAACAGTTCAGGAGGGTATTTCTCTTTTCCTTCATTCCACAATTTTTCCCTTTTCAAATCGTAAATGCTGGTAAAGCCCGGATATGTCTTGACAGTGTTTTTTCCGCAATGGTCAGTCACAGTCACCTGAAATAGAGAAAATTATGGATGCATAATTATATTATATATAGATTATATAAATAGTGGATGGTGAGGAGACCAATATTTAGTTTTGTTGGCCGAAAGAGTAATATTAGCAGCTGAGGCCAATAAAACTCAATATTGGTTGACTCAACATCTACTATTTGTTATATTCTGCATTAAAAAATTCCAATAAGTTTAATTTTGTCCCGCCCCAGTCCAACTCCCTCTGGCAGCCAACTAGAAAGGCACCCATGGAGTGCAATGTGCATCAAAGCCACAAAGTGATTCGGGAAGCATCAGCAATATACACAAGTTGCATCAATTTCATTAAATAATCATTTATGATTGGCACTGAACGGAGGACACACGGTGTACTCGAGTGCACCCTCTCAAGCTAAGTCGAAAACGCCAAGCACAGAAAACGCGGCGGACGCTCGAGTATCACCTGATGGAAAACGCCCTAACATGGCGGCCAGAAGCAAGAATGATCAATCGACGTGACGAATAAAGTGGAATAACTTAGTTGATTGATATTTACAGACCTTGGGAAGAGAACTCCTGTGAGATATTGCCATTCTGGCTATATATTGCACATTTTTAAAAGTAATGGACGTCTGTGCGAAGTGAATTCATCCGTCAAAACACCAAAAAGTGGGACATCACTTCTCACCCCCACAGCTCACCACAACATGTGCGAGCTTCGCTGCACATAATTAAGGGCAATTAAGGGACAAGATTGCTGCTGAGTTCACAGAGCCATGCCAATAACACTCTTCACAAGCCAATAACACTTTTAAGATACCAATATCGTTATTTATTGGCGTGTCAGGTGACTGATCTCCTGCTACATGATTGGTCTAACAATTTTGATGCAGAGTATTATTACATAAAAATTAAAATTGTCTTTTAGAATTGCTCATGGTCCATCAGGGCAATTATCCACAAGTACAGCATGACTTCAGAGGCTGACCAGTCTATGTAACCATTGGAAATAACTACAGTAGTTGATTAGTTAGATGAAACATATTGAATGAGATTGGCTGTGCCTGATCCAGGAATAAGCGTTGGCAAAGCAGTGTTACAGCGGAAATGAGGGAGAAGGGTGGGTTGTACTTTAGGGACAAGAGAGTAAATTCATCTAATTTATTTTGACAGATGACAATACATAGAGACAATTATTAGACAAGCTGATTAATCTGAAACTCTCTAGGATGCTGATGGTCCATTCCAAACGCCTGAGCTTTATGAAGAAGATTCAAATTATTAGAGACACAGTTTGTGGAAGAGCACAGCTTTTTAGCACTTTATTATCCATGGTAATTTAGTAATCCGGTGATTCATAAGCTTTGCACAACTCAGAGAAAAGACAGGCACCAAAACACCACCATTGGTATGATACAATGTATGGCATTCTATAATAATTATACTGTCCATGGTTATACCAAAGTATAAAGTTTACAATGAATCAATCTAACAATGTGAAATTTTGAATGAAATATTTCTACCAAATCTGAGTACTCATTTGAAAAAGAGAAAAATAAGGGAGCTTCATACTTTTACAAAAGGACATCTCTTATCGTAACCACCTGAAGAGCTACTTTTAAAAAATCATAAACCAGTATATTTTTTATAAAGTGGTATTGTGGTATTATATGTCCAGGCCAAGAACGTTAATATCTTCTAAAGTTCACTATGATTCGCAAATCATAATAAACTCCTACTCTGCACACAGAGTTCATATTTTGCATCATGCATAGGAGTCAGCAGCAGTGAGCTGCCACCGGCAGTGAACTCTGCAAGAATTCAGATACAGCAAGTGACGTTATGAGAAAGCCATCATCCCAAGTCATACCATGACAAAATGGCCCATAACCTTTGCTAATTCATGAATACTTAATTAACTGACCCAGTTGTTGCATCTGTTTCACACTGTTACATATGGAGAAATTGTGTATTGTTGTAAGGTGCTATCACAGTTCCAAAAATTCCATTGAATTATGTGTTTTCACAGTTCTGAAATGAAACTGTTTGAAAGTTTGCTTGTTTTACACTGTTTTTCTCAGTTGCCAGTAATCCTCTAAGTGTCCATAATCCGACTAAATCTGCATGCAAAATGCTTATGACCTAAATAAGCGGCCAATCACAGAAGAGGTTGAAAATAGCAGAAATCCCTGGCAATTTTAGCAGGGCTTGCGTGTGGAGGATGTGAGAAAGCAAGCAACATTATGAGATTAGCAAGCATTCTCAGCTGATAGTTGAAACAGATACTTAAAGATTGTTTTTATAACATTGCGTGTTTGGTTTAAGGTGACAGCAACATTAGTGTTTAAAGTACACACTGATTTACTCAAAGCTGTCTGTATGACATTGTTTGTTTGATTTTAAGCTGTCAGTTATATAAGAGTCAAAAACACAGCCTGATTTTACAGATCGGATAAGTGGATTAACTCATGCATGGAACTGGGTCATTGAAAACCATCAGTCTCCTCCAGCTAAAGCTGTTCGACACAGAGAGACTGTGTCAGTCTGATAAACTCCCAACATTAAAATGGAAACAAAACTTATTTTGCTACATATACGTGTTGCTAAGGCTCAGTTTAAGTTGACACATGTACACTACCCTCCAAAAGTTTGAATACACCTGGAAAAGTGAGGTTTCTCTTAAAAATACTTCATTTTGAATGGAGTTTTTGTTTTATATTTACATCAAACAATATCAGAAGTCACATTGAAGTCATAAGTTGTCTTTATTTTGTCATTTTAGGTCATTTTGGTTGAAATTTATGGCCTTTCTCGATATCTCAAATTATGGCATTTTACAAAAAATTGTCAAAGACCAGTTATCTTCTAGGTTAATGAAATTTAATAATTTTTTAAGTGTTTCAAGAGTTTTAACAAGATTGTAACCGTAGTTTTAAACCCCAAAAAGACAGTTAAAAAATTGGACATTGACCGCTCAAAAATACAAAATTTAGATAATTTCGGGTCACCATGAAGTATAATCATAGAATGTATCTTCTCAAGTGAAAATCATTTTATTTGAGCTGTTTCAGCATTGTTTTAACCCAAAACTAGCCAAAATCAGTATTTTTGTCCAATTTTCAATGGCCATTTTCTGGTTTGAAACCACTGGTAAAATCAATCCAAACCAGTGGAAATGTGCGAAAATTGATAAAATATCATAAATATGGCAGGTAACTGACCTTTTATAGCTTTTTATAGAAAATGATAAAATGGGATATCGAGAAAATTATATAAATTTATACCAAAATGTTCTAAAACCATAAAATATGGACACCTTATGGCCTGAAAGTGAATGTCCATATTGTTTGATGTAAGTATAAAACAAAAATTGTGTCGAAGATGAGGTATTTTTGAAAGAAAGGTAACCTTTCCAAGTGTATTCAAACTTTTGGAGTGTAGTGTATGTGAATCACAAACCACAAAACTAAAGCAAAATTATCAAAACGTAAGCACATCAATTAACAAGCATCCTCTAGTAGACAAAACTGGAAGCTAAGCTATGGAACAAGTTGAGGCAACTTGATAAACAGTACCAATTTCAAAGACATTCATCAAAAGTTCTTAACGATTCAAAAGTATGATATCTCCCATCGAATCTTCTGTCCAGGAACAAGTGATTGGCAATTTTCAAGTGAAATGTTGGTCCCATCACCATTTTTCAATCTGACTGTTGAGGCTACAACTGCTTCTGTTGCGCAAAGAAAATCAGTGATTACTTCGGATGTTTTCCTTAAACCAAAGGTGTATATGGAGAATTTTCTCCAAACAGTTTGTGAAAATGCATAATGCCTTCCCAGCAGAATGTCAAATGAAGTGATGCAAAGAAGAAGTTCAGTTCCTGAAGTACAGACTGCCAAAGTCATATCATCATGTAAGACCTTGCCATTGTGACTCAGAATGAATAGGTCAGGGGAGTATTTATCTTTTCCTCCATTCCACAGTTTTTCTTTTTTCAAGCTGTAAATGCTGGTAAATCCGGGAAAAGTCTTCACAGTGCTTTTTCCGCAATGATCAGTCACAGTAACCTGAAATAAAAATACAATACTTGAAATAGAATTACTTTGAGATTCTGCATAACAGTACAACATGAAATTTATTATGACCGGCCGCCAGGGGCGTCGCCGGTCATTTTACTATTGGCACAGGTTGGCCGATTTAACGCACATTTTTGCGGCAGGAAAGAACAACTTCCACTCAATCCACAGTCATGAACGTTCCTGTATAGACGTAACTTTACACCCTTTACTCGCGCCTCACAAGTCCTAGTGACGTCGGGCAGTCTTTCATATAGTTCTAACATTCACCATTTTATAGTCAAAACCCCCACCTTATTGTTTTTCGGGATCTCTTCGTGTTTCCAAAGCCGCTCACGATCTCTTCGTGTTTCCAAAGCCGCATTCACAAGCAGCGCCAACCTGCTGGGAGAGTCCCATGCCTGCAGAAAACAGGAACTAGAATTTAACCGAGTGGATCGCTCGTGAATTCATGCGCAAATAGTTCTCAAAGTTTTTACTGCTACGACATTAGCAACTGTTTGCTAGTTCAAGGCTTGTACACCGCTGTATTGAGCATGTAAAATAACTCATTTTGGCGTACATGCAGCCTTGATTCGATCGGAAATTTCAGATGTGTGTGTGGATTACCAAAATCTAGATCTGGCAGTTGTTCGGCCGCCATTATCAACATCTCGCCGCCATTTTGTGTGCAATTGAAAATTCACTTGACAATGGAATATTTGGCATTGACAGCACCAGTGCACTGTCGGGATTTTTCAGGTAAAGTTTCAATATCAGTTCTGTGCTATTCAGACCCTTGACAAATCGTTTGATAATTTGAGACATCCAGTTGTTTGAAGTCACATGTTTCTGGATCCAAAATGGCGGCCCGATCGTGTTAAATAATTACAGCGCTATTTTATGATATAGGCTAGCCTCTGTAGATTCTGTAAAGTGAATAAATCTTCCCCCAACACTATGAGCGCCCTGGACTGCCAATCGCTGGTCGTGGGTTCGAATCCAGCTCTTGCCGGGTCACCTAGGCCTATGTTGGATGGCTGTTTCAATCATCCTTCGCCTCATTGCCGTGTCCTCCTCCTGTCCTAATTAGCCGACCAAGTGCATAAATACAAAACGTAAAGCCCCAAACATCCATCCATCCCCCGACACTATGAATATTCTGGGTGCCGTTTAGGGGAAAAAATTCACTATAGCGGGCCGTGAAAATGACCATATTTGGCAAGTGAAAAATGATCGTTTTTTAGTGGTAAACATGGGGGCTGCCGCCCCCACACCCCCGCCAATTGGTTTCCATGGCATTATTTCAACAAACTGTAACAAAAATATGACTAAAACTTACATTTTTAATAGATTTTGTACTTCGTTGCGTCACCAAAATAAGATCGTCGTCATGCGTTGATGGCGTCACGTAAACATTTCTTGCCTGGTTACAATGACATGACGTCACGAATTCATTGTTTTCCAAATATGGTCAATTTCACGGCCCGCTAAAGTGAAGCATACCCCCGTTTAGGTCACTACAACACTTCAAGCTGTTTAATGTGTCAAAAATATGGCTCTCTGATTGGTACGATTTCGGAAAGTCAGCCGTTTCTCTGTGTTACCGTCAATTTGCTGACGACTGTCACAATTTTAAGTTATACCAAAAATTAGCCAGAAAAATTTGAAAAATTTTAATAATCGTGACATTCGTTGGCACCTTCAAAATATTATTGTCCTATATTCATGGTGCCCCACTCCCGGTTATGTTGACCCTCAGGCGGCCCCAAGTTATACTGGAAAATGAGTTTTTGCTATTGTAATGTTGAGAGTCAATTTGCTGACGACTGTCACAATTTTAAGTTATACCAAAAATTAGCCAGAAAAATTTGAAAAATTTTAATAATCGTGACATTCGTTGGCACCTTCAAAATATTATTGTCCTATATTCATGGTGCCCCACTCCCGGTTATGTTGACCCTCAGGCGGCCCCAAGTTATACTGGAAAATGAGTTTTTGCTATTGTAATGTTGAGAGGAGGAGGCCCCGACCGGGAGTTGAACCCGGGCTGGCTGCGTGGGAGGCGGGGACCTTGACCACTAGACCAAAGAGTCACTCAGTGATCTAAGGGTCAGAATCACCACACTATGTACATAAGCCATAAGTAAATGGAAATTATTTGATTTGTACTTTCAGATCATTGGCTTATGATGTGGCATGTATCCTGAAAGACAAACAGACAAAATGGATACTCCCAATTTCTTAGAATGGTATATCGACATTGAAGGTAAGTTATGTCACTGTACTTGTAAGCTGCAATGCAGTTTCGGACCATTTGTTACACTGCTATGGTCTAGTGATTGACATTAAAAGTTGCCTGTTTGCCCGAGGCAAGTAAAAATGGACGTATGTCATGTAAAACAATCGCCTTACTTGCCAATGGCAAATTGCCATGTATGGTTACTATAACCTGTTTGAAATAAACCTGAAGTTAGTCAAGTATCATCTCATACATAATTTTGTTGCCTTATTTGGTCAAACGTCACAAACAATATAATTATTCTAATCTAATTCAAATAATGCTGTAGCTCTGACATGTCTACTAGAGTTCATAAATGCGTAAATGAGTTCCTACTTCACTGCAGTACAATTAAGAGTTTTGGATACCCGGTCTGGCGTGTATTGGGCGAGTAAAAATTCTTATGAACAAGCGTCATCCAACACGTCTGAAGGGAAGCAGTCTAACATGTTTGTGATTGATTCATTTTAATGGTTGACAATATTACAAATTTTCTATTTTCAGTCCTAGAATGCGTCTACTACACTTTCATGACTCGTGAGGGGAAAGGAAAGGAATCAAAAGAGCTTCCGATGAGGAAAAACTTCAAAGTAACCAGGGCAACAGTCACAACACCTACATTGTGCAGTACCTTGAAGACACCAATGGTCTCTGTTAATCAAAACAGCTTTTGGGAGAGTTAAACAGGGATTTTACCTTAATTTGTTCATCCATGTCTGATATCGATACTGACTCTTATTTAGCCACTGAAATTGTAACACAATGACAATGTATTTAAATTGGTCAAATAAGCTTTATTCTAATTTGAGAGTTCCAGGCTCTCAAGAACATATTCCACATAATTATTATATTTACACAGTATTATGGTATTTTTTTAAAATGCTGCTGGCAGCCTGGCACTATTAAATTTATATATTATCAAAATTATTTCAATAGGCGATAGTGCAATACAATAATATAATTGAATATAATTTATATTATTGTCACATGAATGTTCAAACGAAGGCATTAGATAAAACATGTTTCCCATTATTTTGATTCCTAATTAAAAATGCTCGTTTGACATGATTTTGTAAGCTTGTTTTGTTTATTTTGTCATCAGTGTTATTTTCATTCATAAGACGAGTTTAACATCAAAGGTCGCAGGCCTTCCAGACCTCCATTATATATTTCCTATAATTCCTTTAATAGGATACAACAAAACTCCTACATTGGGACCAATTTTGTATATTTTTATGCCATTCCAAAAAAAATTTAACTTTGAAATGGTCCAGTTCAGTCCAAGAAAAGATTGCCGATCTGAAGGACATCCGGCATTTTACCAACCAAAAAATTGTCTTTGGATACTTGTTGAATTTTGTGACTTCACCAATATATTTGTTTCACATCTGTTTGGGATTTGTTAAGTGGAACTCCTACGCTTGAATTTTTTCCAATTATGTACTCAAAAACTGCATACAAAATAATGTCCAATATTTGACTGAACAAATTTCATATATGTATATAATTTTTTTTTCTTCGAGTTTTGGCTAGGAGGTCTGAAATGGCCAATATTACGAAAATGCTAGCATCATAGTAGCATGTGATTTTCATCAAAAGTTTGATTGATTGTGGATTAGCCATACTGTGCTTGGTGGAAGATCCTTGGTTGGTTTTGTGTCTTCAGTTGGTTGTACGGTTATCAGCTGGTTATTTATTTCAAGGTTGTCTTAGTCTCATCTCAAGAATTAAGATTGTAAAGTTGAAAAAATTTTCACAAAAAGATGCATTCTTGTGAATTTCATATGACAGAGAGTGCCTGCCAGTATTAGAGGAATTTGCATTCTGGCGTCACTATTCAGTTTATGCACGTGAAAATATACCTCCTCATAAACCGTTGAATATTGGACTCTCAAAACAATTTTTAACCTTTTTTTAAATCAGCATATGCTGCCCTTAACTTCAAATATTTACCAGAAATTTACTCCACTGGGACCAAACAGTCAAAACACATATCATTTTATAAAGCTCTGTAAAACATCTATCTAGCAATGCAACAATCAATTGTCTAACAATTACGGAAATATGTGAATTGGCGAAATCGCCCTCATTTCCATAACTACTGGCAAATTTCATAAAAAAGCATACGAGAAGGGCTTTTGCTCCTCTCAATACAAAAATCATTATTCATGTTTTTAATACAGATTCCCACAATCACGCTTGCTTGCACTTCACAACCAAAAGACGTACAGCACTGCCGGCCGGTCATATTATTATCGCTAGCGATTCTAGTTAACATTATTATTGTACATTATATGGACGCAGTCAAGTGATACAAGATGTTTATGTTTTTAATGGCCGTGTATGACATTGCATAAGCCAGGCACTTGGGCTGGTAGTAGGAATGTGAAATTGACTACAGGCAGCCTACCCACAAGCAACCAGGGGTGCACCTGGTGCAGGCTAAAACTTTTTATCTAAATCAATGCTCAGAGTTCTGCTGATTGAGGAATTGATGGGTAAATTGGACATCATTCCCAGTGCCTCAGATGCCAATTCGATCCAGCCAGTTGGACTTAAAACTCGCCACTGGCATCGCCAGTCAGAAACTGGCATGGAAATCAGGCGAAGAGGTTAAATTCATCAATCCTATCTTGACCACCAAAAGAAGCAGAAAATGATTAAATTATTTATTTGTAGCCAACTGGTAAATAAGAATCCTCACAACATGATTGATAGGGCAAGAGACCCAAACAAAACACTGACAGGTGCAGTATTGCTCAACATGGAACCACTACAACTACTTGCTATTCCATTAAAATATTTTTCTTTGGATTTGATTTAAATTTAACTTTAGTACAACCCCGAAGGCCATAATTAATTAATTCAATTTCACTACAAATGGCATATCAGGAAAGTTATCCGACTCTTAATTTCAAATCCAATCTGAGAAAGTTTTACAGCCGACGGATGACAAGTGCTTGCAGGATTGCACAGAGATTTTCCTTGTGAGGTCATATCCATATTCAATTATTCATGCCATGTTATTTCCTAAAACTCATAAGCAATTTGTGAGGTCATATCCTATACTTTCAATGCTATAAAAGCAAGTCGCCAACCGAGTCACAACACTCATCGATGAGGTCACAAGTCATTCAATGACAAATTGACAGTTACCCAGGGGGCCAGTTCACAACCTTGCCAACCGGCTGCTCAATCCTGGAAATTCATGATGTCAGTTTTTGTGCATTTTTATTAATTTATTCCCATTTGGTTTTTTGTTGTGATGTCGTCCAATTTCAGAAATTTTACAGTTAAATGCATGTACATATATTGTTTGTGGCATGACATATTATACTTCACTGGAAAGTTTAGCTGCGTCTGTGCCATATTGGCTTTAAAAAATTCATCTTCGCTATAGAATAAGGCTGTTAGCCACCAAAAACCTTCAGAAAACAGGTGATTTTTTTGTGTCCCACATTACATCAGATTTGAAAAAATCATCTTAAAATTGAGATTGCATGCCTACGACAAAAGATATCTTGTACTCTGTAGTAATACCCAATTACTATTGAAGCCCGGAAAGCTTACATAGTCTATCTAAGTGTTAAAATGCCATCTGGAGAGCCTTTAATGCAGAGCAACGTAAACCTGTCCCTCTTGGCAAAAAAAATCAACATGCTATTTTAGATTTGTCAGAAACGGTTAATATTTAAGCTAGGAACTTCAAACACAACTGGAATAAATGCTCATGAACTCTTCTTTCAATAGCATCTCTCAAAATTTGCATGGAGATAAATGACTCACTGTCCAGCACGTCCAGTTTACCCTGAAATGTTCGTAACTCTTGCGAAAAACAGTAAATCGAAGAGGGGTTACAAGCTTCAAACCATCAGAACTCCAACCAGTTCAATCACATGTTTTGGGTAACACTATTTTCCAAATGCTCATAAATTGTGCTTCGCTACGCTATAAAATATGGTTTGGTTTGCAGTGATTTTCTGACTTTTATTATGCTCTGAAAAACCCTGAAAAAATTGTAACACATACATGGTCGTATGTCGTGATGACGTACAATTTGAGAAATTTTACATTTATGTGATGATTACTTGTACATATCTTGTATGTACCATAACTTATATTACATCACTGGAATGCTTAGCTTCTATTGTTTCATATCAGCCTCAAAAAATTAATCTTCTTGTTGCCGACTTTTAACAAGAAATGCCTATTAAACTCTTTACAGAGGCTTTTTTGAGAATCTCTCCTAGACTATAGTTTTGTATGCTGCAGCATTACTGCTCCCAAGAAATAGTTCCAATTCCATTGCACATTCACCAAGTTTCTGTTCAATACTGAGGTCAACCAGAGTCAGACTTGGCAATCACTTTCGCTAAGGAAGGAGACAAGCCCTGGTTTCTTCTGGACAAATTTGTGCAAGTTCCTCACACTCAGTTTCTATTGACTGCTCACTGGAGCTTGCAGAATTGCACACTAGCCACTAGGTGGCAACGCACGACAGAATATTTTCTGCAAGGGCTAGAACAGAGCATTTCAATGACACAGTGGTGAACTTGTAGACAGTATGAAAAAGAAGCTTTGACCACAGAAAGAAACCAAAAACATAGCAACTTCACAATACGTTTCTGCATTTAGCGAAAAAAACTTCTTTATTAGCAATAAAACTATAACTAATACATATTGAAATTGCCAACATAACAGCTAGATTACAGAAAGAACTCAAATGTATTCTTAAAAATATTGACGAAACCATGAAACTTATGTACATCATATGAATGATTTAATTAGAATTTAAGACAAGCTAACAAGATTTGCGTGAGCAAGTCATCCAACTCTTTTCTTACATAAGAGCTTGAAGAGAGGAGATATGTCAAAGAATGTTGATATCTCCTAAAGTTCACTACGATTAGAAAATGGTAATATACTTCCTCCATTAAAATGGGCACAAACCTTATTTGACACATGATCACAAAACTAAAGCGTAATTATCAAAACTGAAGCATATGTATCAACAAGCATCTTTGGGTAGACAGACAGTATTGGAAGCTGAGCTACAGAATAAGTTGACCCAACTTGTTAAACGGTACAAATTTCAAGCATTCAAAAGCATGACGTCTCCCATCGAATCTTCTGTCCAGGTACAAGTGATTGGCAATTTCCAAGTGAAATTTTAGTCCTATCATCATTTGTTAATCTGACCGTTGAGGGTACAACTGCTTCTGTTGCGCACAGAAAATCAGCAATTACATATGATGTTTTCCTTAAATCCAAGGGGTTTATGGAAAGTGTCCTCCAAACAGTTCGTGAAAATGGCCAATGCCTTCCCAGTAGGATGTCAAACGAAGATATACAAAGAAGAAGTTCAGTCCCATAAGCACAGCCTGCCAAAGTCATATCATCATGCAACACCTTGCCATTCTGACTCAGAGTGAATAGATCAGGGGAGTATTTATTTTTTCCTCCATTCCACAATTTTTCTTTTTTTAAGCTGTAAATACTGGTAAATCCGGGAAAAGTCTTCACAGTGCTTTTTCCGCAATGGTCAGTCACAGTTACCTGCAATGAAAATGCACTAATTCAAAATTAGTGGTTCAGGTTCTGCATAATAGAAGCATAAAAAAATATATGATATGAACACGGTCAAATGGCACAGTATTACTGCTGTAGTGAACAAGCCCACAACTTGCATGCAACAATCGAGAATAAACACGTGTGGTGGTTTTAAAATCAGTCATCTGAAACAATGGTTGTGTATATTGTTCTGGTTTTTTTGGAAGGCCATGTATGACATTGCATAAGCCAAGCACCAAGCAGGTAGTGTGGATGTGAAATTGACATATTGCCAGACAGAGTATGTTCACCGATTCATACATTCAAACTAAAATACAGACAGCAAACACACGATGGTCAATGGTCAGTGATCACTGGTCAACTGCCACTTTATCTTGATCAGCAATGGAACCGTCCAAAGGCACTTCAAACAAACTAATGAATAAGAAACTTTCCATAACACTGGTAAACGACCGGTTATAGAGAGAAAACAAAAACACCCAAGAGTTTTGAAAGCTTTATTTTAAATTGGTTTGATATGAGGGTTTGAAAAGACACAAGTCTCTGACAAATAACAAAACTGAAACTGAAGTGAAGGAGCTTAACAACTGAAGGAACAGCTTAACTTGAAGACCTAAGGAGTGTCCATTGCAGACAGTATTGGATAATGGGTTACTAAATAAATCAGATAAAATTGTGTAGCTATACCATTTTTTAAGACAATCACAAATTTATGATTAAAAATTTCAAGCCTCCCATCGAATCATCTGTCCAGGTACAAGTGATTGGGAGTTTTCAAGTGAAAGTTTCCTCCCATTAAAACTAAAAAATGTAACCTTTGTGGTACAAACTTCCTTCGTGGCAGACAGCAAATCAGTAATTACATCTGATGGTCTGTTGAAATCCATAGTGTTTATGGTACATTTTCTCCAATTAGTATCAATAGGCTGCCAAAATCTCCCCCAGGGACGGACGCAGGGGGGGGGCACCAGACTAAAATTTATACATTTTTACTTGTTAATTTTATCAGCACATAGTTGCGTCATGTCGCGAGCTATGTGCTAGGCGACAAGCCTGATAGACCCCCCCACCGGAATTTTCTGGATCCCCCCTGATCTCCCCAGTATCAAAAGAAAATATACAGAAAAAAGGTCATTCCCTCAGGCACAAATGGATAGAGTCATGTCATCATGTAACTTCTCATTGTGGAGGCTCAGAGTGAATATATATCTGGGGAGTATTCGTCTTTTCCCTCATCCCACAGTTTTTCCCCTTTCAAGTCATAAATGCTGGTGAAGCCAGGATATGTCTTCACAGTGCTTTTTCCACAATGGTCAGTCACAGTAACCTGAAAGAAATACAAAACTATCATTAGATGTTTTATAAAAATAAATTCTGATTTAGGTGAAACTTGCCATAAAAAGCAAAATGGGCGACCCGTCACCTAAATCAATGAAAGTATAATTACAGAATTTTTTAATGCAGCTCATGGAATGGTACCCAAAGTTTTTTCAATAATATACATGGTTAATCCTCAGTAGCAAAGGGAAATAATGAAGCTATTATGTTGTTGTTGATGTTCTTGGTCAAGACTCACACACGTGAGAATATGTCTTGAGTAAATCCAAGCTACTGTATCCAAAATACACAAGAGAACCACACCACAAAATTGGAATTTTCAGTGAGCTTAAACAATTGAGTGAGATGGTCGCACAATTCCTTTGAGCTAACACAGCTTGTTGTTGTAAGTTATGACAATGGACAGACTATAATAACTTTAAATAACATGTTGTGGCAGTGCAAACAAATTGTGCAACCAAATTTTCAAATTTGACAGTGCACTGTTACAGTACTTCTGATGTTGCCATGATTTCATAACTAAAATGACACCTGAGGCTGAAAGTGAGGTGTACATTGCTGTACATGGTGGCCAATGGTGGGGCAAACATTAATAGGTAAGAGGTGGAAAATGGATAGACGGATGATTAGGGTTCAAGTCCCATATTTTTGCACTGGGTAGGCTAATTAGGACAGGGGAGGATACGGCAATGAGGCAATGGATGATTGAAACAGCTGTTTTTACAGGAGTCTTTGGTTGAATCTTTTAAAAACACTGTTATAGCAGTATAGCCTTAATGCAATAAATATGATGGATAAATGTCGATAATATATCAAGTTAAACTAGTTTGGCAGCCAACTTTAATTTTTGTTCTGCGGTCTCGGTCTCAGTAACCGATGCTTTGGCCCCGGTCTTGGTCTTGGGGGAGTAAATGCCTCAGTCTTGGTCTAGGAGGCTCATGCCTCGGTCTCGGATGTCCTGACCTCAACTACAACACTCATAAACAGTAACTGGTAAACAGAAACCAAAAACATACCAACATTTTGCACATTTATTTGAAGTTGGTTAGATGTGATGAAAATTGACCAAATGTAAAATTTCGGTATAAGACGCCTCAACTCATTTACACTACAGAAAATGAGGTATTTTCATAACATAGCAGAATGCATGATTGCATGGAAGGTTAGGTTATTTAAAAAATAATGCAAAATTGTGTTGCACAGCCAATTTCAAAGACCATCAATAAAATTTATTGATTCACAATTTAAGTCTCCCATCAGATCATCTGTCCAGGTACAAGTGATTCGCAGCTTTCAAGAGAAATTTCCCTCCGTTTAACATTGTAAAATCTGAGCCTTCAAGTGTTAAACTTTTTGGTGGTGAACAAAAAATCAGCAATTACATCTGATGTCTTCATGAAATCCATGGTTTTTATGGTGCATTTTTGCCAATCAGTATGAAAAGACTGAAAAGTCGCCTCAATAGAACATCAAAAGAAGAAATCAAAAGGGCAAGCTCATGCTCCTTCATGGCACAAACAGATAGAGTCATATCATCATCTAACTTCTCATCATTATGACTCAGAGTGAATAGTTCAGGGGGCGTATCTATCTTGTCCTCCATTCCACAGTTTTTCCTTTTTCAAGTCGTAAATGCTTGTGAAACCAGGGTATGTCTTCACAGTGCTTTTTCCGCAATGATCGGTCACAGTAACCTGAAATAAATAAAACCGGGAAAGAAGGATCTGCTGTGTAATATAGATGGTCAAGATACAATGTGACCCAAGCCACTTTATCCTAAATACACAAAGAGGGAGCTGCTGTACTTTTGCTGTAGCCTTGAATTCATAACAAAAGATTATAAGCAAATGGCTTCCATATTGCACTAATATGGACAAAGGTCAAATTGATTAAAGCAATGACCAAAATGCTATTAGTATATAAAGTGTAATTGAACACTTCAAAGAAGGGACAGAAGTAAACTTGGCCCTAACAATTGCAATCAAGTGAGAATTTAATTTGTGGTTTCAATTTTTGCTATCATAAATGATCTCCTAGTTGAAGTGAGCTAATTAACATGTGATATCATAACAATGAATCCAAATTTTGACACATACTGAAGTCTTCACATCTGTATCATTTTACATTTCACGATCAAGCTACAACATCAGCGACTGCATTGGCACACAGATCTTCGTAATGGAAATGGGCTAGCATCAACCGATATTTTTCAAAATGACACAAGATACTTTTAATCGAACAAGGTCAATAATCATTCAAAGGTTCGGACTCTTATTATAAATTCCTCACTGTTCGCGCTTTTTTTTTCATGAGGGACAATCAATAAATGCTGGTTGAATTGAAAATGAATTGAATTAAAATCTCAATTCACAGCCAATCTCAATTCAATTCATTCCATTTTTCCTACATGGTCAATTCAATTCAATTCAATGTGTTTTGAAATTTTGAATTAATTCGAATTAATTCAATTCATTAATTGACTTGTGCCCATAACTGATATGTATTATCATGTATTATCATTAAATGAAACATAAGCACTGACTGAAAGCCATCCTCAAATGTCAGTGTTGGCTGGTGAACCTACCCTGACCACATGATACACTTTTTTGTGAAGTTGTAACAAAAATATTACCTCTCCTCCGGTGTGACACACACAATTGACAGTTTCAGATCTCTCAAAGCAATTGAAAGAATGTTTTATTGTTTGTTGTTTCAATTAGTTTCCTTGTAGAAAACCATAAACAATCACGCCAGAAAAAAGCTGTTAAATGATTTGAAACCTTCAGTATTTTATGGCACTTATTGGCAGGGTGAGTGTAAACGAACCCTGCAATGGGAGGATGCTGAAAGCAAGCTAACAAGACTTAAACAAACAAGAGCTGTGTGAGCAAGCTACATGGCACTTTTCTTTCATGTACAACATTGTACGTAAGATGCCAAAGACGGTTCAACTTGTAACAGTCTTTCAGAAGATCCAAAATCCCTATCTGGACCGAGATGGATATCTTGGCTGTTTCAAGAAATTCTAACAAGCATCCAATTGAAATGTTTTAGCCTGGACTGCCAGACTGGTTGAAAATCTGCTGGACAGGTCCTTCGCACCAGCAATCTTCGCAAAGACAGACTTGTAAGCTTACCTTAGCAAATTTTTCTGTCCATTTTTCAAAATTAGTGTCTATGTATGCATGTTATTGTGAACAATCAGGATAAAATGGTAATGTCCGGTGAGCGGTTTGGCTGCATTGGCATTGTACACAATTCCTCATTACATGGTACTTTTGGATTTCAAACAGACAATTCTTTATTAGTCTACAGCTGCAATATAATCATTTCTAGCCAGATAAATTCGACCACTGCACATGGTATACCAACAGGAATGGGTGAGAATCGACATATTACGGCTTAATTTGGAAGCAATAATTCAATATTTGGCAAAAAAGAAAAGTTTCTGGTTTATGCCGTGTCACAGATGGAGCACTGGTAAGTTGCAACACAGTTGGAACACCTAGGTTTTCACAATTGTTTATTGATAGATTGTTGCATATTACCGATTTTGCAAAAAACATAGGGCTTAACCAAATTAAAATTCTTTTAAATTAAGTACCCCGTGCAACTCTGAAATGCCTTCTAAACCTCTGAAATACCTTCTATGCCTTTGAAATACCTCTACAACTTCAAAGTACCTATCACGCATGACCAATGCATGTCAGAACACATGAAAGAAATGGTTTTAAAATAATATGGGTATTTTGAGAGAACCATTGTACTATTTTATCGTAGGACCACCATGCCATAGCCTCATAAATATTATGCTCCAGGGTCAATTAAGTTTTTATCATATTTTACCAATATGTCACAAAAACCACAAGCCCTCAATCTTTTATCCCTTGCTTCGAGTCTGAATTTACTGTGAGGGATCACGTAACAGAAAAAATTGCAAAAGACCGTACGGGCAACTTTTAAACTTGACAAAAATTCGGTCTATGGGGTTTTACTCAAATTACTTGTCACATGATTTAGTAGATTCTAAATGTTTGTCTTCTCAAAGAACTGGCTACAGACAGAAACTAAAAACAATGTGACACTTTGTAGTTTTATTTGAAATAGTGTACAGGTGATGAAGATCATATAAAATATGTAAATAATTCCCAAAGACCGGTTTGTGCAAAGACATGATTAACATTTCCAACACTGGACTGAACACTTACATTTATTTGACAGAAAACTTAGAAAAACAGTTTCCTTACAAAACTGTTTTTCTCAAATCAAAGATGGCAATTCAAAAAATATTTCAAAAAATCATAATTACATTTCTTTGTCACAATGAAATGAAGATAAGCAATGCGAGCAGACGAGTAAATTTAAACATTCCATAGTGATGATAATTGATATGTTCCAGGAAGAAATAAATGTCTTGGGTCTGGAGGAAGCCACAACTTTGAGTGAGTTCATTTCAAATTAATTGGCAAAAATTTAATCAGATATTTGCAAAGTCATTGGTACCAAACTAATAAAGCTAAGGAATAAATCAAACTAAATTATGTGACACTGGCAATTTCAAAGACAATTGCAATCACCAAAAAATGGCAAACATGCATGACAGTCAATAATTGTCTGAATCATCCCATCGAATCTTCTGTCCAGGCACAAGAGATTGGCAACCTTCCAGTGAAATTTCTTCCCGTTCAACATCTGTTAACAAATATAATCTGATCTTAGAGGTGACTTTTTCTGTTGCACACACAAAATCAGATATAACATCCGATGTTTTCCTCAAATCGGAGGTGTATATAGTACATTTTTTCCAATCGTAATGCAAGAAATGCCAATACTTATCCAAAAAGATGTCAAAAGAAGAGACGGAAAGATCGAGTTCACTTCCAGATGCACAAACTGACAAAGTCATGTCATCACGTAACTCCTCATCATTGTGACTGAGAGTAAATAGATCAGGGGAGTATTTCTTCTTGCCACCATTCCACAGTTTTTCCTTTTTCAAGTTGTAAATGCTGGTAAATCCCGGATAGGTCTTCACGGTGCTTTTCCCACAATGGTCTGTCACAGTAACCTGCAATCAAAAGAAAGACTTTGAAATAGAATTTCTTGTACAGGATTTGCACATACATATATGTAAAAACATATCAAGGGCTAAATTCTAGTAAGTTGTGTCATAGGGTAAGTTGTGCCATCCACTGATTGGGAGAAATGAAGAACCAAGCAGGACTAAAGAAGGAATTGCTATCAAGTAAAATACAATGAAAACCACACATGGAAGTTAAAATATAATTGTTATTGAAAATTTGACACATACCAGACACTAACAATTCTGTTTCTGAATCACGTAGAATTTGAGACAGTGCAACTCAGGTTCATACTACCTAGGATGCATTGGCCAATAAAGGTAATTATTTTTTTGTGTAAATTTCGCCATCTGCATTGGGTTAATTTAGTTGTGCAACTTGTATGATGTAGGATTTTATTTTGCATTCACATATTTTTTTACTGTTTTTTTTATGCCCTACTTGAATATGTTGTGAAATGCTGCCAACTAAAAAAAAAAAGTGTTTAAAAGTGTTATACAACCTTCCCAACCACACATGATTCTTGCATTTTGAATTCTACGTTTAAATGAATCACAGAAATATAATAAACACCTTCATCAGAGCCTCCCTGGTTCAAACCACTCAATATAAATTTCAAATTATGAATCAGACTATCAGCCATAGGCGTACGGAACACGCGTTTCGCGAGGGGCTGTCGCTATTTTGCCCTGAAATTTTAACATGGCATGGATGTGACCAGGGCAGTGGATCTGCCCTGATTGGTCAGGATTTGCCCTGATATATGCCATTTGCCCTGATGACAGGGGGGCTGCAGCCCCCCCCAACCCCCAGCGAAATACGCCTATGCCATCAGCCACATGCAAAAAGTATAATACAAATGATCTTCTTTAGAAACCGATCCTTACTATATCATTAAGACATTTAACCTATCAGTTGACTTCTAGTTTTTTTTATGCAAGAAACAGACGAAAACTGCAAAGGACTTCATATTAAGGGTCATTGTAAGGTCAATTTTGAAACTAGGGAAAAATAACTTTAACAGCGCTTTGTCAATATGTACAGAGTGTCTACAGAAAAAGAGGACAGTCAACAGAATTTGATTTGTTTACAGTTTATTTTGTGCCAAGCATCATTATTGAACAAAACATGATTTGTACATGAACAGTATATTCAGAACAGTCAAATTACCCATTATTCGCACCCCTTGGTGTGCTAACTTTATGCAGATGAGGCCGAAATGATGCAAAAATATGTTGCATGCACCCCATCAACGGTTTGCTCCATGCAGACATGGCGGAGGCCTATAACTTTAATGCGAGGGTTGCGATAACTTGCTGGATTCTGTCTCCAAATTTGCCCATACTGAATAATCCACTGGGTCCAGCTCAGGAGACAAAAGGTGGCACTCTACCTGGCTCAAGAGGTTTGTTTTGAGGCACCCCTGAGTCTTCTACGCAGTATGAACAGGTGCTAAACCTTGTAGGAAGATGTTTTTGCCCCCAAAAGAGTTTCTTGTCTGACGCCATGGTACCCCAAATTCTTCCAGAATTTTATTATAAACATTTGCCTTGATTCCAGCACTCTGTTCAATGGCTATTTTGAAACATGTTTGTGATTTTTTTGTCATCAGATGACTCCCACTTCAGCAAAGCCTTCAGTGAATAAGTCAGACACACCCAACAGCCTGGCCAATGAACAGGCCTTCACACAGGTTATGCAAATGAGGCCGATTTGGCCGATTCAAGGACTTCCGTAAATCGTACAGACTAGCAAGTTACTGGAATAGATAGATCTCTCTGAGAGCTTTAAAATGACAGGTCGTAGGCCTCTGAGTCTTGAATAGTTTTCATGAAAATCGCCGGTAAAGTTTTGAACTGGAAAGAAATGCTGCTCGCTGATTGGCTGTGACGCTCTGACGCAAAATCTTATGATAATATATGAAAACTAGATTTACCCATGATTTGGGGTAGGACTATAATGGGGAATAATTAACCCCATCCCCCTGTACCTGCATGGGCATCTGGCCCCGTGTTGCATGCTGAGCATTTGAAATAGCATTTGAGTAATAATTGTAATATAAGTAAAGATTGGTGGTAGAGGAATGGAAGTTACAAATGCACTGCCATATGTATTGGTGTAAGGTACAGTCAAGTGTACTTACACCTGAGCTTGTAATTGAGGGCATAGGCAAATAGGTAAAAGTGTATGGGCATTGAGACATTGACAGATGGAATGGGCTTGAGGAGAGCTTTAAAAGGAGGGTAAGATGAGGAGGATATGATGAGTGGAAGTGGTTGAGCCAGGTAGAAGTGAAGAGCAGTACTGCCAGTAGGTGAGAGGTGAGTGTGTGGAACTTTTTGGCGGGAAGGCAGACGGTGGCGCCAGTCCTAAACGTGAGCAATAGCGGAACTACGATGGAGATGCATGCGCCCCTGGTGGAGAAAAACAGTAGAGGCAGAAAACGTAAATAAGGGAGCTGTTTCACTGTTATTTGCTGTTATCAGAAGGACAGGATAGATCAAGAAGGATAGGTGGACAGTTTAGGTGAGTGGCATTGCTCAGAGAGGAGTTTTTAGCTGTTGCAGGTGTGAGCATGTCACCCATGATTTTTGCATCTTATACCCGGCAGGGACGGAAGGATTCGTCTAGGGTAGATTCTCTGGGTGATGACTCCATGTTGAAGACCAACAGTTAGGTCCTGAATTGAATTATCGGCAGCTGGAGCATCTGCAAATGTCCAACTACTCACCAATGAATCATTCCTGCTCTCACAAGCACCATAAATGGTGAAAAAATTTCTCATCAACTGTATTATCCAGTGATTTGTGCAAATAAAGAAGACAAGAAGACAGACTGAAGTTTGAAGTGCCATGTGTATTCTGAAAACTGAGGCGATGCGCTACGCACGCATAAATTACATACAGCGTAAAACGCGGATGACAGTAAAACGCTGAGTAACCACTGTACTACATCCCTTTTTGTTTTTAAGAAGAACACTCTTACAATTGTGACACTTGAACGACTTAACTTGAAACTAGTTAACCTCAAACTTTAACATCACATTGGTATTTTAAAGTTTTACTTTAAGCTCGAAAAATCACGACTGATCTAGACTTACAAAATTTGTAATACATTGTCAGATCCAAATAAAGTGTCTGATATTTCAACTATACAGTAAAATATACCTGAGTGAAAAACAACTGTCTAAATATATAACTACACATTACCAAATGCGATAAACAACTGTCTAAATATATCTTCCAATAAATCAAGACAAATATTGACATACTAGACAATTACAATCGGCATACTAGACAACTACAAATTGGCATGAAAATTTACCAACGATTCAAATTAAGTCAATACAAACATCCTTCCCTTATTGGCTCAAGAAAGTTTGGCACAATTTGGAAAAATTATCAAAAAATTTTCTCAATGTAAATGTTTGATATACTCATAATCAACTTTTCAAGTTTACAAGTTAATCATAACAATGTTGCATTATACAAAAATGTCACATATATAAAATACAATAGTATCGATACAAGAAAATAAATCACATGTGTTGTACAAAAGAAATTAAAGTTTGTCGACATGAACATAAATGATGTTAGATTAAATTCACATTACTCAAGTAAAAGTTCAAATAACATTTTCAAATAAAAATTGTCCATTGAAATTTAAAAAAAAAATTCACATTCACAAATTATTGTTCTCAAATTATTGATATTTCTTTGGTTTGATGATAGGACGCCCTGATCGCGTGGATGTACGACTTTGATCTACGACTGGTGCACTCTGATTCATCTTCGCGTTCGCTGGAGACTTGCGACCTTGAGACTTGTGAACTTGGGGGGAGACCACTGGGGGATCACCAGGGTTATGGTTTGGGGGGCAGTGAGTTGAGGGGGCACTCAACTACTGATGGGGTAAGTTGTGTCGGCTCAAGCGTCTCACGAACTTGAGTGCGATTTCTCACAAGGGGGCCTTTTCCATTGACAACAACTTCCCACGAGCGGTGACCAACCGTGCGATTAACACTAGCTGGAACCCAGGGGTCCCGTCTCAGCTGGGGGTTGGCTTTCACACGCACTGGTTGTCCTACCAGAAGCTCTGGAAGGTCTTTCACACGAATTCCTTGATCTCGATACTTCTTGTTCTTGCGTTTGCGAGTTTCCAACTTGGTAACAACGTCCTCAGGAACCACTGGACGGTACGACTTTCGTGGTGCTGGTAGTAATGTTCGTGTTCGTCTTGACATAAGTCTCTGCACAGGACTAGAATCCATGCCTTTCGAAGGCGTGTTCCGTTGAGCTAGTAGTAGCAACCATAAAGGTTTATCTTCACTTTCAGCACGTTTTAGTAAAGACTTTGTGATTAAATTCAGACTTTCACCAGTTGAACCTGAAATTAGTGTGACGGGCGCATTTTCCACAACTTCAACATGTACTTTGATCAACTTGTTGCTGTTACTCTGAATGTAAATACGATCATATCCAACAGGTCGAATAACGTCGCCATTGTACGTCTTGAGCTTGACGGACGACGGACGCAACTTGCCCTTGCCACCGGTAACCTTGTCGTAAATCTCAAGAGGCATGGTATTTCTCGATGCACCGGTATCGAGTTGGCATTCCACGGGCGTAACTGTAGAATTGTGAACAAAGTTAATATTTGTCATATACTTGCGACTTGTGTGATTAATTTCGTAACAGCAATCGTCATCTGAGAAATCCGTGAAATCACTGTCCGAACTGTCTCTCAAGGCATGTACATTTGAGCGATTCGATTTTTTCTTGCGATATGAAGAAGTCTTCGGACGTGCTCCATGGTGCGAACGATTGGAAGAACTTGAAGATGAACGACAGCATGACTCGAAATGGTTGCTCTTCTGACACTTACTGCAGACATGACCAAACGCTGGGCAAGACTCTCTACTGTACTCATGAGATTTGGCACAATATTTACAATGTTTGAGTTTCTTGACAAACTCCGTTGTAGATTTCCGTTTGTCTTGGTAACGACGTGATCGATCTTTTGACTTGGACTTGGCAAAATTAACTGGAACTTGCGACTCATTTTGCATAGCTTTAGCATGAGAATCAGCTCTCTCGCTGGCTTTACAAACTTCAACAGCTGTTTTCAATGTCAACTTGTTATCACGCAACAATCTGGATCGCACTGACGAGTCATTAATTCCGTAGACTACATTGTCCCTTATCATTTCATCAGTCAATGTTCCGTACGCACAGCTGCTTGATAATTTCCGTAATTTTGCAAGATACGCTTCAAACTTCTCACCTTTCTCTTGAGTGGCACATCGAAAAACGTAACGTTCGTAAATTGTGTTAACTTGTGGCACATAGTAATTTTCTAAAGCTTCCAAAGTGTCTTTGAGTTTCTTACGTGCGTCAGCTGTCATATCTAAATGTTGCAAGTCTTCTCTGGCTGATTTGCCAAGGCATGATCGAAGTGTGGCGAGTCGCACAGCTTCAGATTCCTCATTCAATTTTGAAGCAACAACAAAGTCATCAAAACACTCCTTGAAATATTTCCAGTTCGCTGAAACATCTCCGGTAGTGACCATTTGCTCTGGATGAGGGATTGAGGGAACTGCAGTGGCCATGCTTGGGCGATTGGTGAAACAAACACGTGTTTCACAGTCCCAACAGTACACAAAATCAAAACCGTCAAAACTGATTAATCCACTTGCTAATCGGCTCCATTGCACTGCTAACGGGTGCTCGGTTGTTCCTGTGTATCTCCGGGAATCCTCGTTTATCCTGACACCATGTATTATCCAGTGATTTGTGCAAATAAAGAAGACAAGAAGACAGACTGAACTTTGAAGTGCCATGTGTATTCTGAAAACTGAGGCGATGCGCTTCGCACGCATAAATTACATACGGCGTAAACCGCGGATGACAGTAAAACGTTGAGTAACCACTGTACTACATCAACAATGAGTAAAACGGGTCGACCGTTTTCAGCTTGGAGCAACACAAGAATTTTTGCATATCATGCTTGCATTTTGCCTTTAGTAGTGATCTAATTCACAAATAAACATATTTGCAATAGATCTAATAAGGCTGACTATCAAATGCATTCTTATGTTAGACCTATCACCAAATTCTGAACTTATATGAGTGTGAAAAAGAAGAAAAGTGAGTGTCCTCTTTTTCTGTAGACACCCTGTAGGTACTTTCTGTGTGTAATTTCATGAAGATTTGTAAATAGTGTGAACCTTTTTTTGGGTCACCTTGTAATCCTGTAATTATGAACTTGTACACATCAAGATATGTGACAAATGTTGTCATTTTTAAAAGGGCAAGCTAACGATAAAAACCAAAAACAAGGTATCATTTTTTAGACTGAGTTTTATTTGAAGTTATACAAATACGATGACGAGGATTCACATGATACATGCAAAATTTGTAGCACTTTGTACTGAGGCATCATTGACTGTTGTTGAAATTGACATCTCAACTAGAAGGCAAATTGGAATTTGCATATCTGGACGGTGGTAATCGACCTGACCATTGCAAAACAAACTAGGGCTAGTCGTTTAGTATGCTGAATTATAGTACCCCATTTTATGAGGGTGTTAGCCCAAAGTTGCCTTGAGAGGGAGAAATTTATATTTTGCTCGACATGCAGCAACACACAAAAGTGTTTTGATGTATACTTATGTTGAATTGGGCGAGATGTTTGTAGGGCTTGACAAGTCGTGTTAATACTGAGTTATGTAGAGTAATATCATGATGCATTTTTTGCAATGGCACATGAGTGTATATTATTGACAAAACAAGTCAAATATCTCAGCAAAAAGGTATATTGCACTTATCAGGCACTTTCTTGGAAGTGCCATTGATGACATTTAGATTTGGCAGCAGATCTAGGCCAATCATTCAATTTACCTTCAGATTAATACAGGTAACAGATTGATTTCTCATGGCAGTAATATCGGAGATTCACAACGATTGCCTAAGTCAGACTAGACAGTGCATGTGACCCCCCCCCCCCCCCGGAGTTGAAATGGCTACGGAGAGTGTCCCCCTATCGGGAAACCCAAGAACTACTTGTTCACAGCAGCAAAGACGGCAGGAACCAGCCAGACAACATCAACCAATCACATCGCGTCATTCCAATGGCAACCCCAGCTACTCTATGTATCGACCAATCAAATCTCTGCATTCCAATGGACTGGTCCCCCCCTAAGCTACAGACAGGTGGGCCAGACAGCAGTCAAATGCATCAGATTTCGTGATTTTTGCCTATTCTTGGCACTGTATGCATCTATCTACAGTTGTTACAGATAGATCTAGCCCTAATATATCTGCTTCATCACTCTGACGAATTAGGATGGCGTGTGTGCAGAGGTGGAGGGGGAAATAGGAGCTGTGTGGAGTAAACCACTATATATGTCATGTTTAATGCTGACATAGTTGACAGGAAGTCAAGCCTGACAGAAGTAGTAGTGTAGCAAAACAGTATCTGGACTCCGTCAAGATAAATACTAAACTGAAGACTTCTACTTGTTTACATAAATGAGAAATAAGAAATAAAGTTTCATACTTTGTATTAAACAGAAATAAATATTATTTAATTTAATTCTGAAAAAAAAAAGTTTTCCACAAATGATAGGCGGCATTCTTAAAAACATCGAAAAATTAAACATGTTTCTTTGTGACATGAATGAAAGATTAGCATTGGAAGCATGCAATAAAGATCTAAACTTGTCATGTAGCTGTGTGAGGAGGCCCCATCTCAAGATCTTTTGATTCAATAGCTATGACTTTAATAGGTAATTTTCTGAAGTCATTGGTGTCAAACTGGATAATGCTGAAGTTGCATGTGTCTAACGAAGCACAACATTTAAGTACATAAATTTCTTCGCACACCCACAGAGAGACCATAGCATCTAAACTTAAAAAGGTAGTAAGTCCGCATTTTTAATAGACTGTTTATGGATAGATTTCAGTCATATTCAACACATTCCAGTTGAAAAATTTACCTAATTGCTGTTCTATTCACAGTATAAGAAGTTTATTTCCTTGAAAAATGTAAACAAATAGTTTTTCATGCCGTGAAAAAGCTCTGTTTTGTTTACATTAGATTAGATTAGATTAGATTCATTTATTGAAATTTGTTATGCTGATACATCACAGAAAAAGAATTACATTCAAGTGGAAGTCAGTGCTGGGTAAAATAGAAAAAAAAAATATATATTTAAAATACAGTCATATGGCATTAATAATCAAATATTTAAGAGTCTGATGGATGTTGGCACAAAAGAGAGTCTGAAACGCTCTGTTCTGCAGTATGCGGATCTGTACCGCCGCCCACTTGGCATCAGTGAGTATTCATTATGTAATGGATGGTCTGGATCTCTGAGTATTCTATCTGTTTGATGACCTGTTTTCTGTACTCTTCTGAACTGTCAACCAGGAAGTGGTCTTTCCCAATAAGTCGGTGGCATGTTTTTCTAGGTTTATCCAATTCTTGTTTGAGGTAGTTGGAAATTATTCCATAGAATGCAGTGCAGACATAGTTACTAATTGATGGGATGGTGGTGTTGTAGAAGAGTGTAATAATACCAGGATCTACACGTAATTTTATCATACAGCGTACGAAGTACAACCGCTTGTTGACTTTTTTCATGGTTGCTCTGATGTGTTCTGCGAAGGATAGTCTATTGTCAATCAGTATTCCCAGGTATTTGTATTGTTCACAACTTCAACCTGCTTGTCTTTTAGAACTTTTAGACTTACAGGATTGGTAAATGATGATGTCCAGTCTCCTAAAATCCCAGCACATTTCCTTGGTTTTGGTGGCATTAAGGTCCAGATAATTACTATCACACCAACTGACCACCCTAGATACACACTGAACGTACTCTGAATCATCTCCGCCACTCAGAAAGCCCACAACTACAGTGTCATCAGCATATTTGATGAAGCATGATTTGTCATTGTTACATGCCAAGTCATTAGAATAGAGTACAAAGAGAATAGGAGACAACACGCATCCCTGTGGTGCTCCTGTATGTAGAATAATCTCTCTGGAGGACTCAAGGTTTGTTTTGACTATTTGTGGCCTACGTGTCAGAAAGTCCAATATCCAAAGTTGGAGGAAATTTGGAACATTCATTTTGCACAGTTTGTCTATTAAAATGTGAGGTTGCATCGTATTTAATGCAGAGCTGTAATCACAGCGAGCTTGAAAAAACTTGGGGGTTAAAAAAATTGACCAAGAAAACGATTAGCGCAGTGATGTAGAGGAAGATCAGGCGAACATTTTGATGTATCAAACGAAAATATCTGTTGGGAATTTTTTGAGATATTTGAGTTTTAAACTTTTTATTTATCACACCCTATTGTTAGCAGGGAATCTCCATCTAAAAATAATCAAAACTGCCCATTTTTCCTTTCATGTAATATCTAAGATAAAAGTCATTATTCAGGAGTAAAAATATGCAGTCATTGCCCAAGAGAAAGTACATATCACCTCATTCAGACTGACAGAGTGTGATAAACCCATAACAGTGAAAATTTCTCAGAAAATTTATAAAATATGTTTATTTGCCAGCTTGCCCTCAGTTTCATCATTCTGGTGAATAATTGTAGTAGAATCTACCTCACTTTTGAACTCTATGGTGTATTATTGAGGTTTTAATGTGTTTTTTTAAGAAATTTCACCTCTGTGAAACAAGTACTTTTGCCGCCATGTAAAGTTTAGCCAATGTTCAGTGAATCATCAGAAAATGCATAGAAAGAATGTATGGAAGCATTTAGTTAAGTATGGAGTAAAATACTTTGACATTGCAGTCTTAATGTGCAAAAGTTGTACATATTTGTATTAACTACATTTTCACATTAATTATTGAATTTATCCTATTTTTGTTGTTCTATACAATTAAAGATTGATTGATTTTGTATTCTAGATAACCTACATCAACATTAAACACCAAACATCCAATTGAAGTACTCAAAATACATTAAGCATGCATATTACTGTTTATTTATAGCTTTTAATATTATTTTTGTCTTTTTGTCCAATTGCAAAGACTTCTCATGTAATATCAGGGGATTCAACTTCAGAGTGAAGCAGATACTTACAAAAATTCTATGCATGCATTGTCTGACTATTAACTCAACTTTGTCTATCCCTTTACATTGTTATGAAATGCTTTTTTTACGCTGATTCACGGTGGCAAAATTTGTGATAAAATGCACAAAAAACTCAGCAAAGCCCGTTACAATGAGATGATGAGACCATATTTGCTAAGGTTATTTACCAGAATCACTTAACTAATACAACCTGGTATTGCAAACATTTTCTCAGGTCTTTAGCCAGAAATGTTAGCTGTTATAGGTTTATCACACCCTGTCAGTCTGGATGAAGTGGTACATACTTTCTGCAGAGACAATGACTCCATATTTTTACTTCTGAATAATGACTTTTGTCTTAGATATTACCTAACAGGAAAAATTGACAGTTTTGATCACTCTTTCATGGAAATTGCATGCTAAGAATACGGTGTGATAAATAAAAAATCCAAAATTCAAATATCTCAAAAAATTCGTAATAGATTTTTTTGTTTGATACATCAAAATGTTCGTCTGACCTTCCTCTACGTCATTGCACTATTTGTTTTCTTGGTCAATTTTTTTAACCCCAAAGTTTGTTCAAGCCCGCTGTGTAATCAATTAGCAACCCTCTCACATAATTTGATGACTTAGTATCGAGATTTTTTGTAATCCTGTGAATAATTAAACTCACTTAATTAGAGAAAACACTCAATGCTGTTGATTGGAAGTGTATCATATACTTAAAATCTATCAATTTATGATCTATAGCTACCAGTTGAATTCTTCATAGAATCGGCGGACTTACTACCTTTAAATTACACTGAATAATTTAATTTTTTTGGCACTGCCTATTGCAAAAAGACTCATAAATTTATTGATGTTTCAAAAGTTTCAAGCTTCCCATGTAATCACCTGTCCAGGTACGAGTGATTGGCATTTTTCCAGTGGAATTTTTTTCCCGTCACTGCTTGTTAGACAGACCATCGATGCGTCGATATCTTCTTTGATGGAGAGGAAATCAGCAATTACATCTGATGTTTTCCTTAAATTTGAGGTGTTGATGTTACATATACTCAGATCCTTGAGTATAGAGCACTTTAGAAAAATATCAAAAGAAGCAATGGAGAGAGAAAGTTCAGTCCCTGAAGTACAATCAGCCAGAGTCATGTCATCACTTAAGACCTTGCCATCATGACTCATCAGAGTGAAGAGACCAGGGGAGTATTTCTGCTGTCCTCCATTCCAGAGTTTTTCCTTCTTCAAGTCATAAATGCTGGTGAAACCAGGATATTTGTTCGCAGTGCTTTTTCCACAATGATCTGTCACATTAACCTGAAATAAAATAAAGTGTTTGAAATTAAATTTCTGTTCAGGTAGCACGAACTGCTTGCATAATTTTAGGGGCAGCGGTGATCCCGGTAAAACACAATCAGTGAATCAGAGGAGCAAATGTTTATTTTGTAATCAAATTGATCAAGTTAAATAACAGGTTGTTAGGCATAACATAGCTGACTAACCTGTGTCATCTAAAAGATGGCAGTAAAAATTAAAACAACAAAATCAAGGAATGATTATGAGTTAAAAGCTCTTTTTCTATTTCAGAAGTGAAATCCAAAATTATACAAGGCATATTAATTTCTTATCTTTATTCAGTTTTGTCCAGATCAGAGCGAGGCAAAGAATGTTTCACTCTGTTACATGTGTGTAATATCAATACAAAAGGAAAATAATGTTATTTAGATTTTCAAAGTCTGATATACTTTAATTCCATGATAAATTACTCAGTTAAAATTAGCGCTACAAATTTTCCAAAGTCAAATTATTGCGTAAGATTAGCTTACAGTTTGCCACATCAACCAGAGGACAGAAATGTTTGGCCAGATATCTCAGCAGCCACAAGCCACACAGGAGAAATAGACATACCTATGTATAGCTTAGCTCTGTTGTAATATGAATATCTCATTTTTGTGATGTTTTGGTGCCATTTTTGTACGATATTTCCCAATTTATGAAAATGGCAATTTTGCAAAATGTTGACATTTTTAATGCCACCAACCTGACAACAATGGGCAATGACGTCACAAAAGTGCACCACACCGCCACCCGAGACTTTTTCTACTGATATTTGTAGCAGCAGATCCACCAATAAAATTGCGTTGATTTTTATGGACTGTACAAACAATGCTATATTTCTGTCTCACAGTGGCGTAACTGGGCGGTCTCGAATGGGGGGGCACCTGGGGGGGCACGTGATTCTCTGGGGGGGCACCCACTATACTAATTGTATATTTTAGCCGGAGTTGGAAAGTTCATATGGGGGGGCACCTGGGGGGGCACAGGTCCAATATGGGGGGCACAGGTCCAATATGGGGGGGCACGTGCCCCCCCATAGGGACGCCACTGCTGTCTCAATGCTTGACGTGACAAACTGTAATATGAATAGCTCAGGGGAAAATTTGTTATTTCTGAATTCAACAATTTTTAGGAGCTGACACTTTCAAGGGAAGGGTCAACGAATGGTCATCAATTGTTCATACACATTACAGGAGATACATAAGTTTTTGTCCAGGCACCAATGACTGGCAATTACAGGAGATAACTTTTTGTCCAGGCACCAATGACTGGCAATTACAGGAGATAACTTTTTGTCCAGGCACCAATGACTGGCAATTACAGGAGATATATAACTTTTTGTCCAGGCACCAAAGACTGGCAATTACAGAAGATACATATCTTTTTGTCCAGGCACCAATGACTGGCAATTACAGGAGATAACTTTTTGTCCAGGCACCAATGACTGGCAATTACAGGAGATAACTTTTTGTCCAGGCACCAATGACTGGCAATTACAGGAGATATATAACATTTTTTTCCAGGAACCAATGCCTGGCAATTACAGGAGATACATAACTTTTTGTCCAGGCACCAATGACTGGCAATTACAGGAGATACATAACTTTTTGTCCAGGCACCAAAGACTGGCAATTACAGAAGATACATATCTTTTTGTCAAGGCACCAATGACTGGCAATTACAGGAGATACATAACTTTTTGTCCAGGCACCAATGACTGGCAATTACAGGAGATATATAACATTTTTTTCCAGGAACCAATGCCTGGCAATTACAGGAGATACATAACTTTTTGTCCAGGCACCAATGACTGGCAATTACAGGAGATACATAACTTTTTGTCCAGGAACCAAAGACTGGCAATTTTCAGGTGAAATTTGATTTCCATGAAAATCAAACAATCTCAAGCTTGAGCTGGTTGGGTTTCCAAACTTAACCAAGAACCTTGCAACGAGATCAATAACTTTCCTCGTAACCTTGGTGTAAAATTTAAGTTTTTTGGTGCTCTTGGTGTCCAGGTGAATCAAATGAGTGTCAAATGAATAGACCTGAAGACAGAGTTCCCTCATTGAAGTGCACAAATCAGATAATGTCATATCATCGTGTAACTTCTTGCCGTCGTGGCACAGAGTGAACAGATCAGGGGAGTGTTTCTCTTGTCCTCCATCCCACAATTTTTCCTTTTTCAAGGTGTAAATTCTCGTGCTTGCAAGACATGTTTTCACTGTGCTTTTTCCGCGATGGTCAGTTACAGTCACCTGCAATGAAGCAAAAAATAATTATCAATAATAATTTAGTGGTTTTATAAACAACTTCATCACATGATGATTTCGATATAGCCCACTAAGGTGCTGCTGAGGCGTAAAACACAAAAAAACAAACACATGATGATTAGAAAACAGAAACATCTTTAGATTGAAGTCCACAAAATACACAGAAATGGATAATGTTTTGGTAATACTTTTGTTTTGTACTTTTTCAGTAGTCCTGCCACAGCACTTTAGTTCTAATTCCCAAATGCCTGTTTTCCCATCTAGTGAATTTTTGCATGAAGCATGGTCACACAACCACAGGTGTGGAATTCACAATTACATGTAAATTGGTGCACTCTACAGACCTGAGGTCAGAGACAGGTGATCATAACAAAGCGTCAATGCAAAACAATGAAAAACAAGATAATCCAGATTGCTATTTTGTAACAGGGCCCCTTAAAACACTGTCAGAACATAAGAATATGTGGCAGAGCCAGGGACAAATTTCCTGAGAATTAATAATTTGAACATTTGAGCATCCATTTAGCCACATGGAATTGTTCATGAATTATAACTAGACTACATCAGATATAGAATGACCAACAGGACAAATTATAGGACACCATTTTACAAGACAAGGAAAGACTAATTCTCCTATGGCGGTGAGGAAAGAGCTCTCATATCAGTTTTTATTCTGGGACGGTGGCAAGTCTCCCGACAATTTCTCTTGGTCAGATTGACAGCTGGCCATGGTCAGCACAGTACTGTTTGTACATGACCTCCTGTCTGATCAAAACATTGGCTTGGAGAAAGCACATGTTTCAGAAAAAGTGATTCATATTAAATCAAATTGCTTTCAGCTGTAGAAAATCACTAAGAACTGTGTATGTAGTCACTGTGGACCAAACCTTTCCAAAGTATAACCTTGAAACATCTTTGATATCTGAATAGCTGCCTGCACAATTTCAATGTGTGCTGACAAAAAAATTTGTGTTGAAATGCCTTCTCTTGATCAATGATCGTGACTATTCAATCAGCCCCTATGTTTCCCATATTGAATGTAGAGAAGAAGACACTTCATCGGCTCTTATGAACCAACACTAATTTTTTGCATATCGAGTTGACTCACACAGGGATATACTAAGGAAATCTTTCGCATGTGCGGCTGTGCCAAATAAACAAGTGGCACCGTTTATATGACGTCATTACTGATTGGTCTTGCTCCCATGGTAACAGCATAACCTCATGGAAACACATAGCAGGTGGTCTTATGAAAAGACCCAGCCTCATTGTGGTAAGTAGCACAGGTGCTGAACACGGAGCCTCCAAGTGTTGACGTCACGTTGTTGTTATAGTAAATATAGAAGAGGAGAAGCAACATGATTTTGACCGATCGGAAAAGCAGCACATAAACAACTTAGGCGGTGTACAAACCCCACTCAGCCTGTTCCTTTACTGCAACAGTCCACTTGGATCTCATTCTTAATCTGTCATGTCGATTAAATACCATAAAAACGGAATTTGAAGCCAAAACATACAAAGTCCTCATAGACTTCCGGATCAAATCCATCGTGACGTGACGTGACGCATTCTGGGAGCTCTGATATGGCGCCAAACTTGTTGACGTCACTATTGTGAAGTGAGCCGTGAGGGACTGTCTGGATGATCTTAGGTGGGAGGGGGGGGGGGACTTTTGGTTAAAAAAAAGAAAGAATTTAAATCAACAAGAAATTACAGGGGCGCATCGTATGGGGGGTTTATGAATGAAAAGTACTAATAAAAAGACCAGGATTTTCTTTTTGTCCGAATTACCTTTCCCATGCTAATCAAGAAGTACCCCCTACAGAAATTATTTATTTCACCAAAACTGAGTAAGAAATTATTTATTAAAAATAAAACTCCAAGCCCCCCCCCCTTGAATGGTGGGCCCCTTAACAGGTTCATGACCTCTTGTACAGTGCAACACAATGTAGCAATTCATTGCATGATTTCCAGACATAAGATCAACACAACAAAATGTAACTAAATGTAGCTCTTTTTTTTTCTAGACAACAACAAGTGTCTGCATTTGTTGCACTAACCTGTGACCTTTCATGAGAGGTTATAAAATGATTACTTGTTAATCAATTAATTTGGATTAAATTCACCTGATCATTAGAAAATGAAGAAATGCATCATCTCTACTTCTGTGTATCGTAGAAACATGCGGTTTTTTGCTAGTTAGATAAATGTGTGTCATTTGAATGCAGTATTTTTTGTAATTGATGTGTTTTCAGTACTTTTACTGGTGTGAAAATGTATTTGTTTAATTTCCAATAGGGCACATTTGAATGTAGGATGGAGGATGGACTGGCCGACTGAGGCTTTACGTCCTGTATTTATGCTTGGTAGGCTAATCAGGACCAGAGGAAGACAAAGCAAAGAGGCAAAGGATGATTGAAATAGACATTGGGATATAACGGACTATTCATACAAACATAAAATCATAAGTAATGAATGTTTCTTCCTTTCTCTACACGCTGGAAACATTTCTTTAAAAAATATTCACATATTTAAATGGCGTTTTTGATTCGTAACCATGTTGTTCTAATGTTCTTAATACATAGCCTAATGGTTATAGTGACAGCCACAAGATAAACAGTTCAACAAAAATAAGTCCCCCTTTAAATAAACTTGAATGTCTCAAAGATTCCTTCGTCGATTTTTAGCTCGTCTGTTTTCTTTGAAAACGAAGAGCTATTGTCGTCACTCGATCGTCCGCGTCGTCGTCGTATTCGTTGTCCCGGTTAAGGTTTTTGTAAGTGTCCATTTGTGACCTTAGTTTTCCACTTAGAGTTATGAAATTCGGTACAGGTATGGGACTATGGGTATGGATCGGGAACATGTCGAGAAATCCAAGATGGCTGCCATTTTGTGGCGGCCATTTTGGCAGCCATCTTTCTTAATTCTTGAACTGCCCATTGTGACCTTAATATTTCACTTACAGTTATGAAATTTGGTCCAGGCATGGGCCTCTGGGTATGGATCGGGAACATGTCGAGAAATCCATGATGGCGGCCATTTTGTGGTGGCCATTTTGGCAGCCATCTTTCTTCATTCTTGAACTGCCCATTGTGACCTTAATATTTCACTTAGTTATGAAATTTGGTACAGGTATGGGCCTGTGGGTATGGATCAGGAACATGTTGAGAAATCCACGATGGCGGCCATGTTGGCAGCCATCTTTCTTTATTTCTTGATTCTTGAAGTGACCTCAATATTTAACTGAAGAGTTATGAAATTTGGTACAGGTATGGGCCTGTGGGTATGGATCGGGAACATGTTGAGAAGTAGAAGATGGCGGCCATTTTGTGGTGGCCATGTTGGCATCCATCTTTCTTCATTTCTTGAACTGCCCATTGTGACCTCGATATTTCGCTTACAGTTATGAAATTTGATACAGGTATAGGTCTGTGGGTATCTATCGGGCACATGTTGAGGAATCCAAGATGGTGGCCATTTTGTGGCGGCCATTTCGGCAGCCATCTTTTTCTTGAACTGCCCATTGTGACCTTAATATTTCACTTACAGTCATGAAATTTGGTACAGTTATTGGCCTGTTGGTATGGATCGGGAAAACGTTAAGAAATCCAAGATTGTGGTCATTTTGGCATCCATCTTTCTTCATTTCTTGAACTGCCCATTGTAACCTTAAAATATCGCTTAGGGTTATAAAATTAGGTATTGGCCTGTGGGTGATAATTTGGCACACATTGATAGATTTCACATCAACAGACGAGCGTTGAAACCGCTTGCGGTTCTGGTTATGAATGTTGGCTGAATTATAGGCCTGTATATCGACCCTAAATGTGTGTATTAGTAGATTAGTGGCATTATTCCTGGCCAAGCCAGCAGCCTTCGAGCCTACCCCTGTTTTCAAAAATCTGTGGCTTTTCCAATGGATATGATGATATGAACAATTTGGCCAAGTGAGGGAGCCACCAGCTGGGGCATACTTCATCTAGGTCTGGATACTCAGGTCTGGGCCATCGCCATCTTTCCCTGGGTGAAATAACAAAATCTTTAGGACATGGTTTTGGGCTTTGAAAAATCTAAAAAAAATACAGTCATGTTCCTTTTGTCTCTAGAAAACACGCTGGATACTTGAAATATTTTTATTAGGTCGATTTATGGAGAAATGACAGGAAACATAACATGTAAACAAACCTTCGGATAAACCTCGAGTGATTCGGATGCACTTTTAACATAGAAAGAATGGTCGTAAAGAGCCGAAACTTAGTTCAAAATGTAGGAAATTAAATTTCCTAAACATTGGTACCACTTAGAAGGTGCTGCGCTTGATATTAAGGCCTCCAGAGCGTGCTGCGTCATTGACGCAGCAATTGCACAAGAAAAGATTGAATGGACAGGGGAGACCGGGGCACGTTGGACCTCGGGGCACGTTGGACCAGTGCCATTATTTTTTTTATAAAACATGCGCAGTTATCCAAATCCCCGATGAAGAGATCTTTAGTGGTATGCCTTTTAGCCAAAAAATTTCATGAGCATTGAAGGAAAAGTGTGAGTTCTATTTCAGGTTTCCTGATTTTCGGCATAAAAAGTGATTTTTTCAAGTCTAGATGGCTAAGCACTATGAAAACTGTCCTTATCATTCATGGTAAAATTTGATCCATTATCACCCAAAAGTGAGCTACATAACGTTCACTGATCAGACCCACACCAAAAAATCCCTTACAAAATTTAGATTAATATGAGCCTTGTCTGATGAGTGAACCCCATGTAGCTTGTAGAGAAAACTGGCCTTAAAAGTTTGAATCAGGGAAATTTCAAAATGGCCACCATTTGTTATTGCTCTCTGCACATGCTCAATAGGTCTGAGCATGCTCAGCGAAATCAGGTCACTCCCGGGCATGCTCAGTGCCAAATTAGGTCAGAGCAAATTTTCCATTGCATTTCTATAGTGCTAAGTAACCCTTCTTAAAATATGGGGGATCTAGTCGGACAAGTCTCATAAATTGAAACTATCACCACTTAAGTAAAGTTTGATATAAGTTTCCCAAGTTCACATTCAACCTTGTCAGCGAGACATGCACATTTTCATAAGAGGCTGGGACGGGGCAGGTTGGACCAGCATGGCCGTGGCACGTTGGACCATTATAAACGGGATTGACTGACAAAAAATTATCGGCAAAATGCCATCTGTGTAATTTTTATCATTGATAGAGCACCTAGGTCATTCATGTACAATATGAGGGTAAAATCAATTCAGTTGGCTAATCTGCCAGCCCTTCTAGCTGAAACAAGACTTATTAAAAATGTATCCATTTGATATAGAAAATGTCAATAAAACGATATATATATCACGTTGGACCACAAAAAAAAAAATTGTCAAACTTGTTTTTCTCCACAACTATAGAAGGTAGATCAACTTGGTCTGGCATAAGGGTAGTGTAGATGTTCAGAAGTCAGTCAGTATAAAGATTTTTTCAAATATTTAGAGAAGTTTGTGATTGATAGCTAAAAAATAAAAAAGTGGTCCAACGTGCCCCGGTCTCCCCTACTGAGCTCTGCTCTGCTGATCTATACTTCATCATGATATTGGAGAACATTTCTTTCTCAAACATACTTAGTGAACAATTGAGGACTTCTTTTGTAACATTTTTACAGTAAAATGATATTTCAAATATTTAGAGAAGTTTTTGATTGACAGCCAAAAAATAAAAAAGCGGACCAACCTGCCCCGGTCTCCCCTACTTCAGAGAGAGTATTGTAGTAAAGGGCCCAGGGCCGTAGATTTTTCGTTCTTGTAGGGGGGGGGATGATTTTGCTGTTCACAAACTACATGTGAGGAGTCGCGCCGCGAGGTATTCAGGACCTCTTAAGGGCCCAAAAGCTAACATATTTTACATTAAATTATCTTAGGTAAATTCTGGAGCTTGTATTTTCCGCATGACATCCCACTGGCATCAGTTCGGGAAAGTGCAGAATTCTGAAGCGCTACCTTGCGAACAACCAGTCTTGCCAATAAAAACCCATCCGATCTTATTACCCAACGTACGAGGGTCCTTTGAAAATGAAACTCCCGAATAAATTTGGAAGCATTTTTGCTCCCGAATTTTGAAGCAATTCCCGAATTTGGAAGCATCTTTGTTCCAAATTTGGAAGTGCTCCCGAATTCTGCACTGCCCCAAACTGGTATCATCACAAAGACAGCTGAATGTAAGTAATAATTTTCAACACTAAGTTGTTTTAATTTGAAATTCTAGGAGGGGTCATAATGCTTAATTGCTTATCCTAGGGGGGGGATGCTTGACCCCCCAATCCGCCCCAGGATCTACGCCCCTGAAGGGGCCAACCAGAAGACCAGACGGGGGATTGTTAATTATAATCTGGTCAATTTACAAAGTTTTCATTTTGCGAACTTTGGGCAACTTCTGATGCAGGCGCTGCTGATGATGCTTGTCATTACATGCCGATAACTTTGGAAGGATGACTATAAAGTCTAGGTCTGCATGTTAACTCATATCTATAGTGCCCAGATAGTGCCATATGTCCATAAAAATTGCGACTTGCTACCGGGTACCCCACTGTTGTGACTTCTTGACCCTCGCATGGAGTTAAAGTCACATCAGACTGTGGCCCTAAACAGTTGGGAACTGACTAAATACTACTAAATACTGAATAATTAAGGGGAGACCGAGGGCGGGGGGCTTAGAGTTTTTTAAAAATAAATAATATCTTGCTTAGTTTTGGTGAAATAAACAATTTTTTCTGGGCAGTCTTGAAATAATTTCTGGTGGGTGTTTTCTTCAAAAGATGGCTTGATTCAGGAATGGTCGATCAGATCTAAAAACACCTGATCCGTTCCTGAGGTTTTTTTTCAGGGGTGCCGGAAGGAATCGCGGGCAGCAGGGGCGGTCAGAAGAAAGAGGGCAATCATATTCACGCCAATTACACGCGACAAAATTTAAATAGAGAGTCAATAACAATTTTGAATATAACCAAACTAATTTGTGCCTAAAATTGATAAAATAATGCCTGATAATATATTTTTCTTTAAGATCCAAAGGGCACCCTTACCCCCCCTGCCCCCCCCCCCTGTTCCGGCACCCCTGGTTTTTTTAGCATTGTATGACTTCTGACCCTCGCCTCCCCTATAACCAGATTTATTTAATTTATGTATAGCCTATTTATTATTTCTTGAATAATTAATTTATTCAATAAAAAATTAATAAAATAAATCTCGTAGTACCCTTGCCAAACAGTCAACTTTATTTCCAATACCAGGGTAATGATCTGTTCTTATAGGCCTACATTTGTAAGTAAATTTGATCCCAGCCAGGTAATAAATTTATGACAACATGAAAATTTATTCAGTGCGCAAGTACTGAATATTTAATAAAAAGGCCAATCAGTACCTCTTTAATACTCACTGTAACTTTCAATTCATTAGTACCTTTACAAGATATAAGCCAAAACCAAGTGCTGTGCATGACATTGTTTTGTTGGCGCCAAAGTCATCTGATGCCACATTGAGGCACAGTTGACTGGTTGCCATGACGTCACTATTGTCTTGGTCGTGAATGACGTCATCGTTATGCATCGGTATTGACCAATCAGAGAGCCAGAACTTGTAAACAGGAAGCAGAGATAGACTTTCTGTGACAGCTGAGCCAGGATGTTTCTTCTTCTCTCTTACTTTACTATACATACACAGCAGTAAGTACAATTGGAGGCTTCGTGGTGCTGAAGCATGCAGTTGTGACGCCATGTTACACTGGAGACATGCAGATTTTTGTTGGATGCTGCTTGAAGTCTTCTGCCAAGCCTGAACATTTTCTTAGTCATATCTACAGACTGTACCTGTCCCTCTGCATATTAAGCCTCCACCATCGGTGGAGGGACATTCTGATTTGGAAAAGCAAGTAGACCGTCATATCACTAAGGAAAATTACTACACATTACACAATTTTCCATGAGGACTTAATCAGCCAGTAAAAAGCCAGACAGATGAAAATTTCATTGTCTGGGAACACACTGTCCTGACAGAATATATAAATTCCAGAAATCAATCATTTTGACTAATGTGTGGGCAATTTTCAAATTTCATCCCACTTCAGTGAGGTCCTACATTTTTTTTGCAGTTGAACTAGCTGATAGAAATGGTGTATCACCATACCCATATTACGGTACATTAGAATGTATTTTTTGTGGTGTTTTAGATATTTAAAAATCTTTCCTTGTTTATCTTAAAGATTGATAGATAGATATGACAGTCTGAGGCCAGACTGCTTCCTCTTCCTTTCCCCCTTGCTTTAATAAAAAGCACCACATTATAGGTATATACAGAATTGGGACAGATTTGAGGGTTTTTCTGTCATAGCATGGTCACAAATCATCTTATAAATCGAAATATGGTGCCTATTTATGTCCGAACTTAAGGTCCAGCTATCCCTAGGAGCATTTAAAGATGTCTTTAATTTTCAATGATTTATTCATGAAAAACCACTGTCCCAATTCACCCCTTATTTGGGGTGAATCGGGACAGTCCTCTATTTCTATAAAATAATACTTCCTGCTGTGTTTAGGTGATTGCTACATGTGAATTAACATTAGAAAATATGTTTGACATTCAAAAAAAAAATTTGAGAAAAATCTGACCTCAATTACATGTAAAATTCGCATATTTTTAAAAATATGGCAAATGACACAAAAGTATTTAAATATATCTTTTTATTTTAATTACGGCATACAAGGGTAATTCTGAACTAAATCTTATATAAATGATGTCAATTTCAATAATATTCTTAAAAAGACCATGCTTGTACACTCAAATGAAAATGAGTGGGGTTATTTTTGTTGATTCCAAAACTTTGTCATTGCCCTGGATCTGAACCCATGACCAAACATACAAAATCCCACATATGGTCAACTCTTCTGGTCCCTTAATTTGCCATATTAGTCTAGTCATTATATGAAAATATTGGGTGTAACCCGGAACAAATTGCAACAGAAATGGTTCCAGTGGCATTTGGTCCCTAAATATGTCAAGAAAGACATACTAAAAGTCATGGAAAATCCAAATGGTGGAACACCCCCAAATTAGCATAAATCCAAGATGGCCGCCTTAAAAATCAGGTTTTTTGTAAATAACTCAGAAACTATTAGATATAGACCCCATATGTGTATGAAAGTTGAATATAAACTTGGGTATTGCGGACATTTTGACCCTATTCCCATGTCTCTATCTCTTATGGTTCTCAAGATATAGCATATCCAAATATCTCTGTTTTTACAAAAAAAGCTGTAAATCGCCAAAAATGCCATTTATGAGTCTTGATTCTGAATACCTGAAGTACGACTTTTACCTTACCTATTAAGGATACAAAAGGAATAACTTATGTTCAATTTAAGACCCCAATCATGTCTCTACCTCTCTTCAATCCCCTACTATGCCATATTTGCATTTGGAAGTCTCCCCTCGAAATTCCATTTATTTGCTAAAAATTGGCATTTAATATGAAATAAAGTGCTCATTCTGGGTCTGAAGTGTACGAAATATTGCGAGTAAGGAATTTAGCCTGTACTGAGTTACTACATGTGTAATGCTAGACACTATTTAATTACAATCACAGATGAATCACGCTGAGAATCTGGCCTAGACAAATTTTTCCATTCCGCATATATCGCAAATTTACGTCACAAGCGTCAATCAGCTCCCAGGACTTCAACAGCTTACCGGCAATTTGCAAAGCAACTATTTACTTCTCTGAGACATATGGCATATCATTTTAAAGCTATCAGAGAGATCTATCTATCCATGTGAGAATCACATCTGCAAACAGTGATGTAGTTGAGGTCGGGACATCAGAGAATGAGGCATCAGCCTCCGAGACTGAGGCCATCAAAATGTATCATCGAGGCCGACCTCGAGGACCTCCAACACTAGCCCAAAGACACCAGAGACCAAGGCAAGAACAAGGACTCGGAATTTAAACCGAGCCAAGACTGAGGTCATCCAAATATGGCTACGAGGCCGGCCTTGACACCTTCAACTGAGCTTATAACCCTTACGGAAGTGAGAAACGGTGAAATTGACCTGACTTGCAAGTGAAGGCCTCTTCATTGGCTGGCTTTTTGGTGTGTCTGGCCTAGTCACTAAATTCTGTGTAAATAATTAATATAGGTGACAAAAGTTGAAGTAATAATAAATTTTGCACTTAGATGTTTAAATTGCAGCTTTTTAAATTTACTTAGCTCATTTGGAGATGCAGTGTTATGAAGTTTTGATAAAAATGCAAAAAGAGAACAAATTAACTGATTTTGGACATTTTTTCAGGAATTTTCGTTTCTCAAAAATTAATGGCAATGACTAAATTGATTAACTTAAACAGTTATTAAAATTAAACATATTAGGAAGTAATGTTTATGACATTTCTATTGTTTAATGCAAGTTTTTGCAGTGATATGGCCAGCTTAAAATGCACAAAATATGAAAATACCCATTTCCTCACCATTTTCCTTCTAATGTTATGCTCAACTATTAAATGTGAACCAAAATAAATATATGAGATTGTGTTATATGATTTTATTGCATACATTTGTCATTTAACCATGTTCAAATTGAAGATATTTCGACATATAAAGGTAAAAATTGCAAGAAATTAACCCCAGTCTCCAATCACATTTCAGTCAATTTTGGATTTTGTTTGATAAAATGTTCCTGCTGCTTGCTAAATTATAGATTTATACCATATATCATTAATCAAATATGGTAAGATAAATTTACACTAAAATATGGCGAGATATATTTACACTATAAATATTGATAAATATAATGAATTCTGACTTCTTGGCAGAAAAGCTGCTGAAATCCGAGGGTCTGCTGCTATTCAGTCTATTTTTTTTTCTCTGCTTACAAAAACCTTTCCATTTGCATGGAGCTGTATTCAGAAACATTTCAACGCACAAACTGATGACGTACCTCACTTTGTGCTTGTAACTCATAGAACTAATATAATAACACCACCTGAGACAAAGGAGCTTCTACTGAGCAGGTAATTCTGCTTTGGATCTAATTAAGATGTGTCGTTGGCTAAAAATACAAAATCTAAAAGTCTTAAAACTACTGATAAAACTGTTCCAAATAAAAAATACTACTTTTACTTAAACCAAGGGGTACTGTTAGTCTATGGATAGCCCTTTACTTCTGACTGTTACCATATTAAAAATATTTAGTTTGTAATGTGGTCCCTTCAATCCCTTGGCTTCTACACTTGTCTGTTTGTAATTAATTTATTTGTCAAGGCGGAGACTAGTCTATCATTTTGCTCCAAAATTTCACTTTGTGTATTGTGATTCTTTGTATATACCTTGATTTTTCCTGAAATATTATTTTGGAAACCGACATAGAACTATTACTTCTAATTTTGAAACTTATATTACCTTACATCTGATTAATTCACACAGAATTCAGTGAACAAGCAGGACACCCTCCAAAAGCTAGCCCACGAAGAGGCCTTCATTCATGTCATGTAAATTAGGCCAATTTTGCAATTTCGCACACTTCCGTTATGGTTAGAGGCTCAGTTGAAGGTCCCAAGGCCAGCCTTAGAGCCATATTTTGATGTAATCTTGGACCAAGACAGTATACACTTTGTGAGTCACACACATTTATAACAAACTTTGGAATTGGCCAAAATTGTGGAATAGTCTACCACTTGTGTTGTCATCTATATAACTACAATGCTTGGTTTTCGTTATGAAGTCTTAAATAATAATAATTCAGTAACACATACTTGATCATATTTTAAGCCCTTCAAGGATACACTATTTTGATTTTGATTTGAACACATAGCCGCCATTTGCTTTTTTCACACCTTTTGGCGCAAATCAAAACATCGTAACGTACTGGCTATTGCTTGCCTTATTATTAAAGATATCTCATTTTTACTGGTGCCATCGTATTCAGCTACTTTAAAATTATATATCCACGTTTTTAAATTATGTTTCTACCCCTATTTTAACCATAACTACAGACGATTTCGTTTTAACCTTTTTTTGGTTGAATCGACGCTTTTACGGAAATCGGAATACAATATTTAGTTTACAGGTTCACCCTGGCTTATCTTAATTCTGAAAAGTGTGATTTTAATTCCAATACTATATTATGATTTTATCTAACGAAAAATGTGCTTAGCTGAACGAAATAACCATTTCTATTCTTGCAATAAAATTTCTACCTATTGTATTTATTAAAAATGATTTTTTGCTAAATCTGCCTTCCCAAGCTTTGACATAAAACATGTGTTTTTAACGAATTCTTGGCACTAAGAAAATTATATTGAAATTAAATAGAACCTTACAGATACCATCATCCTCACTTCTCAGTGTAAACTTGTGAAAGCTTACCCTGATCACAATGTCATCATACACTGTTTTGTGAGGAACAGCCATGGCTTCAACAGGAACATTGTTGATCTCCTGTGATTGGCTGTAGCCTTTGGATGTCTGAAGTTAATGATTCCCTCTGATTGGTCGAGATGGATGCCATTTTCGCAGTTTATATTTGATCTGCAATAGCCATTTTAGGCTCAGAGAACAGTGCAATCCTATACTACATGTACACATCCTCCCAGTGCAGGATTCTTTAACACTCACCCTGCTAACAGACTGTACAAAATAATGAAGTTTTCTTCATTTTGCATTTAAACGCCAATCTGAAAGTTCTGAAGTCCCATCGCGACAATCGTGTCAGTCGTTGTCGCAGAGCCTTCTACAGCCTTTAGAGTGCGGGCACGTGTGAGCAAGGAGTGGAGTCAAAGGTCAAGACCTATCTATGGAAGACCGCCCTTCAACCAATCCTCTTCTATGGCAATGACTGTGTGTATCTCCGAAAGTCGGATCTTTTTAGAATGGAAAAACTCCAAGCCAAACTCATCAAAGCTTCCCTTGGACTATCCAAGTACATGCGAACCACACCATTAATACAGGCCCTTAATGTCTTGTCTCTTAGCAGCCTATCTGCTGTCAGCAGTCTTAATTTATACAAAAACATAATGATGAATAGCTCACGTTCTGTTAGATTTTATACACATCTGATGACTAATCGATGTAAGTGTATAAGTTTGGTTTCACGTGTAACTAATGTGTGTTCTACTAATGGATTCTCTCGAATGAGTCTTCTGATGAGTGATGAGTATTTCAAATCTTGTGTTAAAAAATTCAAATCACCTGTATCTGAAAATGGTCTAGTCGATAGCTGTAGAATGCTGCTAGTCAATTATGGTGCTGAAGACAAAGAAATTTTAAAGCTTTTGCTTACACCATGTTCTTAGTTCTTAATCCGGCTTTTACGAACAACTGTTTTTACTGCTCTGTTTTTACCTTCAGCGAACGAAGTTCGAAGAAGGTATTGTAATCACTTGGGTAAAAATGCTGTCCGTCCGCCGGGCGGGCGGGCGGGCGGGCGGGCGGGCGGTCGGGCGGCGGGCGGATAGATCGTTTCCGGCCCGTCACTCGGCCTCTATTGAATGTATGTGGATGAAATTTGGTACACATCTAGCCAGTAAGGTCTAGTTGTGCCTTTTGATGGTCTGATGAATAGATCTTAAATACTTTTTGAAATAATTAACAAAATATAAAAATAATTTTTTTTTCGTTTCCGGGCCAAGGCTCGGTCACTATTGCATGTGCATGGATGAAATTTGGTACAAACGTGGCCTATATGGTCTAGTTGTGCCTTTTGATGGTCTCATTGACAGATATTCTATACTTTCTGAAAAATGAGAAAAAATATAAAAACATATTTTTTTTGTTTTTTGGGCTTAGACTCGCTCACTATTGCATGTACATGGATGAACTTTGGTACAAATATGGTCAATATGGTCTAGTTGTGCCTTTTGAAACGTCTGATGGAAATATTATATACTTTTTCAAATATCGAAAAAAAAAATCAATTTTCATTTTTGTTTCTGGCCCAACATCCGGTCACTATTCCATATACATGGATGAAGTTTGGTACACATATGGCTTGTATGGTCTAGCTGGCCTTTTCATGGTCTGACAGATGGCTATTCTATAGTTTTTGTAATATTGAGAAAAAATATTTAAAATAATTTTTTTTTTATATCGGAGCCAAAACTTCCCCACTATTGCATATACAGTGATGCATTTTTCTAAACAAATCACCTATGCAATTTAGCAGTGCTTTTTGTTGCGTGTAGCACTTTATGAATCATTGGCAAAATTGAGATAATGGAAGGCCACTACTCGACGGCTATTGCATACCTATAGACCTAAGCAATTTCGTAAACGCACCAATTTTATGATATTATTGTAATCTTCTAAAGGTGTTATTCGCTGAAGGTTTGCTGCTGCGCAGCCTATGTTTTATATGTGATATTGCTTTTAAACTACTTGTATCTCTCAAATTTTTGAGGCAAATAAAATATTATTATTATTATTATTATTATAGACAGATCTCAATCAAAATAGCTTACATGATGGATGAATGATTGGGGTTTGGCTTCCTATATTTAGGCTGACCAGACGATAGTTGGGGGAGGGTATCATGGCTTTTACCCTGGGACAAACTTTTTTTTTCGTTTGTGAAGCATCGACAAACAATTTACCTAGATACAGGTGAAAACAAAACTTTTTTTTATATTTTCATGTGCTGAACACAACTTCTTTTTTTTGGTGTCAAGTAGGAAACAAACTTGTTTTTTTCACCAAAAACCCATAGCCCCCCCCCCCAAAGATCATCTGGTCGGCTCTTTATGCACTTGCTGGGCTAATTAGGACAGGAGGAGGGCAAGGCAAGGGTGATTGAAACAGTTGTCCAATACAGGCCCCCCCCCCTGTGGGCAATTTGACCTACTGTGACGTCAGGGGACATTCGCTCAGGCCACAGACATTATCCTGACATCTGTCTTACTACAGGTGACGGGGCAAAATCTGGATTTGAACCTTGTACCCAGCAATTGGTAGCCCAGCAATTGGTAGCCCAGCAAGTAGCTTCAAAGGCCATTTTAAATTAACACAGTTTACACAACAAAGGAGCATTATAAGTAGTAGCTTTCACTGATATTCTTTGTTGGTGCTCAATTATTCTATGTGAATAATGCTTTTATTTCTTTAAATATTGCAAAAATAACGTTCAAAACTGCATAAATGTACTCGTACTCGTACTCGTACTCGAGTACATTTGAAAGTACTCGTACTCGTACTCGAGTACATTCAGAAAAGGCTGTACTCGTACTCGTACTCGTAGATGTGGCAAGTACTCGTACTCGTACTCGAGTACATTTGCATGTACTCGTGCCCAACCCTGGTCTCAGCCTTGGCTGGGTGCAAAATCCTTGGTCTTGCCTCAGTCTCAGAGTCTTTCGGCCAGTGTTGAGGTCCTTGAGGCGGCCTCGAGGATACATTTTGATGGCCTCGGTCTCAGACTTATGCCTCGTTCTCAGATGTCCTGACCTCAACTACATCACTGTTTGCAGATGTGATTCTCACATGGATAGATAGATCTCTCTGATAGCTTTAAAATGATATGCCATATGTCTCAGAGAAGTAAATAGTTGCTCTGCAACTTGCCGGTAAGCTTTTGAAGTCCTGGGAGCTGATTGACGCTTGAGACGTAAATTTGCGGTGTGAGGAATGGAAAAATTTGTCTAGGCCAGATTCTCCGCGTAGTTCATCTGTGATTGTCGTTAAATAGTGTCTAGCATTACACATGTAGTAACTCATTATTGGTTAAATTCCTTACTCGCAATATTTCGTGCACTTCAGACCCAAAATGAGCGTTTTATTTCATATTAAATGCCAATTTTTAGCAAATAAATCGAATTTTGAGGGGAGACTTCCAAATGCAAATATGGCATAGTAGGGGATTTAAGAGAGGTAGAGACATGATTGGGGTCTTAAATTGAACATAAGTTATTCCTTTTGTATCCTTAACAGGTAAGGTAAAAGTCGTACTTCAGGTATTCAGAATCAAGACTCATAAATCACGTAAATGGCATTTTTGGCGATTTACAGCTTTTTTTTGTAAAAACAGAGATATTTGGATATGCTATATCTTGAGAACCATAAGAGATAGAGACATGGGAATAGGATCAAAATGTCCGCAATACCCAAGTTTATATTCAACTTTCATATACATATGGGGTCTATATCTAATAGTTTCTGAGTTATTTACAAAAAACCTGATTTTTAAGGCGGCCATCTTGGATTTATGCTAATTTGGGGGTGTTCCACCATTTGGATTTTCCATGACTTTTAGTATGTCTTTCTTGACATATTTAGGGACCAAATGCCACTGGAACCATTTCTGTTGCAATTTGTTCTAGGTCATTTCATATATTGACTAGACTATATATAGGTTATAAAAGTTGCCTGCTATTTTGGTGGCTCTAATATTAATGCTTTTTGTGATATGAGCAAAGTTTTGACCACCTGTCGAAAATTAAGTTTCTGCAGGGTCAAACATAAAGTACTGCAGCTCTTCACTGCCTGCAGTTAGAATAATAAACGTCGGCCACGAGATACCATACACTATATGCTAACATTTTGCCAAAAATTACGAACCTGGGTTAAGTAGAAGTAGTTGTAGTTTAAGAAATAAACCACATTCCTTTTCTGTCCCGATTCGCCCCAGGGTCCCGATTCACCCCGTATTACGGTATATTTTAAATATATATTGGCTAATAAAGATATACCATACCATACCATACCAAAGAAATATGTAAATGTCCTGCGGTCTCGCTATGCTCTTTGGCATCACTGTATTATATATTATGCTGTTCTTTTTTATCTGGCTACATGTACATTGATCAAGACCAAAGTATATACTGTACTACAGTTATACAAGTAAAGCCAAAATTCAAGGACCTAAATGCTTAAAAATTATAACTGTTATGATGAAGAGCTGGGAAATTATGAATGAGGTACTTGAGTCTTGCCAATTTTGGAGTATCAGTGAAAGTAATCAAAAAGAACCCAGGGGTTCAAAATGGAGGTGACGAAATTTGTTAAGAATATAGACAATTTCTGGACCAATCAGAGCCAAGTAGGTTGGCCTGTAGGTTAATTAGAGAAATGCAGGCAAAGGACAATCATCTACTAATTTTTTTGCACTCAGTCAATAATTTTTTAGTCTTTGCATGAAAGTAACTCCCTATATTGCTTAGACCTGCTTAGTTCCCTACTATTGTGTCAATAAAGATCTTACTTAATAATATGCTGCTCTATACACATGTCAATCGACATATAATACCACAACCAGCTAACTTGTAGACTGTAGAGTCACTTGTATATTTCCACAGAAAATTTGACGAAGAGTGGTATAAAAGAGTAAAATTCAGACATGTTTATGGAAAATCTGATACACCAGGCCAAAAATTATTCCTTCATATTATGTTTAACTATGATATGCTTTAATTCTAACAACTGAACCATTATTATTTTGGTATTTCACACAGAAATGTCAGAAAATTGGCAAAAATCATTAGTTTTTTGATTTTCATAAAAAATCATGTAGGGTTAACATTCCAACTAGAGATGTTAAAAGAAAGCTAACTAGAAAATTTCATAGATGTAACTGCAAGATTGACTGAATCACATAGTTAAAAAAAAAAAAAAAAAAATTCAAATTTTTGGTGAATTTTCATCAGTCCCTGTATCACAGAACATTTCGACCATCACAAGGCACATCTCGGGTATTTAATAAATACTATATATTGAAATTCCAATGACATAAGCACAGCAGCTTTTGAGTTTAGTTCCGGAAAAAAGAAAAAATATCTTTTTCACATTTTTCAATAATTTTGAGAAAAGAAATAATGTCATGTGGACTGGACCCAAAAAAGGCATAACTAGGATAAAAGATACGATAATGTGCCAAAAATATAAAACATACAAGCCATAGTTCTGGCATTACTGCCCAATACACAAACAGGACACACATTCTATATGCATTCTAGCTAAAGTCACGTCCAAATTACAACATGCCTGCTCTTCATTCCTATACCAGAAGCAAGCTCTATTATCAAGTTGGATAGCTCGCTTGACCCAAAACAATTCGAAACAAAATGGCCAAGTTATGGTCAAAAGACATTCTGAAAATGCTCAAACTTTGAATTTCCCGCCAAAACTTCCATTCTCTCAACTGCATAAATGGAGGTGTGTTCACACCTCCATTAAAAAGGCTTTGTCAAAATGTTTATTCATCGAGCATACTAATATGTGATTTAGTATGCCATAATCAATATAATGATGTTATTTTAAAGCTAGTTATTTTTTATAATTTGGCAAAATATTTAGTGTCATGGAACTGCTATGACCTGACACACCACAGGGCATGTGGTGCATTGAGCACTGTGCAGGTACTGCCACCTATACAATTATGGGATGTGGGAACCAGGGGAGGAGGACATGTTATGGTGTCCATTTATGTTTTCTTTATGAAGTTCTCATCACCACCTTTCCATGATTAGGGAAATAGCAATAAATGTGCAAAATCTAATATCTATATATGGCTCACAAAGATTTAAACTGATACAAACACTTTGTCTCTGGTTTAGTTGATGTTTCTATGAAGAATAAAATGCATCATAATCACACACAGCCAATCATATTTTGCCTAATAGATGAAGTTGGTATATTAAAGTAAATATTTCCATACCAATTTTGGACATCATTTGTGAAACTTTTCAGCATACATAAATTCTTCCATATTATTTCAATCAAACTCAAAATTTTATTTCATCATAATAATATAGACAGCGGGGAGGGTTATATCTCTTTTATACTAAGTATATGTTACTGTGGATTATTGCTTTGAAATGTTTACAACTTAACAAATAATGACAGAAAATGGCCCAAATATTTTGGAGCAAGAAAGACCAGATTTAATATAACTTTTTAAAAAGAATTTTCTTGTCAATGTCAGTCATAGTTTAGCAGCATAAATAATATTTTAAGTGTCAATAAATATTAATTAACTAATTTAGGGTATGACGGCTATGACGCTAAAAGAAGATTAACTGTCAATGATGTGGCGAAGCCTGTAAAATTAAAAAGAATAAATACATTGTTCCAATGGGCTGCCGATCAGCACATTTTATTGGTAGTTATCACGTCAACATTATCGCATTACTTATTTATGCTATCACAAGTATAACAGATTCAGCGTAATGGAATAAAGGAGTTTATTTGCCATAAACCACATGAAAAAGTTAAGTTTTCAAACTCAGACAGACCACCCTTCAACAAACTATCCAATTAAACAATCAAAGAACGCACCCATAAACAATCAAAGAACGTACCCATAAACAATCAAAGAACATACCCATAAGGTCCCACTATTGTTGTGCAAATTGCTGTACAGCCCAGATAACGAATATCTAATCCTCACTGCTTGTGGTGCAGCAGTTAGATATTAATATTTTTAACAGCTGCTTAATCCTGTGTTATGTTTATCAACCAGAACACACAACAATTAGCACCAAAAAAACAACCTTCAATCAATTCTAAAATGAAGGATACTCGTCACTGTCATAATAAAGTTCAGGATCACACTCTTCTTCAGACCAAAAAAATCCTTGTCCAGGTATCAGTTCTCGAATGCTCTCAGGGACAATCCAGCCGAAAGTTAGAGAATCTCGCAGCATTAGTTTTGTGGTATCAAACTTCTCCTTAGAATACAAAAATTCAGCAATAATATCATATGGCTTCCTTGAATCATTGGCATCCAATATCAGGTAGCTTTCATTATCTAACGACCGGTATTTTCTTAAATTGATTTCGAATGAATTGACACGAAGATTTAGGTCATTCCCGGATGTGCACAGATCAGCCAGAATCATCTTATCATGTAAAGTCTTCTCATTTTGACTCAGAGTGAAGTGTTGAGGGTAGAACTTCTTTTGTCCTCCATACCACAATTTTTTCTTCTTCAGTTCGTAAATGCTGGTAGAAGAAGGGCATGTCTTCACAACACTATTTCCACAGTGGTCGGTCACAGTCACCTGAAATAAAGAAATTATGTGATTTTGCATTATTGTGTGTTTAACAAAGTACCCATTCATACATCAACTTGGAATGAAAAATCCAAGATACCGGATCCAGCTAAGGATAGGATCCTAAGCTGCGAGCACATGTATGCAACCTGAAAGTTATCACCAGTTTAAAATACAAACGCTAAGTGTAAAAGTGAATTGTAGAATGAACAAGTGCATTATTAGAGTTAGGGTGTGTTCACTTAGAAAATTACATCTTAAATGACAAGACGCTAAAGCATGCGAAAAAATAACACACATCCGCAGTTACGCATCAAGGGTGATGGCTATGGTGCCAATGAATGTCAGTACTGTATGTATTCATGGGTTGTCACTGTCGTCATCAAAATAATAAAAGAAATAATTATATACCACTCAACTGTTTTTCAGATGATTTCCTGAACACATGTCAACAGAAATAATCATATGTACCACTGAAACAGTGTTTTTCAGAAGATTTAAAAACCAAATGTCAAAAGAAATATACCACTCAAACTGTGTTTTTCAGACAATTCCCTGACCATATGTCAACCACAGATTTATCTTGACCATCAATAGCAAGTGATCAGTCCACTTTGTTTTCCACAACAACTGATGAATTAAAAGTATGCCAAAACTCCTGACTTCTGTAAGAGACCAACAACAAAAACATGGCACCATTTTGCAGTTTTATTTGAAGCTAGGTAGATGACAAGGTGCAGGATGAAGAGGATTGCAATAACGCAGAGAAATGTTCGCTACATGGCAATATTATCAGATGTACAGAGCATCAATTTATATAATTATTGTGAAATTCTGAATAAAGTACTCTACCTCGTTTGCAAGACAGAAGAATCAAAAGGTTTACACTTTTCTCGAAGAACGTTTTGGCTTTCAGTGTTAACCAGCACCAAAAAGTAATTCTTTATTAATAATATTTAAATCAAATATATAATATGAGTAAAATAGGTCTTTCTCCATATGGGTATTATGAAAGTGACTTTTTTTCCCTTTTTTTTATTGACAGCAATATCTAATCTATATGGCGGGTGGGTGGCAAGATGATCGGGGGTAGGCTAGTTTGGTGTTTGGGAAAGCCCACCAGATGAAATATTATCTGGTTAAAGTCAAGACATTTTATTTTGGCAGTAAGTTTTTGGCTGATAATTAAAAATGTACCTGACTCTTGACAAAAATACTTGCCTCCTCCTGTTCCTGACACCTTGACCAAAGTTTCATAAAATTTGGAAGTATTAGCATGTTGTAGTCCTGGTTTTGCGGTAGTCCCATTAGAATAACATTGCTGTCAACACAGCTCAAGAAGCCATTTTCTTCTACTGCTTCTATTTCTGCTGTTGTGACGTCACCATTGTTTCAGTGATGTCATAGAGCCAACAATGCTGATGATGTCACAACAGAAGGCTAAAAATAGCCCTAAAAGTGCAGAAGAACAGCAGTAATTTAGCATTGGGAGTGCCTGCACGATGGAGCTGGGGGGTCAGAGGACATAAATTCAGTCCAAATCATGCTTGGTCATGGTGTACTCACCCTGATAAACCAAAAATTAAACCTCAGACTTAATCATGTACTCTTTTATTGGCTAAAAACTTACTGCCAAAATAAAATGTCTTGACTTTAGTTTGCAAATGAAATGAAATCCTGTGATAAACAGTTGTGCAATTCCACAAAGTCATCAACCAATCAGTCAGAATTTCTAAATTGAAATACTTCTGTGTTACGGGTGCCATAATGTGCCAAAATAAGTCTATTTTCTGGCAAAGAAAAAATCAATTGATTTATCTCATTTGGTTTTTGAGATATTTGCATTTAAGTAAGGCCACACATAGGGTAAGGTTCCTTGAGTCGGACACTTAGATTCTATACATTTTAAGAAAGTGATATCTTGGTTGGGATGTGGTTAATTGATTGCTGACCAGGGCCTTAAATTAAACGTTTTTAATAAATCTGGCAGAAAATCGACAACTGGCACAACACAAGAACCAAATTAGTGGCTAAATTTCTGAAATAAAACATGACATAGGGCATCTTTGTTTCGGACACCTGTGTTCTAAAAACAAGACATCAAAGGTACAGGTGCTTTGGGTATTTCCTTCCAATTCAAAAAGCCCATATTAGAGCACAGTAGAGGTGAACCTTACTCCTAAATGAATGAAAATGAAACAGATGTCAGATCATAGACAAGGAAAAGCTGCCTGAAACATGACAAAATTTTGCTAATACAGTGGTCCCTGCGTTATGAGACCGCCCCTTCTGCAGGAGTCAGGCGGTCTCTCGTGGGGGTGCGGTCTCTCGTTGGGGTAAAGATGCTTTGGCAAATATTCAAATATCGGTAGGCCTGTATAGCAAATCTATAATTTAAAAAGTTCAGCAAATAGTGTCTATTGTCAACCAAGAGAAGGTGAATTATCCAAACTTCACTAATCAATATATAACTCTAAAAGATGCCTAATTACCTGCATGCTATATTAATAAATTCACAAAAATTGTATTTGTAGTTTGTATGCAACATGCACTTCAATGAGGAATCAATCAATCTATTAAGGCATCACATTTTTGTGGGACCAAAACAACCAATATATAGGCCTATACCTTTCAAGTTAACCACTTGTGAACTTTGGTCCTCAATCTGCTGCAAATTCACGGACAAAGTACAATCTACATTCATCTATTGAAGTGTAAACAGCAATTGAAGAGCCAATTAACTCACACTATTGATGTAATGCCATTGAATGATAATTCTAAGTAACTGAATATACTCATGTATGCTCAATGGAAGCAGCAATCAACTGAAGTAACAGCAATCAACTGAAGTAACAAAACAGCAATCAACTGAATTAACAGCAGTCAATTGAAGTGGCAGTAATCTATTGACGTGACAGCAATCAACTGAAATGACAGCAATCAACTGAATTGCAATTAACAGATTTATGAAGCGCTGGTATATCCCTTTCTGTGGTCTCAATGGACTGTTGGTCCCATGCATATGCGCGTGAAACTGCCGCAAAACATGGCGGCTTCATTGCCGCATTTTGGTAGTTTCTGGTACTTTCTTGGTCGCATATTAGGATGAAATTAACCAATTTTGGTCGTTTTTGCGGTCGTTGGTCGCGTTAGACAGGTTGGTCGCATATTGGGGTGATATTCATGAAGAAAAACGTTAATACAGAAGGCCTATGGTCGCATACAAGGGTCTGGTCGCATATAAGGGTCTGGTCGCTCATTAGGAGGTCGCTCATTGCAGGGACCACTGTATTCACAAATTTCTGACACAAAATTGAGAGAAAAACCCCATCTTTTGGACCTTGAAAAACTCACTTTATTTGTTAGTATCATGCTGATACTTTCTGGACAGATAAAGGAGGTCTTAAGCCAAAGATTGGTACCAATTATATCAGTATAAGAGCTCTCAATTGGCCAATAAAATCCAACAAAAAGTGTCCGACTCAAGGTTACACCCTCTAAGTGTCCGACTCAAAGAATCTTACTCTATAATCTGACTCGAAGAATCTTACTCTATAATCTGAATTTCCATGGGTCGGTTGGTCGAAAAAAAAAAAGAAGCCAAGTTCTGCATGTTGCCAAAAACGTTTTTTGTACAATTCTGTAATAGGGCTGTCACAATAGATTATATATTTATCCGATAGTAAAATACATACACAGCCTTTAAAACTCGCAATTAAGGGGATCAGTGAATGGAATAGTTATCATAGCAGGGCAGGTATGTAAAAAATAGTGCATTTATACATAGAAGCATGAAACTTGGTGTACACTTAAAAAACATCTTTACGAACATATCTGGATAGGGAGCCACCTCAGATTTAGCTTAGGTGGCTGCTGGCAGCCATTTTCCAAAATGGCGGTCAATTCTTCCATTTTTCTGCTTTCTGTGCGGTTCCTACAAATAGAATACATGCAAACAGTGTTTATTATTCCTTCTCTTGGTATTCAGAACATTTCTATAACATTTTTTGGTAACCTGACTATTTCGATCTTGTTGGCATCCATTTTGGTAGTAATATTTATTCAAATATTGGTTTCGCCAATTCTTGATATATCTCAAAATATTACATATTTGGATTCCTTGCAAGAAGAGCTTTCAAATGAGTACCCACATCTATGGGTTATTTCAATTTTGTATGAAAATGTAAAAAAAATGCAAAAAAAACGTTTTTTGAAGATTTCGGTTATAAGTTCATTTGACTTCACGGAAACTATCGATGCTACCATTCATTCGAAAGCTCTTCTTTCAAGGAATTCAAATATGCAGTATATTCCAATATCAATTGAGATTCCATTAAACTATGGGAAACCGCAAAAATGCTCTATTTCTTCAAAAATTCCAACAAAATGTACCCTGACCACCTTGAAAATTCTCTGTTCAATCCAAAAATTATGTTTTTTAGATCTGTAGAAGGAATAATGAGTACTATTTTGACACGGTTAAACTATAGGCGCTAAGTAGAATCCAGGAAAATGATAGAATTAGCCGCCATTTTGGAAAATGGCTGCCATGGGTCAACAAGGTCAAATCTGAAGTGGCTCCCTATCTAAATATATTCTTTAAGATGTTTTTAAACTCTGTGCCAAGTTTCATGCTTCTATGTATAAATGCAATATTACTCCCCTATTCATGACAAATCTGCCCCGCTATCACACCTAATCATTTGCAAACCATGCAGGCTGGGCCCCTATGTTCTGCTAATCTTGCAAACACACTTTCACAGGAAGTGATTACAAAAATTTTATAGTTTTATTCCTCAAACTCAAAGAAGTCAACAGAAGTAATTTAGAGAACTCATTGTGAATTGTATTGTGGCATTTGAGAGGTTTCAATCATGTTCGAAGCCCATTGAAATTTGGCCCAGAGGGATGCAAATCATCTTTTGGAACAGCCAGCGGCAGTACACAGAAGGCTAAATGGGGTTATTACTCTCTTATTAATGACATTTTATTTTAAATCAGTAAAAACTGTGTTTGATAATTCAAGTTAGTCCAATTCTATTTATTTGTTATGCAAGCAGTGGATGACACATACTTTGTTAAAATGTCAAAAAGTGATTTTTTTGGTGAAACCCTCACACAAGCAGACACCCACATTTTGCATGCACAGTGCTGCCACCTTTGTTCATTGTGACATAGGTGAAGATTTATCAGGGTAGGCTCGTAAGTTCACCAATATAAAATTACTAAATACTTGGCATTGATGCACCAAGAGTACCTTAACTAAGTTTAATGTGGTCATTAATGTGGTCTGCATAATAGTGTCTTGGGCAATCATGCACTAGGATGGATAATCGGGGCTTTACGTCTTGCATTTTTGCACTTGGTTTGCTAATCAGGACCGGAGGAGGACACGGCAAGGAGGTGAAGGATGATTGAAACAGCTGTCCAACACAGGCCCAGGTGCCCCGGCAAGAGCTGGATTCGAACCCCGGACCCAGCAATTGGCAGCCCAGCATGCTACCGGTAGACCAACCCTCCCCCCCTAATCATGCTCTGGGCGAAAGAGATAACGTTGCATAGGAGATACATACAAAAGTACAAAAAAGTGTGTTCCAGTCACTTTCTGTGAATTCCTTGGGGGGGACCCCCCCCCCCCTTGTCCCTGCTGCCTATACCCATGGCCACTACATGGTTAAACTGTAACCCAGTTCAATTTAACAAATGCCAACTTTACAGCAGACTGTTGTCAGTCAGCACCAATGATGTTAGGCTGGTTGTTGGTTAACTAGAACTAGTGTGAACAAAGTTCGGTCGCTAAGTTCTTTTCTATGCTGTTGAACTGTGATGTCAGAGATGATGCTAGAATTCTAGCATTGCAATATATATAAATTAACTTCAAGCTGTGATGTCATTTCAAACTGGGTCAGATTCCCCAGCTTCTAGCCAATGCGAATCCACCAAACTGAGCATCACAGTTTCAACTCAGTGTCAGAGTGAAAATTGGGTCTGGGAAAACCCATGCAAGTTTGACATCACAGCCTCTCAGCCAATGGGCTGCCAGAACAAATATACATAACATTAGCCATGTGTTTACAAACAAATTGTCAAAGCCTTCTATTTATACCAACTTCCATCAAAGTTTAAAGTTGTAAGTTAGCAAGTTTGTAGATTAATCAAATAACTCAGTGGGAATTATAACAGTTGTCTACTGTGAATGCTCACAAAGCAGTCATTTCGTAGGATTAGACTGGTGATTGCTGTGATAAATCATCGTGATCACAAATGTAATGCTTCCTTCAATTTATCAATGTTTGAACTGTGATGCGTAGTTTACTGTCAGCCCATTGGCTATCAAGCTGTGATGACATGGTTGTAGGGCCTATCCCTGATGAAATTCTTACTCTGACACTGTGTTGAAACTGTGACGCTCTGGTCAGGAGGATCAACGTTGGCCAGAAGCTGGGGTATCTGACCCAGTTTGAAACGACATCAGAGCTTGTAGTTAATTTACATATATTGCAGTTTAGAATAGAGTCATCTCTGACATCACAGTTCAGCAGCATAGAAAATAACTTCAGATTCCACGGAAGTATGACAAGGACTGTAATTAACAATACAATGTATCTTCAATATCTGACTTGATGTGGATGGGTTAAGGATATTACTTGAGAACAATGTAAGTTGAACCATTTCTTAGTTTTACCAAAATAAAATGAAGATACAATACATGATAATAATTCCTTTTTTTTAAAGTTTACTGCAGATAACTGAGGAAAAGAACTTTTCAATCCAGCATAATTATATTGGTGTAAAGTGCTAAAACAATGTCAAGCATTTAATTTAATTTTTTTGATTATTTTTTAAATATTGCTACAAAGAAACACACAAGAAATGATTAATTTAAGCATCCAACTTTCAGTCCACAGACCAGTTACTGACAATTCCAGTGATATCGGAGTTAAATAATAATTTCAATTCAACGGATGATCTGGTTGCACCTCATCTAGCTGCAAACTGATCAAACAAAGTCATATCATCAAGAAAAATTGTGTCATCAGGAGTCAGTGTAAAGATCCACAGGTAATTTCTTCTGTTTTCTCGTCTTAAGCATTTTCTTTTGTCCTGCCAATTACAAATTTGTTATCTGTTATGTAAATGTTATCATTTTCAGGCACACTATGGAAGATATTGAATTTTTTGTCCAGGCACAAGCGATTGGCAATTTTGAGGTGAAATCTGTTTTCCACTGAGGGCAAATAATCCCAGGTTTGAGCAGGTGATGTTTTCAGATGCCTTCAGAAATTCTGCAATGACATCATTTGTCTTCCGCAATTTCTTGGTGTGAAAAGTCAGGTTTCCGCAAACTTTGCCCTTCACCTGTCCATCCATCAATATGATATCAAATGAAGAAACTTCAAGGCAGAGTCCGTTCATTGAAGAAGAATACAAATCAGCCAGAGTCATGTCATCATGTAACATCTTACCCTCGTGACTGAGAGTGAATAGATCGGGCGAATATTTCTCTCGTCCTTTATTCCACAAATTTTCCTTTTTCAAGTTGTAAATGCTGGTGAAACCAGGACATCTCATCAAAGAGAATTTACCGCGGTGGTCAGTCACTTTCACCTAGAACAAACCAAAATAATAATTACTAATTACTTGGTCAGCACCATGCATATATGGAAAGCAAAAACTTTGTGTCAGAAGGTGTAAGGTGTACTCCTTTCGCAATGAGATATTTCATGAGATATTTCATGTTAATTCCCAGGGAATACAATCAAAGCAATGCTTTTGGTAAAGACTATAAATCATTTAAGGCCTGTTCACAGTTAAACAGAACACAGTTCAAGTAGGTGTTCAAGAAGAGTTTTATCTTTCTAATATAATTGACAAAATAATAAGAATAATTGACAATTTTCTGTATCTTTTTCAAAGGTGTTCACTGTTCAGCTTTAATCTTGCAGTATCAATCATTTTTGTAGAATATAAAAGTCCAGCAATGACATCAGATGTCTCTCCTTGCTTCATCGGTATTCAATTTCAGGCAGCACACATTGGAAGATGCTCGCCTTTTAAATTCACTTTGAAGGAATCATCATGTAAATGAAGCTCATTCCCAGAAGTGTGCAGATCAACCAGAGTCATATCATCATGCAAAAACTTGGTCATAGTGACTCAGAGTGAATAAATCAGGTGAGCATTTCTTTTGTTCTCTTGCAAATTCATGATGACACAAAAGAACATACCAGCACCATGAAGTGAAGCAAGAAAATGAATTAAGTAAAAAGCCAAAGGGCGCTTGAATACATGAACTAGAATCTGTCGACTGCATGATGCCGAAGCCGGAGCAGAGAATGTATTTGTTTCTGTGACATGATAAGACCTATCAAGCCAAAAATTTCTGCTACAAAGTCAATGACCATGTTAGTAGATGTAGTAAGACAAGTTCAACTTGAACTTCCTCATTCTTATTATATGAGAGATCGATGAATATAATATTATGCGTCTGGCCAAAAACCAAGATATTTTCCTTTTAAAAGATAAACGGAAAGGGGTGCTTTTTGGATCTATCACAACAAGCAATACAACCTGTACTTAACATTATTCAAACATACATTTTTTGCCGGTTGCTCACTTAACATTGCATTTAAAATATAATGGGGAAAACAGGATTTTTACGGTAAAATATAGGCCGATTTAATCTTCTTTAATGGGACAATTTTGTAATTTTTCAATATGAAAAATATTAAAAAATCCAAATAGCTTCCAGACATAAAAAGCCTGAAATATGTGGCAAATGTGCCTAAAAATTTCATGTATCGAGGACAAAAACGAGGACAAAATTGATGTATTAATGATGCAAATAAATAACTGAATATTTGATTGTGTACAGGCAATTTTTTCAAAAAACGTTTGTCGTCTGATAGACAAAACAGTTACGTCACCAACATACACAAACTTCCAGCTCCTCTCATTCACCAAGCACACAGAAAAATTCAGTAGGAGTTTCAAGCCAAACTGAGTTCCATTTCCTTGGCCACTTTGCAGAATGCCTATCACCAACAAGATGGCTCCCTGTCAGTATCTAAATTTTGCAGTCAAGTATTGCTATGTAGTGGAATCGAACCCTGCACCTCAAAACTAAAAGGATAGCATTGACCCACTGAGCCACCAGGTGGAATGTTCTCTTGAGGCCTCCATTTCCTGTCTTGCTATATCACTCTTTTAACAAAGTGGAAAATCAGAGACCTGCATCATTACAAGTAAAATGTGGTATTCCAGTTGCAGGCCAGCATAAAAATCCCACAGAACACTCTCCTGCTACTCAAATCCGCATTTTGTTGCAAAAAAATCACAAGGTGGAGCTTAAGTGTTCATTTTATTGGAATGGAATTAACCTGTGTGTAACCATTAGGCCACGGAGGAACCTACTGGATTCCAAACTGTAAAACATTCTTTTGAGAGTCCAATAGTTAACACTTTACGACGAGACACATATAAAACATCCCACAGAACACAGCTGTCCTGCTACTCAAATTCGTATTTGTTTGCAAATTACCCAGGAAGTGGCGCTCCAGGCAAGCTCAAGTAAATCATTTTTTGCCACAGAAATATATGTGCCAACAGAATCTACCCCAGAAAATTCTCTCCAAATTCAGAAGTTATCATAGCATTTTCATGAATAAGTAACATTGGGAGCAAAGAAAGACTGCATAGAATTCGCAGTCACTCAAAAACAGAAACAGTAAAAATAGAAAATTTGAAATGCATGGATGCAAGGTTTTTTAAGTCTCATCTTCGATTGTTTCATATACTAATAGCTGTGTCACAATACACCTATCCTATGATACAATGCTATTGATAAGATATGCTACAGACAGCAACTAACAGCTTTCTAACAAGGCAAAAATGTCCAATTACCACCAGGAGGCACTTGTGTGGCTGCCATTTCTTGACACAAATAACACGAACAATGCTGCATATTTTCACAATATAACGAATATTAGACTTTTCTTGTTGTGTTTTTCAATAAAGTATGTATTGCTTGTGACAATGTCTCTACTGCCATTGTGTCTAATATCAAAAAGTGCTTTTCAAAAGACTTTAGATATTTAAAATAGCACTATGAGGATATTTGAAAGGTTAAATATCCCCCAAGATGCTATTTGGATATTTCATCAGACCCTATTTCATCAGATGACATTCCATCAGATGCTTTGGCAGACCATATGGAGCTTTGGCAGACCATATGGTGCTTTGGCAGCTGCCAATTATTCTCTGGGTCCTATTTTTGGTTCCAAAATATCCAGCAGAGGGGGCTTCGACTTCGAAGGCCCTGGCACTTCTATGTACATCGGAGTGCCCTCTTCTGTTGTAGAAGAGATGGCAGAGCATGACAGCCCAAAGTTCTAACAAATAGTGTCCCAAATAGTTCCTAACCATGAGACACTATTTGGTCACTGTTTGATGTAGAAGAGATGGCTGTCAAATATATTTTGACAAAGTTTCTAACATAACACATTAGAACTTTTGGAAAAGTTCAGTAGAAAATGTGGCTTGGTTGCACTTTTTGGATATTTCGTGAGGAATATTGGCAAAGCATGGTGAGGGGAGTAGATGTTATGACAAAGACCTATTTTAGTGTCTGGCATGCAAAAAGCAGCCCGATTTGCAAATCGGGCATGTAGACCTTTCGGCTTTAACATGTATCTTGATAAACTACTTCACACCTCTGAGGACTTTCAAATTACTGTATAATATGAAAGTCATGGTAAAATATTTGAATAGATAGTGATGACTTGCATCCCGGAAAGCGAAATGTGCGAAATTGGTAAATTTTTTTTTGGCTGACCAGAGCTCAAGATAACACAAGGGTGGAAAAATGCAGACAATTTTTTGCCAGGACAATCCTCTTTACGTTAGAAAAAAAGATTGGACAGTTATAACAGACAAATTTATTGACCACCCAGTAAAGACAAACATCGCAATATATCGATCTATCAACATTTTACGACACTTAATGAACCAATCACTAGTTTGTATAAGAGATTAATTTCAATGGTTTAAATCAGTTTATTGTCCATACACCATTGTCAAAATATTCAGCTTTCAAAAAAAGAAGAAAAAGAAACTTCTGACTGACTAGTTAGTAACTGTTATTGAGCAAATTATTAAGTTATGCATTTTGATCAGATTAAATAATCAGTCGAATGATGTACATCATCATGAAGTTACATGTAACCCTGGATGTTTTTGCACGTCTGAAACAGTATTCTATGCAGACCACACAATTTCTTGTCCAGGAACCAGCGACTAACAGTTCTCAGGAGAAATGAATTCCAGATTAGAATTTTGCAGCTTCAGTCTTGTGCTATCAACCTTTGCTACCCAAAGCAAAAACCTGGCTATGACATCAGATGTCTTCAGTGTACTATTGGTATCCAAGTTCAGGTTGTACTTTTTTGCAGACCTTATCTTTCGCACGGTGACAATGAAAGAACTAATATGCAGTTGAAGTTCATTCTCAACTTTGCACAGGTCAGCCAGAGTCATTTCATCATGTAACGTCTTGCCTTCGTGACTAAGGGTGAAAAGTTCGGGTGAGTGCTTCCGTTGTCCTCCATTAAACAATTTTTCCCTTTTCAAGTCGTTGATACTTCTCCATGCTGGATAAGTCATCTCAGTGCTCTTCTCACAGTGGTCTGTCACAGTGACCTGAAATCAGCCAAAAATTACATGATTAGTTATCTTTTAGAATAGTTTTAGTTGAACAAAATATCTTTCAACTAACACCGTAAAAATGTTGAGTTCCAGGCAGTACCATCCGCAGACCGAAGGACAGAAGAAACTGAAATTTAAATCTTGCAAACGTGCGAAGGTGCGAAGTCGCAAGCTGGGGTTTTCTACTTTGTAAGCAACAAGGTGACAACTCAGTAGGCGACATTATAGCTGAACCAGCTGGGTCACAGAAAATTTATGAATAATTTAGGCTTCAGCAGCACAATGAAGGTTTTAAACATTTGCCCTATTTAACATCCTCTTTTACATGAATTTCTGAGACAGCCCAGCACATTTCTGCTGAGTTTTGAAGGTCACGGACCTGATAGGCAGCTGTTCTAGTGCCCCAGATTCCAATTCGACACCCAATTCGACTAGAATTTTGCCAGTCTGCAGCCTCGCTAGCTCAACTGCTTTAACAGCAGAATTGCTGATCAGTCAAATCATAATACATTTGAGTGAGATGAAAGAAATGGGAAAGTTAAGTTTGCACAGAATCATAGATTTTTATCTTGCGTAATTTATTAAAAGTTGCAGTAAAAAAAGTTGTGTAAAAGAAGTTTTTTAACCTGTTTTTAGATTTTATGTATTTATTTATTTATATGTTTGTACTACATTTATTATTTTTGTTGCCTTTTATTGCAAAATCATTATTATATAATTATTTACATTTTCTATTTAGTCATATCTTAATTTTTCAAGTATTTCAATTACTAATATTTTTACTAACAGAAGGGCCCTATTGTAAACAAGTATTTATACTTAATAGCTTTTACCCTTATGAAATAAAGTTTATCTATCTATCTGTAACAAGAGCAGGAACTGGCTCCACATCCCCCATGCCCTGCACAATCTACATCAAACTCAACAACAGTAGTGCATTCCCACAGTTTTCATTAATGTGTTGTTCCATGAACACCTATAGGGGCGCAATAGTGCAAATCTGCGTGTGGCGACACCTATGAATGGCCTGACTTACCAAATTTAGAAATGGTGGCAGTCCCAGCCATGCTCACAAGGATAGCTGGGAAATAGGTTAGCTTCCCACATTCGTATGATTTAATTGTCGATTTGGCAAGTTAATGGAGTTATAAGAACCTGTGGAAAGTATGAACATTGTGCATGATCAGGTATTGGAGATTTTTGATGGAAACCATGACATGGAGACTGAAACCATATCCTCCATGCCATAGCATGGGGGATAATAATTAGCAAAGTTGGAATGATTGAACACAAGTTTTTGGTAGTCATGTCATCAGATTCTTTCACATGTTAAACTTATCACTAGTGAATAAAACAGATTCAGTTTCATTGATTAGACAAGTTTATTGACCATACTCTACAGCAAAATAATTACGCAGTTTCTACACAAAAAACCTTGACATACCAGCAAATACCTGTGATCAATTATGTTTCGTATGGTGACAATAAATGATGTACGAGTAATGTCAATTAAATGAAAGATCATCATGAAATCATACATCATCAAATAAACAGCTATAGGTTGTCTAAAATGTTCTTGGAAATCTGATAGACCATAATATGTTACAGTTTGTTATACTATGCAGACCACACAATTTCTTGTCCAGGATTCAGTGATTGGCAGTTTTCAGGAGAAAAGCATTCCTGAGTACCTTTATCAAAGGCGATCAGTTTTAATCTTGCAGCATCAATCTTTTCTGTAGAAAACAAAAATCCAGCAATGACATCAGATGTCTTCCTTGCATCATCCGTTTTCAATTTTAGTTGTTAATTGGGGCCCAGCCTGTACCAACCACATCGGACACTTCTTTAATTATGAGGACTATAGGCAAAGTTGCTCTTTGTTTTCAAGTCACCAAGTCAAGTTTCAAATTAAACTGGCATTTTTGCAGTATCATTCTCAATCCCGATTAGTTTTCAGGACGATTTTGGTTCTCACTCGATGGTCCCTAGGTCATCATCTCAGAAAATTTTGCGAAAGTCCTCAGATATAGTAGAAACTAATAAGGCATTTGAGCAAAAGATTGACCGTGCTGTCAAAAGTCATGTAAATATGAACATTTGGAAAATTGGATGATTTTTCTACTTTTTTCGGAAACAGTCGCGTAAAGAGCTGCATTTCACAGTAGCGGTCTGACTCTGACATAAGCAAAACCAGGACAGTTGGACATCATTTAAGTTTCTGTTATAAGATTTGCTGTGTCTCTGATATAATTTTGGTGATTAAGCTCAGAAAAGGGGTATTAAATAAGAACTGAGGATAACAAATTGGTGCTAGCGTTGCCATATCAAGCAGTACATATTTCTAAAAGATAGCTGTCATCAGGCTTGGTTGAAATGTAATGCATATTGCGTCGATTCTACAGTAACAGGGTTGGGCACGAGTACACATGTACTCGTGTACTCGAGTACATTTTTTAAAGTACTCGCATGTACTCAGTACTCATGCCAAATCATGAGTACAATACTCGTACTCGTACTCAAGTACATTGCTAAAGTACTCGTACTCGTAGTGAGTACATCACGAGTACAATTGAAGCTTCAAAAGAGCAAAATTGAACATGAGAGCAAGTGTCTACCATGACAAAAAGGTTTATCTAATTGTTTATTTAATTCCCTTCAAAGATGCTTTTTAAATTATAACTCAACTAAAGTTATATATAATGTGTTATGTGAATACCAGTAGTTTAAAAAATGGAAATGATATAGTGAGCATTCATTTGTAAACTTGGACCTATAAAGTATAGACTTTGTGAGTCACACATTTATAACAAGTTTTGGAATTTGCCAAAATTGTGGAATAGTATACCATATAATATATGTTGCATTTATACAACTACAATGTCTGACTTAAAGTGATTTTCGTTAAATCAAGTCTCAGAATTAATAATTAATCATTCAGTAACACATATTTGATCATATTTGAAGCACTCCAAGGATATACCATTTTGATTTGAACACACAGCCGCCATTTGCTTTTTTCACACCTTTTGGCGCAAATCAAAACATAGTAACTAACAGGCTAATACACGCCTTATTATCAAATATACATTATTTTAACTTCCGCCATTGTATTCAGCTACTTCTAAATGATAGATATACGTTTTTAAATTATGTTTCTAGCTCAATTTTAACCACAACAAGAGCCGTTTCCATTTTAACCTTTTTTTGGTTAAATCGACGTTTTTACGGAAATCGGAATATAATATTTAGTCCACAGGCTCACCCTAGCTTATCTTAATTTAAAAGTGTGATTTTAATTAGAATACTATGTTATGATGATTTTATCTAACGAAAAATGTTCTCAGCTGAACGAAATAACCATCCCTATACTTGCAATAAATTTATTTTGTGTTTAATTTTTTGCTAAATCTGCCAAGCTTTGATATAAATATATAAGTGTTTAAATGAATTCTTGGCACCGAAATGAAATAAAACCTTACAGAGAGCATCATCCTCACTTCTTAATATGTAGGTATATCATTTTGAATTTGGTTTGCTGAGTAGCAAATCAGGCAAATTACATACATCACATTATAGTATATTAATTATTTGAAATTTTGATTTGACTATATTCACATTTATTTAAGCTGTCATGTCAATTATGATTGAATTGATAAAAATATAGATAGATAGATAGATAGATAGATAGATAGATAGATAGATAGATAGATAGATAGATAGATAGATAGATAAGATAGATAGATACCCCCAATATCAATGGAAATCACTACCCGCAGAATATCCCGCTGAGTAGCCGAGTGTATGCTGCGGTAGGTACAGCTAGTCTTTTCTAAATGATTAACATAAATAATTTCCCTGTACTTCCTGAGACTATTCCATCTAAACTGAGCCTATAAAAATAATTGACATATAACTTTTAAAATCCTTCATTTCTCCATTGTGGTCACTTAGTTTTTAATTCTGTATTTGAACGCCAATCTCAAAGTTCCAAAGTCCTACAGACTAAATCTCTATCCATATAGCTTCAAAGGATGATTGGGGCGTTACGTCCTATATTTATGAACTAGTTGAGCTAATTAGGACAGGAAGACGACACAGCAATGAGGCGAAGGATGATTGAAACTGCCGTCCAACACAGGCCCCCCTGTGGGCAATTTGACCTACTGCAACATCAGAGGATATAAGCCAAAGTCACAGATGTTATGCCAACTTGGCCATGTGACCCCGCTAGAGCTTGATTCGAGCCCTGGACTCAGCAATTGGCAGCCCTGCAAGTGGCTTCAAAGGCCATTTTAAATTAGCATAGTTCACTTCTGATTAGCAAGAAAAGCATATTTAGTAGCCTTCACTGGTATTCTGTATTTGTGCTTAATTATTTTATCTTATGATGATGATTTTATTTCTTTAAATATTAAATTGCCCAAATAAGGTTCGAAACTGCATAAAATGTACTCGTACTCGTACTCGAGTACATTTGAAAGTACTCGTACTCGTACTCGAGTACAGTAAGAAAAGGCTGTACTCGTACTCGTACTCGTAGATGTGACAAGTACTCGTACTCGTACTCGAGTACATTTGCATGTACTCGTGCCCAACCCTGTACAGTAACCATAATTTTGCACAAAAAGGATGAATTTGGTTTAATATTGCACAAATTCAGATTGATCACTGCAAATTTCAGTTTGATCACTTCACATTTTGTGATTGGTGCACAATTATTTTATACCCTGCATGGCTCTAAAAATGGCAGAACACTAAAATGGTAGAACACTAAAATGGTAGAATACTAAAATGCTGATGAAATTCAAGGCGAATTGGGTATCGAATTGGCTTCTAGGTCAAATCTAAGGAAAATATTAATTCCTGTTCCTGACACCTCGGTTTTGAGGTAGTCCCATTGGAATAACATTGCTGTCAACACAGCTACTCAAGAAGCCATTTTCTTCAACTCTTCTGTTGCTGCTGTTGTGACGGCACCATTGTTTCAGTGATTTCATAGAGCCAACTTGTAATGCTGATGAAATCACGACAGAAGGCTAAAAATAGCAGCAATTTAGCATTGTAAGTGCCTGTACGATAAAGCTGGGGGACTAGAGGACATGAATTTAGTCCAAATCATGCTTGGTCATGGTGTACTCGCCCTAATAATAAAAAAATTAAACGTCAGGCTTAATCATGGATTGTTTTATTGGCAATAAACTGACTGCCAAAATAAAATGTCTGGAATTTATGGTCACAGTGGACACTTACACAAACCAAGCCAACAACGACGATCGAGTGACGAAAAATAGCTTTTTGTTTTCAAAGAAAACAAAGAGAACAGACGAGCTAAAATAGTCTCGAAACTCTTGATATGCCACTATAATTTCTATAGATATAAATAGATAATTTAATTTATCTACAGGACAACTGAGAAAAGGATTGAATATAATTTGTAATAATAATAGTGTCTATTTCACAGAAAGGTCCAAATGAAAACAATTGCAATTCTTAAACTCCTTTTAACTCTTCCTAAAGCCAACTGTTGTGAGGAAGGTCTTTTTTTCAATTTCATAGACTATTTTAAAGGTTATGTCAGTTAGAAAATTGATGGTATGACCATATGCAAAAATTACATTGGAATTATTCATTAAATGCATATATGATTTGATAATAATGAGCAAATAACAACTGGAATTGGTATGCAGATTAAGCTTTATTATTTGCAAACAACATAAATAATATTTAAATGTACAAATAAATTTTGTTTAAAATTCAAGCAAATAATGTTTTAAAATGTATATCCCAGCATTCCTTCATGAAATAAAGAAACATCAGTATCCACTACAATTTCCTGCATCAGGAACCAATGTCTGGCATTGTCTGTCTTCAATTCTGGATATTAAACATCCATCAAAGTTTTCCAAATTGATTCCGATATTGTTTTCTAAGACCATTTGTAGTCCTGAAATCATAAAACAAACCAGAAACACTGAAATAAGGAAATCAGTTATAGAATTAAATGCAGTGACAAGCTTGTTTCTGAACTCCATCACGTAGTAAGTAAGTCTCATATCACATTATTTGTGAGCTTATTCAGGAACAAGCTCTTTATGAACTCTAATAACAGTGGCTTAGAGTGCCCAGCCAGGCAGCTACTAATAAAGTACAAAATTCTTGAATATTTGACTTTGGTTGCTATGGCAACAGATGGTGGATCTGGTGAAAATTTAAAAAAATGGGATCCTCCCTAGCCAGATTGGAAAACACCAGAGGATTCCAAAAAGGATAACCACAATTACTTAGTATGACTTGTGAAGCAAACGACACAACACCATATACTACATATTCAGCACCACAAGCATCTGTTTACATGTGGTTGGTGTTTTAAAATTTTCCAATTTTGGTCAAACCTGTGGACATTCCATCTTAGAAGGCAGATGTAATTCTTTTTTTTTTACTACAAAATTGCAGCTCTGAATAAGTCATTTTGGTAAACAACTAAATTATAAAGCTCTTTTGCATCAAGAGAGTAATCATTCTGTGGTATTGATCACAACACAAATACTTGGCTGCACAGTTACAGACAGTCATTATTTTAATAATATAATTGCATGTCATCTTCTTTTAGAGCTTCGCAAACTTATATTTCAAACAATTATGCAGTCGGTATATAATACTATAATGACAAAAGCATTTTTTACTTACTATTTCTGTTTCACAGAGCGCCGGAAAACTTCTATCACACTTTAAGTCATACCAGCGGAACAATTGATCTTTGACTGATACTACGCAGTGATGGTCATTGTCTGAAGGCTCTCCACTTTGGAATTCCGAATAAGTTAATGTTGAATTGTCCACTTCCCATTTGTAGCTACTCAGCTGGTTGTCTCCAATGACATCTTTTAGTCCAATGTATAGAACTAGGAAGCTAGGTATGTTTGAACCTGTGAAAATTAGAAATTAAAGGTGACAGTAAGTAATCATACACATACTTCTGTGCAATTGCTCCTTTCACAGTCACATAGACTTAAGGGAGGCCAGGACGCCTAGATTCAATTAATTATTAGTAGGTCCTTAGCAAGCACACTTTATTGTATTTTTATTCCTCATATTCTTCTTGAAAAATCAAAAGTTGAGGTCAGTAGAGCTTAGATATGTGTGATAAATGTTTAAAGCTATTGAATTCGCCGATTCCATTTAAATTCAACTAGCAGTAATCGATCACAAATTGATAGATTGTAAGTATAGGTTACAATTCCAACAACAAAATAGCATACTTTCCATAATTAAGTGAGTTTAATTTATTTCAGAACTTTAAATTACTAAAGTATTTGTTCACATTTTTAAAGGAATTGATCTTCATACATGTATATTAGGGGTCTACACCGGTTCATTAAATACCGGCCGTACCGGTTCAGTCTGGCCGGTTCCCGAACCGGTTTTCAAAGCAGCACTTTCGGTTCGGTGTAATAATGCAACATCCAGCTAAAAAAGTCGTTTTATTGCCGAGTTTTAACAGAAAATATCCACAAAATCATGAACTGAACTCGAGATGGCCGTCATGTTGACGTCCGCTCCGATGCGAGATCAACCGTTTTCGGTTGCGGATTTCTCTAAAATGCGGATCGGGCCCGAATTTGCCGACCAACGGTACGAATCGTGTATCGATCAAGTGTATCGATGATACGTATCGTATCCAATGTCGGCAACGATACAGAGCCCTAATGTATATCGGACTTGCAATGACAATGGCAATTTCATAAATTTAAATTAAACCTGACTCTACTCTAATCTTTCATTTAACAAACCCTTAAATTGGGAGAAAATATAGCTTTGAAAAAGGTTATAAATATGTTTACCTTGCAAGAAGGTATGCACAGCCAAGGCCTTTTCAGCCGAATCAATTTTGATGAGGTTTCCTCCGCGACTGATACATGACGACACTTTTTCCGAATGGGTTCCTTTTTTGTTGTCATACAGAAAACAATAATTTCCAGCTTTGCTGAATCCAGTTTTGCATACCCCTGGTTTCTTTTCAGCTGAAATATAGAAAATATGAAGGATAAGATGGGCTGTAAACACTTTTTCTGGAATTTAAAAAAATCAGTTACGAGTATTTGTTAAAGCAACAGCAAAGAGAAAAAAATAGCATGCAATGCATGCACCGTGTCCTCGAGCAATTTACCCTTATAACTCAATGGGATATGATGATTACATTAACACATCTCTATAAATTGTTAAAAGTTGCATTCTATAGATCTATCAATCTACCTATCAATCTATCTATCTGTCTATCTATGTGTCTATCTGTCTATCTTTAGTAATTGGCTGAAGCATAAATCTCAGGTTGTGGTGCACCCCACTTTGTCTCAGGGCGGAAGGGCCAAAGGGAAGAAGAAGAAGATGCTTCTCAGAAATCGTCTGCTGAGCAAGGAGGAATTTGGGGGATTAAAGGTAACTATTTAGAGCAGTGAGACATAAGATTAAAGCCAGGGCATCTAGTGCAACAGTGTAAACACTGGGCATCATAATGGCATCATAACTTTGGGTTGTTCTTTCATCTGTGAAATGCTTTTCGATCCACACCAACTTTGATATGACAATCCCATTGATGACGACAAAGGGCCCGAGGCCCTGCTCTCGGACACAAAAAACTGTGCAAAGAAAACTTGGTTGGACACATTGTGTATCCGGCCACTGAATCATTATGAAAATGTATACTTTCTATTTGCATGAATTCTTTAAAAAAGCGAGTTGTGGGTCCAGGCACTTTATTTTACTTTAGAAAGTTTAATGTATCATGTCAGTTTTTTTATCAAGTCTAATTTTTTCCCCCAGCCCACCCCAGGGGAAAAATTGGAGCCCTATTTCCTTTTAAAATTCAAGAAATCCATATCTTGTCAGGTGAGAGGGTTCATGTCTTATTGAATAAAATACTTCTCAAAGGAATGAACGCTTAACGAAATATATGGGCAAACCATGATGTTGTGCCATAAAAGTAAATAATACTTTTCTCTTTATCTTGAAAGTAATTTGACGATGCCCAGTCGGAAAACAGCTACGATATGGCTACAAAACATTTTTGTACTCCCTATTAATTTCAGTACAGTTTTTTGTGGTGTTTACACTTTACAGCTGATCACTATGACATTTTAATGAAATGAGCATTTTGTAATTCATGATAGCTGATGATGTGTCAAGATCAAACTTTTACTATGGGAACCACAGAAGCTATTTGATTAGTCATGATCCACATGACTTGTCATAACAGATTTTAGTGTAAGAGTATAATCCTTTTGTTTATCGACATGAACATGCGATATGTGTCTCATGAAACAAAAGTGCTATCGGAAGTAATGCTTTGATCATGACAATTCATCCTTGTGATGACTAATAAAGTGCAATTTTCACAGAGCAACAGTCCACTCTTTCCATATGACAAATTGACCAGCTGAAACAAAGACAATGTACATACGGCAAAACGTTTTAAAACATCTGACACATTTCTTAATAGTAGCAGCTACTGAAGAGTATCTACAGAAACATACACCGGAGAAACTGTCACCATCTGAGACAAGGCTTTCTGCAACTGTTCTGTGATGGACTTCATGCCGTGAACTCCGGCTCATGCCAAAATTCTTTAACTTAATTCTGTTGTCTGAATTTTAAAAAAATTACTTGCCTAACATGTAGGCTTCTCCACCAGAGAGCGATGCCAGAGCAACTTCACCGTTTCCCATGTCTCTGGAGAAGCAAAGTTGTGCAGCTTTGTCACTTCTTCTGTATATTCCAACAACATCTTCTTCGCTGAGGAGGTGGATTAACTTGGTGTATGAAGAAATATCTTCGATCTTTGAGGAGCAAAACACAGCAGTCTTATTTGAGACTTTTTCCGGAATCAAGTTGTATCCGTTCTTCTTGCAGGGGATGGATGGATGGATGATTGGGGCTTTACGTCCTGTATTTATGCACTTGGTAGGCTAATTAGGACAGGAGGAGGACACGGCAATGAGGCGAAGGATGATTGAAACAGCCGTCCAACATAGATCCAGGTGACCCGGCAAGAGCTGGATTCGAACCCTGGACCCAGCGATTGGCAGCCCAGCACGCTACCACTAGACCAACCCTCCCCCTTCTTCTTGCAAGGGAAAACTAAGGCAATAAAACCCAAGAACGACAACCACCACAAGACACGCATTATTGCATCTCGCCACTATTTGTTACGTATGATCATCACGCTGTGGAGAAGGAGACTAGTAGCACAGCAACATCAATGAAAAAGCATTTATGCCAACAATTTTGTTTCTGAAAAGTGTGTTGTTGCTATGCACCAGCATGCAATCAGTCCAAAACCAACCAAAAAGCTGAAATGCCAAAGAAATAAAACTTAAAACAAAAACGCCTGAAATACTTTGGATTTCGGAGATTTCAGTACGCGGTGCACCAACTTTATGAAGAATTTATAATTGCTTCCTTTGGAAGGCCATTGTATAAGTGGCACAGTCAACTATTGAATTCCTACAGCTTTTATGTGCCACGGGCTGTAATAAATAAAGGCTTCAAGGCTGCACAAGAAAAGGACCTCTGCTAAATTTAGGGAGAACTGCTTCGAATTTTTGAATGTGCAGATTAACACTAGCAGCACTGCCTGTCAATGGCTGAGGTATTATTTCTGCCACAAGCTGATAAAAAAACTTAAGATTTCAGATTACAGTTTGTCACGTCAAGGAGAGGACAGAAATTTTGCCAGATATCTCAGAACCACAAACCCCACAAGAGAAATACACATGCCTATGTATAACATACCTCTTTTGTAATATGAACATCTCACTTTTGTGAAGTTTTGGTGCCGTTACTGTCTGATATTTGCCAGTTTATGAAAATCGCAGTCTAATTTTGCACAATGTTGACATTTGTGAGGCTACCAATATGACACACAATGGGCAATGACGTCACAAAAGTGCCACCACAGTGCCACCACAGTGCCACCCCAAACTTATTTCTACTCAAGTTTGTATCAGAAGTTCCTTCAATCTCATAATGTTGTTTTTTATGGACTGTACCAACGATGCTAAATGTCTGTCCCAATGCTTGACGTGACAAACTGTAATACTCGTGAGCATCTGGCTTAAAGAATTTTCCATGACAAGAAATTATTTTGTTTCCTTTACATATTACTTGCTAATTCAGCGATGAATTACCACTATCAATTTCTTCCCAGAAGCCTTTTATAGACAAGACAGTGCCACCGGCTCACCGAGCGAAGCGCTCCAGATGGTTCAATCAAAAAAAGGGATTCAGACATCCCATAATATGATCCTGGCACTTTTTTTTCATCACGCGTGACTAACTCCTTCGGCAAAAAAAAAATTTCCAATAAAAAAAAAATTCTCTCAAAAAATTTTTTTTCGTTAAACAATTTTTTTTTAATTTCTAAAAAAAATTTCGGAAAAAAGAAAAAAAATTTCCAAAAAAAAGATTTTTCCCTGCGAAAAAAAAGGTTTGGGGAAAAAACTAATTTCCAAAAATTAAAAATGCTCGAAAATTTTTTTTTCCAACAAAAATGATGTTCGAAAACAATTATTTTCCAAAAAAGGTACATTTTCCCTCAAAACAATTCTTTTTAACATTTTCTTTTAGAATATTATACAAATACGGCATGATATGAGTGCAATATGAAAATTTATTTGCACGAGGAAATTCATATTGAACGAGGGCGCAGCCCGAATTCAATATGAATTTACAAGTGCAAATAAATTTTCATATTGCACGATAATAAGTTTTATTACATGACCACTATGCTTCCAATATAATGTTCCATTCCGAAAAAAAACAAAAATTTTCGGAAATTTTTTTTTTTTTCCGTCAAAAAACAAAAATTAAAAAAAAAAGAAGTTTTTTTGGAAGTTTAAAAAAAAAAAAAAATCATATTGCACTCTAACCAAGCAATATGAAAAAAAAAAAAAAATTTTTTTTGGAAAAATTCATATTGCACCCGAACCATGCAAGTTTTTATGATGTCATCATGTGACTGATTTAGGCCAATCAGCATCGCTCTAGCATAGTGGTCATGTAATAATACTTCTTATTGAACAAACCTGAATACAAAAAATTAATTTCGAGAAATAATTTTGATAATTTCAATTTCGAGTCATTACCATTTATTTTTTGCGTTTAGGCAGTCCCGTCTTCATGCTTCAGCATTTACATATTATATTTTTAACTGGTACAATTTACTTCCCTGGTTTGTTTGAACAGGCCCAGTACGAGAAAAGATGGCAAGAACTTAAAATTGGCGAATCATAAATAACAAGAACCCAGGGGTTCAAAATGGAGGTGGTGTTGTGTCTTAAGTTCACACACCATGAATCCAGCAGATGATTTGTCCTGTGCTGCTAAAACTATTCCGATAGATATAGATATATAGACATAGATAATTAGATATATAGACAGATAGATAGATATAGATAGATTAGCAGATAGATATGACTGATATGCACAAGTGCTGCCCTTTACGAGCAGTGGTTGCTTACAGCACTGTACAGTGGTTCATCAGTGGGAGATAGAACACGAGTCCTCTACATGTTGCACATTAACCCAATTTGAAAAAGATCAAAGAGGCACCAATTTAACATCTCATCTGAATGATACCCATCTGGGATTTTGATCTTGAAATTCCACTGAAAATATTCTAAATATGCTGCCCCAGGTTTGAACTGAGGCATGCAAAGAATATCAGGATTTTGGACTGACAACTCATGGCCACCCAGCTGCCACAGAAACTCCATATATGTATCTTAAGACCTGCTTAGTTCCCTACTATCATGTCAATAAAGATCTTACTTATTCACTAACATGTCTATACACCTGTCAATCCTCCTACCACTGCCAGCTAACTTATATTTATAGACTGTCAAATTGACCAACTGGATCAAAAAAATCTATCAATCCAGACTTTGAAAAGAGCTGAAATGAGGTGAAATGTCATGTCGGATTGGCATGGATATTTTGGAAAGATGGATAGATGATTGGGGCTATACACCCTGTATTTATTTACATTGTAAGCTAATTAGGACATGAGGAAGAGATAGCAATGAGGCAAAGGACGATTGAAACTGCTGTCCTAGGTGACCTGGCGAGAGCGTTAATCAGGCCAAGACGAGCAATGCCTTCAGCCCCACATGACACTCACCTTACCACTGTCATCACCCTCCCATGACCCTCTCAAAGTGTCAAGCCCAGCCATGACTTTGGCAATGCTCAAAATCATCTTTGACAGGCTCTTTAAAAATAACTGATGCTTCTATCACTTCCAAACTTTGCATAACGTCATATCACAGTATCAACTATTCTATAAATTTTGGCAAACCCATCCATTACATAATTAGGAAAAGATGATTGAGTGGGCGGGCCTGCGGGGTTGGTCAGCTGGGTATCAGAAGTAAGTCTGATCTCTGTGCAGCTATCCTCATCACACAGCAGCATGACAGTAGCGGGACTTATTCTATCCAATTTTGTGAAGTAGTGCAAAGTCATCAGCAGCTAATGACAGTTCCCTACTTTCTCTGGAGCCTTCGGGTTCTTGTCAGGGCCAGGACTTAGCTGAAATTGCAATTGTCCTCATATGACAGTGATTTCCCAGACAGTGAGACTGCAGCCCAGTGTGCTACAACTTAGCTGACCCTACCCGGAAATTTTGGATCATGGAATAAATTATTTCAAGTACCAAATTGCAACCTATTGCATGGCTTACTAAACCCTTTTGATAGATCTGTGTAATCTTACTAGTCTGTGAATTCGATCTATTTGATCTATATAATCTATCCATCTAATGCATGCAATTACATCTATCCAATACCTAAAATGTATTCATGAAATCCACCCTTGTCTATCTATCTATCTATCTATCTATCTATCTATATCTATCTATCTATATCTATCTATCTATATCTATCTATATCTATCTATCTATATCTATATCTATCTATATCTATCTATCTCTATCTATCTCTATCTATATCTATCTATCTATCTATCTATCTATCTATCTATCTATCTATCTATCTATCTATCTATCTATCTATCTATCTATCTATCTATCAATTTACCCATCCATAAATCTGACTGAAATAGCCCTAGTTGTAGATTCATATAACTACTGAAACTCATCTCTTGTGACCTATTATTATGATGACATCAATTTCCAGGTCAGAAAACCAACCAATACACATCTTAATGTCACCAGGTCAGCTCATTTGCATACACAAAACACAATACACATAATTTTCAAAATGGTGGACAGCTCATTTGCATACCCAAAACACAATACACATTATTTTCAAAATGGTGGAAGGCAAACATGTAAACAGCAAACAAGCAAACACCAAACAAAAAAACTGATAAAAGGAGTACTTAGAATTACTTCAGGTCAACACAAATAAGCTCATATAACAGGCCTGCATCTCTAGTTATGCTGAATTTAGCAATTTGGAGAAAATTTAAAACATGCAAAGAGTTATTTCAGATTTTCCCGCCTAACGTTTGCCTCTCTCACCCACTCTCTTAGCCCCCTTTCTCACCCAACTACATAAATGGCGGTGTGTTAACACACCTCCATTAAAAATGGTCATTACCATTATAAATCATTCGATAGTTATGCCTCATTAGGATTCCAAAAACGGTAAATAATTGTTTTCATCTAAAACATGCACTATTAGTTTCTGCGAACTCCATTAAACACTGACGTGACATACATGTAGCAGCATCCTTGGATCAATACTGCAAAGGAAAACATAGGCTGCGCAGCAGCAAACCTTCAGCGAATAACAAATTTAGAAGATTACAATTACATCATAAAATTGGTGTGTTTACCAAATTCCGTATATTATAGGTATGCAACAGTGGTCGAGTAATGGCATTCTATTATCTGTTATTTGCCTGCTGCCCTGCAATCTACCTGTGTGCTTGCCAGGGTTTGTAAAAGCAGGGAAAGGCCTTATTATACTAATTTACTTATATTATGGTACGGTTTTATGCATGCACCAATTTTTTTCCGATCATTCAAAAAGTGTTAAATACAAGTCAAAAAGCACTGCTACATTTTATAGGTGATACGTGTAGGAAATGGCATTGCTGTATATGCAATAGTGGGCACGTTTTGGCTCCTATAAGAAAATAAGTATTTTTAATATTTTGTCTCAATATTACAAAAAGTATAGAATATGTATCAGTCAGACCATGAAAAGGCACAACTAAACCACATAAGTCATATGTGTACCAAACTTTATCCATGTACATGCAATAGTGACCAAGTCTTGGGCCAGAAACAAAAAATTTTTTTTTTCTCTTTTTTTTTCAATATTTCAAATAGCATTTAATATTTTCCACCAGACCTTTCAAAGGGCACAACTAGACCTTATAGGCCATGTGTGTACCAAACCTTATCCATTTACATGCAATAGTGACCGAGTCTCAGCCCAAAAAACTAAAAAAAATGCATATTTTTCTATTTTCCAAATTTTTGCAAAAAGTATAGAATATCCATCAATGAGACCATCAAAAGGCACAACTAGACCATATAGGCCACATCTGTACCAAATTTCATAAGTGCACATGCAATAGTGACTGAGATTTGGCCCGGAAACAAACAAAAATAATTTTTATATTTTCTCAATTATTTCAAAAGGTATTGAATATCTATCAATTAGACCATCAAAAGGCACAACTAGACCATACAGGCTATATGTATACCAAATTTCATCCATGTACACTCAATAGAGGCCGAGTGCTGGCCCGGAAACGATCTATCCGCCCGCCGCCCGACCGCCCGCCCACCCGCCCGCCCGCCCGCCCGGCGGACGGACAACATTTTTACCCTAGTGATTACAATACCTTCTTCGAACTTCGTTCGCTGAAGGTAAAAAGGAAAATTCCTATCTCTCACTAAGAATTCCCTGTGAACATCAGTCATTTCAAAATTTTATTGATTGAGAAACAGAGGTGGCACACCACTATTGTCAGTGAATTCCAGCATACCCTCTGAAACTAATCTGGGAGGTGAGCTAAAATTAAATGTTATGATGTCATGACAAGTCACACTAAAATTCAGGTTGCGTTATAAATTAACCATTGCTCAACAGACTCAGACTCAGACTCAGACTCAGATTAATTTATTTTCCCAAAATAGTTAAGTTACATCTCATTAATATTACACATTTCTTAAGTAAAGGGGTATAGGAGACCTCTCAAAGACACAAGTCGCTGCAGAGAGGCCACCCAAAATATCGCAATTCCTAGAAATTTGACGATGCAGGAAAAAAAGATTCAACCGGTTGAATCTTTGCGAGGAAAGAAGTGGTGAAGCAAGAAGAAGCGTAAAAAGAAATCAGTGCGCGCCGCAGATTTTTAAAGTTGCGACGCACAAAGAAGAGCTTCGACGCAGAAACAGCAGTGTAGCAGAAAGCTCTTGCTTCATGTCACATGTTTGAGACACGCGTCGCAGAAAGACACATGTTCGACGCACGTGAGAGGGTGCGCGCCGCGTCTTTTGGACCCCCAATGCAGCAGACAGAGTGGCGCCCGAGTGCATGCGTTGTTCTATTTTTAGCATCAACCCTTTGTCTGCGTGTCACCCTCTTTTTGCGCAGCGGCTGGGGCAGCAGCAGCGAAGCAGGGGGGGCGAAGGAGGGGGAAAGAGGCGGTCCGCACCCTGCATATATATAGAGGAGGCCAGTTTAGAGCACCATACCCACTCAGACCTTCGACCAGAACACACCTAGAATCCACGACACTATTATCAACTGCTACATTTGCTGCTACTTTTGTTGCTACAATTGTACTTCAAATTGCTGCTACAACATGGGACCAAAGAGGAGAAAGGGCACCGTCGTCACCAGGGCACCAACCAAGCTCAGCACCAGGTCAACACTCCACACTCCTGGGAGCACTCCAGTGACAACTCCAGCTACAACTCCAGCTGCAACTCCTCTCCATGAACCTTCAGATGCTGCAGTGACTGCCTTCTTTACTACAGCCATGGCAGACCTCTCTCTACCTGGGCTCTACACCTCCACTACAGCTGGCAGCCAGACGAAGACCACCACTTCAACCACCAAAGCCACTGTCGTCAGCGAGACCATCTTCGAGGGCCGGCCAGAAGACAACACAACAGAAGAAGATTCTTCAGTTGAACTCTTTGAAGAGGAAGGAGACAAGCCTGCTGACAAGCCTGCCAAGCCTGCTGCCAAGCCTGCTGACAAGCCTGCCAAGCCTGCTGCCAAGCCTGCTGCCAAGCCTGCTGCCAAGCCTGCTGCCAAGCCTGCTGCCAAGCCTGCTGCCAAGCCTGCTGACAAGCCTGCTGCCAAGTCTTCCACGGGTCTTCCAGAGCCTACTGCCAGGTCTACTCCAAAGAAGCAGACTCCAAAGAAGCAGACTCCAAAGAAGCAGACTCCAAAGAAGCAGACTCCGAAGAAGCAGACTCCCAAGAAAACAGCAGAGAGCCAGCCTGTTCTTGCTCTAGACAGAGTGGCCATCCATGAGGACACCTTCGAGGAGGAAGAAGAAGACTCTGCTGATGACACCCCTGCAGCTGCTGAAGCCAAGTCCAAGGGCAAGAAGGGCAAAGGGAAGGCCCCCAAGCCAAACATCCGCAACAACCTGGGCATCACAGCTGAACAAGAAGATGACCTCATCAACTGGTACAAGGAGCATCCTGTGCTGTACATGAAGGGGACCAGAGGCTACAAGGGGAACGAGAAGCTGCTGCTGGACTCAGAAAAAGCAAAGGAGCTGGGCCCCAAGTACACCTCCCAGGACATCTTCAACTGGAGGAAGACAGTGCGCACTCACTTCTCCAGACTCGTCAGGCCTGAAGCTTCAGGAGCCGCCAGGAAGGAGACGCTCACAGAGAGGGACCAGTACATCCTGAACAACTGTCGGTTCCTGAAGGACTCCATCGTCCACAAGCCAGGGAAGGAGCTGTCCGCCATCTCTCAACTGTCTGCCAACCGGCCAGCCTCAGACTCCGATGATGAAAGCTACAACCCTGAGGATTCCCTGCCAGCTTCCTATGACATGCCGGACCTGCCACCTGAACAGCCAGCACAGGACAGACCTGACAGCCAGCAGTCCCAAGTCTTCCCTGGAGCACCAAAGCCTGGAGCCGCTGCCAAGGGAACCAAGAGGAAGGCCCCAGGAGATGAAGCCATGCACTCCGCCATGCACGTCATCGCAGGCAGCATGCAAGCCATGTCCTCCGCCAAGAAAATCCTGAAAGGCTCTGGCTGCAAGATGTGCCCCGACCACCAGGAGTTGACACCCGACCAGGAGTACTGGAGGATGAAGTGCCAGGACCTCTACCACGTGGGAGTGCACGCCAGCCCTGAAATCAGGAGGCAGATGGTCAGGACCATTGCAGAGGCCGCCCTCTACTGGGATGATGAGGTCACCCGCCAGTCAAGACAGCATCAGGAGCACACCTTCCAGCCTCCTCATCCTCCTCAGCGCCTGCAGATGCCACCTCCTCCTCATCCTCCTCCTTCTTCGACGTATGTGCCATCACACCACCAGCACCATCCCCAGGCTTCCAGCAGCAGCCATCACTACCAGCAGCACCAGCCCAGGGAAGGAGGATCCTCCAGGCAGACTCCCAGCTACACCCCGATGCAGCCCAGCCACTCCACCATGACACTGATGATGGATGCACAGGACAGCCCCGAGAAGTACGGCTACCCCCCTGGACCCAGCTTTGGTCAACCGGCCGCCCATCACCAGCACCAGCCTTCCCCTTCGCCCAGTTGGACTTCAGGTCTCCTTTCTCCACGAAAGTAGAAGACCAGATGCAGCAAAGACAACAAAAAACCTTGGCCCTTTTAAGGGCCACCAAATCCTCCCAAAAGGGCAGGCCACGTACACATCTTATGTTGACAAAAAAAAAAGAGCTTGTGTTGACCGAAAAGAGCCAAAAAAGAGCAAAAAAAACGTTGACAATCCCCAAAAAAAAAGTCCCCTAAAAAAAAAGTCCCCCAAAACAAAAGTCCGGTCCTGGCCTTCATTAAAAGTAATCACCTTCATAAAAGCAAGGTGCTAGTTCCCCCTTTCTTTGCCCCAAAACATACCAAGTGCAGCACTAGTACAAGTGCTGCATTCTTTGGTATAAACATATTTTTATTGCACTAGTACAAGTGCATGAATTTCTTAATTAAAATGTAATGCACTAGTACAAGTGCTTTGCTTTTAAAAATTGTGTTGGTTGGTTGCACTAGTACAAGTGCATCACTTTGTAATTTCACTTGTCTAGCTCAAGTGGCAGGTAGATAGCTAGATAGCTAGCTAGATAGATAGAAAGATAGATAGCTAGATAGATAGCTAGATAGATAGCTTGATAGATGGAACACAATGCTCGTTACATATATACACTGCAGCAAAAGAAAAGCAGTTGTCGTCACTTTGCAGGGATTGGACTTGGATAGATAGATAGATAGCTTGATAGATAGCTAGATAGATAGCTAGATAGATAGATAGATAGATAGCTTGATAGATGGAACACAATGCTCGTTACATATATACACTGCAGCAAAAGAAAAGCAGTTGTCGTCACTTTGCAGGGATTGGACTTGGATAGATAGATAGATAGCTTGATAGATAGCTAGATAGATAGCTAGATAGATAGATAGATAGATAGCTTGATAGATGGAACACAATGCTCGTTACATATATACACTGCAGCAAAAGAAAAGCAGTTGTCGTCACTTTGCAGGGATTGGACTTGGATAGATAGATAGATAGATAGATAGATAGATAGATAGATAGATAGATAGATAGATAGATAGATAGATAGATAGATGGATGGAGGGATTGATTGATTGATTGATTTTTGGGCTTGTTTTGTCAACATAGGATGTGTACATGGCCAGCTCAATTGGGAGGATTTGGTGGCCCTTAAAAGGACCTGGGGTTTGTTGTTTTGAATGCATCTTCTTCAGATTTTCTCCAACTGCCAAGGGACACTTCCTGCCGGACTGTTGACCCAGTCACGTAGGTAGTCTCGAGCAGCCTTGGCATCTCTGGAGGCATTTCCGTGTCGAAGTGGTTCTCCTAGGTCTCCTAATTGACGGTCTCCCCTCCAAACTCCTTCAGTGACGTCATGTGTCTGTGGATCTTCTCTGTCCATCACTTCATTGTCACGGGCATGGTGGACGCCTACTCTGTCTCGCAGAATGTTGTGTAGAACACAAGCAGCCATTGTGATGTATGTCACTCTTGTAGGTCGTTGGGGCATGGTGGTCAGGAAGCATCTGAACCTGTTTGACAGCAGACCGAAGGCATTCTCCACCACTCTCCTGGCTCTTGAAATCCTGTAATTGTAGACTCTGGAAGGAATGTCAAGGTTCTTTCTTGGCACTGGTTTGAGCAGCCATGTCTTCAGGGGAAATGCCTCGTCACCCACGATGTAATATGGGAAAGGATTGTCTTCTGTGCCAGGTAGAGGTTCTGGAGGTGGTAGGCCTAGATCTTCCTCGTCCAGGAGTTGTCGAAGTACTGTGTCCCTGAAGACGCCGCCATCAGATGCACTTCCTTGACAGCCAGCCTGCACATAGATGAACTTGTAGTTGGCATCAACGAGGGCCATCAGGACAATGGAGTGAAATCCCTTGTAGTTGTAGAACAAGGAGCCTGCAGCCTTGGGACATCGGATTGCGACGTGCTTGCCATCCAGAGCTCCAATGCAGTTGGGCAAGTTCCATTTCCTCTCAAAAGCCTTGGCTATCTCCTTCCATCTTTCAGGCTGTGTGGGTAGTGCCAGCTGTCTTTCGAAGGCATGAACGATGGCAAGGCAGACCTCAGGGATGAAGTTGCAGATGGTGTTGGGTGCCACACGGAAAGCATAAGCTAGGGACTTGTAGCTGTTTCCTGTTGCCATGTACCGCAGGGTGATAGCCAACTTCAGACCAGGTTCCAAAGCCCTCCTCATGTTGGTGTCTTGCTTAGCGATGAGTGGTCCAACAGCTTCCAGGATTTCAGCAAAGATGGCAGGGGCATTCTAGTGTAGTTGTAGTAGCCGGACACGTCACGCACTTGCAGTTCAGGCAGCAGTTGATGGAAGTGACCATGTTGTTCCCTCTGCAGCAACCAGTTGCGAATCCACCACCTTTTCTGTCTCCTGGCCCTCCTCCTCCTCTGTCTCAAATAGACAGCTCCGATAGCAACAGCAGCAGCACCAGCCACAACAATAATTTCTTCTTCATTCATCATGCATATGTTCAGTAGGCAGTCGTTGTGTTCTCATTGAAGGGCAATCAGCAAATGAAGCAAGGAGGTCCTCTGTGTCCCTTTTTATAATGACCAAAAGTGACTCCTGCAGCAGCGAAACACACTTTGCCGCAGCGCTGCAACAACAGACGTTCGTCGATGCTTAAGAGACCTTCGTCGCTGCTTAAGGCAAGGACGACGAAGAAGGTCAGCATCGACGCGCCTGTAATGTCCTCGGCGCTTTATGAATGCATGTGCGACGATGAACCATCAAGTTACGCAGTAACAAGTCCCTAAATGCGGCGTTGCATCCTTACAGTCTTCGGCGAGGCTGTCATTTTCAGCGACGCATCTTACCTCGGGTGTACGCCGAAGGTTTCCTGATGCGTCGCAGGTCGCCAATTTCAGACGTAGCTGCCTCACAACCATCAGCGGCGTAAGAGGAAACAACATTGGGCGAAGTAAAAGCAGCCTCGCCGAATTCCAAAACAAAGTGCGACGCGTCTGTTTGGAACTGCGCTGAGGAAAGAGAGGCGTAACGCGGCGAAGAAAGCTTAAGAAGCGCCGCGGACACCTCAAGACTCACCGCGGCTACTAACTTTAAGCGTCGCACATGACACTAATTGATTACGTAATGTGCCAAAACCAACGTTCTACGCCACAACCTTCCAAGAAATGACTTCTCTTGATGCGTCGCTCTCAAATCGCCGTCGTGAGAACTAGCCATTAGTCTTCAAAGTTAGCTTCTGTTCCTCTTTAGAATCACGATGGACTAAAATAATGTCCATAGAAAAAATCTCAAGCTGGAGATCATTCCCAGGAGCATTAAGATCACCAAGAGTAATGTCATCATCTAACATCTCATCATTGCAGCTAATAGTGAATAGATATGGGGAGTACTTCTTCTGTCCCCAATCCCAAAGTTTTTCCTTTTTCAAGTCGTAAATGCTGGTCCAAGCTGGGTAAGTGTTCACAGTGCTCTTTCCACAGTGGTCTGTCACTTTCACCTGAAAAAAATAATAATAAAGAAGATAAGCCCTCTTCAAACAGAAATCTATAGAACTTTTAGAGTGGTGCTGAACATGGCATTGAGTAATTTTCTTTTATTGTGAGTCGGGACAGGGTATTGCAAGTTCTGTGCACTATCAAGGCAAATGTAAGTACTGACTTCGAAAGCACTGAAAAAATGCTGGTGCAAGACATCGGAAAATCAGCACGAAACGGCAATAAAATAATATCCTTATGTTGGGTTATACACCTATAAATGTTTAGTCTTTTGCTTGGGTTACAGAAAAAACTGAAATAGTCTGACATGGATACTAGTAGTGTCATGATGTTATATTGTGCCGGTGTGGTAGGGAGTATGGGATCAGAAAGAACTAAAACAGAGTATGAGCTTCACGTAAGAGCCTTCCTTCCTTAAACACCAGGGAGCAGAGTGGCAGGTCGAGTAGACATGCTCATCTGTTTCGCACCTGGTGATAAGAGGGGGTCAGCCCCGGTCCATCAGCAAGAAGCTGTGATTGCCTAAAAAGGCCCCGGGCCACTCTCTTGGCATCAACTCAAACAATATTTAAGAAAGAGATCTGCTCTGTATCAGCAGACCGGTCCAGGAAGCGGAGACTCGGGAGAGAGTGAGAACAACACCCAGGGGTTGGCCCAGCTGGGCCTCCAGAATGGAGTCAGCCATTCAACATCATTCCAGCTCAGCCATGACTGCAGATAAGTGCATTATTCTGAATTACTGACTCTATCATGAGTCTTGATCTTGATCTGTCTCTGTTTCTGGGCATGAGAATTAACTGAGTTTAGGATTATCATGAAACTATGTAGAAGGTTAGAACTGGGAAGTATTATTATTTTCTGCCAGTATCAATTTAATTAATATGTAGACAGTTTAGCCGATATGTAAGTGAACTAATATTTATGTTAAGAATATTTCTCTAAGATATAAACTATGTATAAGAATATCTTAAACATGGCACTAAATACATTGTACAAACTGACCAGCATTGTACTTCAGCCTGTTCTACATATTGAAATGTCCATCATTCCATTTGTACATTAAACATCTTTTGCAATATCACTTTGATCAGAGTTGAGTCATGTCTATGAATGTAAGATGCTTATCAACATAATGCCAACGATCCAGTCCTCGCAAGCAAGTTGCTAATCTGTTAAGGCCTATCTCAAAAATAATGAAGCCAAAGTGTGACATGACCATCGAATTTTATAATGTATTTTTTTTATCAAATGATCATGCAGTTTTGTTAAGAACATATCGAAGTTCCAGAAAATATATTTACCATAGAGTTCCAACCAGTGGAAATAAATGATGATAGCAGAATGGTACCAAATATTTAAAGTTTTTATTTCCATGTCTACAAAAGAAAACTAAACTAAATGTCAACTTATCTTCAAAGGAAATCAAATTTCTTTATATTATGACCTAGGGCAAATAGTGTAGAGTCTTCAGGGCAGTTTTCATTCCAATAAACCAAATATATTGTGAGAAACACACTATTTTTGATAATACTTCAGAAATATTTTTCCAAAAACGTAATTAAATTTGCCTCAAAAACATATGTGTTCTTTTAAAACAATGTCCCATTTTATGTGTCTGAATGTCGGCTTCAAATTCATACCAAGTGCGTGCCACTGAAGTGAATATTAACTCAGCAAAAGATGAAAGAAGCATGATTTCAAGCCCTTTTTTTCCGATAAAATCCTGATTTTGAGTAACGATGTCGCATGAAATTGCAAAAAATGTTCTGGTTTTGCTAACAATCAATTTTATGTGATATAATAAGTCATAACTGATGGAAAAGTGCCACCATTTCGAATAAAAAGGGTGTTTTTTAATTTGATATTGCCTTTACTGCCATTATATTATTGGTTAAGTCATGAAACATGTTGAAACTACTAAAATAGTGTGGTAATTGTCACAACAGGTAATATTAGTATCATGGCTCCATTATCTACAGGAAAAAAAATTGAATATGATCAATATTTTTGTGAGCGTTACACGTGCGACAAAGTAATTTTTGTATTTTACCGCCAGGTATCAGACACCAACATGTATAAGTTCATTGTTTATTGATGCTACAACGGTTAACTATGTTTCAAGCCAATCCAGGTTAAAATCAGAGCTTTCATAGCTTTTTTCCGTATGGAAGTACTCCTTGCGTTATGCCTGCAACACCTGATTTTGAAGCTGCCTCTAATGCTGATCCAAATTGCAGCTACGATTATCTAGATAATATAATTAAATCTGCTTTAAACAATCACATGCCTGTCAGATTAGTAAAATGCGATAAACACAAACATAAGATGAACCCTTGGATTACAAAAGGCATTGTACGTTCTATAAGATTTAGAGACAAATTATATAGTAAATTAAGAGCTACGAATCCTTCCTCTGAAATGCATAATACGTATAAAGTTAATCTTCAGACTTACAATCGCATTCTAAAACAGAACATTCGATTGGCTAAGAAACACTACTATCACTCATGCTTTGAAAAATTTAAGAAAGACATTAAAAGTACTTGGATCACTATTAAACAAATTATTAATAGATCAGACAAAACTTGTCAGTTTCCGAAATATTTCCAAATAGACAATATTGAAATCAGTGATCCTATGGAAATAGCAAATAAATTTAATGAATATTTTACTGAAATTGGACCTAAGTTAGCTCAATCTATTATTCCCCCTGAAAATAAATGTTTTAAGGACTACCTGACCAGTCCAGCTGAAATAAATTTTAGATTTAATGATATCGATGAAAAAACTGTTCTAGATACCATAGATAAATTCCAAAATTAAATGAGATTTATCGAAATTTGATTGGGATTCTATTGAAGAATCTAAGGAAGTAGTAGTGGTCATGTGAGAGCGAGATCTGCCGAGCGGAGTCATATTTTAAATGCTGAATGGCCGGACGAGTCCAAGACCACAGAAACATGAATAATCAGCCCCCTGATTGAACGGGTATGGGTGGGCTGGGCACATGACCACTACTACTTCCTTAGATTCTTCAATAGAATCCCAATCAAATTTCGATAAATCTCATTTAATTTTGGAATTCTATTTCCGAATCCGGAACGTAGTGGTCACGTGAGAGCTTTGAAGCAGGACGGTCATTCAGCCGCCTGTCTGCAGAAGCCACAGTGGGCAACAAGATAATCAAGAGTAGGAGCATTAACTGCACTTGGCACTGGCACATGCTAGTGGATCTAATAAAGTGGAGTATACTGCCACTGGGAGCTCCTAACTAAAATCAAAATCATGCAATAAAAGCATATCTCTTGAGAGTCTACAGTCGAGGGAAACCGAGGAAAGATGTTGCATGGATCATGAACCAAGATGCTATGCTCAGTTCCTCATGCGTAAATGAGCCTCCAGCTGGTTAGGCTGCAATGGTTTCCCTGGTGTCAAGAACACCGGACAAAAATCAACGTCAGTGACTTTGTGGAAGGAAAATATATAAATGTGCTTGTAGGGTAACACCAAAGCTTGTAACATAAGAACACTTATAGATCAAGATTATTCAGCGCCCTTACAGTGACCAAGTTGTCTCTGTAAAACCATAGCAAGTTAAGAAAACCTTATAAAAAAAGGATGAATCTCATCGAAGTAACAAGAGGTTGCCCAGCATATGATGGATCAGGTATAAATGCCAAACCAACCGCATGTTGGTATCAGTCATCCAAAAATTATGGTATTAACGAGATAGCCCCCTTCGGGGTTGGACATACATCATATCACAAACATACGACATTTGAGCGCTGTTCCACCATGACATTTGATGCTCGGTAGACCTAAAAACAGCCAGTCCTGCTCAGAACTGGTTCAAATCTTGCGAGATTATGTTACCCTGACTATGAGCCGTTATTTTTTGGCAATTAACATGCGAGGTTAAATAGAAATTATATATATTCTTGGATGGCCTTTTGTAATTCAAACTTAAGTGTACTCCAGCCGGTTAGCGGAGTAGAGCAGCCTGTCCAAGGCATGTAACCAGGTTATTGGCATGTTAGGCTGTAAGAACATACACTGAGAAAGTGTGTGTGAGCTACCAAACATTTGGTTGGCCCCCATGCATTGGCATGCTACAAGCTATGAACACGTTTGCTTGAGGTGGGATGTTGTGACTACTGGCTATATCAAATACATAGAGAGATATAGCTAAGGTCCACCACCTAGTCAGTGCAAGCACTGCTAGGGACCATCTCTAGTACAATCCCCCAAATAAGTTGTCGGCATTGCGGCATTGGCAAATTGCGCAAATCCTCCATTATAAATAATAACAGTAGCCAAAAGTATCAAATCTCTTGAATACACCACAGGTATTGTCAGTGAAAAGTCCGCCGTGAAGACGACTTAAAAGGTAGGAATACATTAGTTTCCCCAGCGCTGACATATGCATTGAAACAATATTGGTACAGTGTACAAGGATTCCCATGTGGGTCAGGAACGTCTCTATGAAAAAGCTATTAGAGCTGATGCGAACCCTAGTTCATCGAGAGAGCATAGCCCTGGTTATGGGAATGTGAGTGCAAACACATCACTAGCTTTTGAGTTTAGCTGTTAAGAAGGGCCCCAAAGAAGCCAAATTCACTAGATCAATGAGGAAACATGTAATGGTCCCTTTATCCACATAATGATTAGAACACAGCATATGATAAGTCTGTGCATTAATTCATTCCTGTAGGATAACATGATAAAGAAGACCCGAAGTCTTCATCAAGCAACAGACTTGATTTCATGGTATCAGTGATACATACAGGAGCAGCAAAGTTCCGCTCAATTGTTTACACGCAGTTAGTGGTTCTGGCAAAGTCTAGATCGCCATAACATCAAGATACCAAAGGAAGGCACACAAGACCTTCCTGCTGCAGTCGTGTTAACTGTTTTTAAATAATCCACATAACTCTGTATGTAGCATTTACTATCTGATCAGGTGCCCGAGTTCACACAGCTTATTGTACAAGGTCAATATCAGAACACAAACAATTAGTGACGTGCATCACCCATTATATATTAGATCTATTGGTGATCAAACAAAGGTTCCTGCCTCACAAACTCAGGCCAATTTGACAGTGAACCCTATGTTATATACGGCAATGCGCCCCATGCGCAGAATGTTCACATGTTGAGTCCAAATGAGTATCAATAATGATTAACGTGTGGCCCACTGGCACAGACCCTTAAAAATTTGGCTGAATATTTCCCTTAGCTGAAAAAGGTCATGACAATATCCAGTCGACCAGCCTGTGTTCGTATGACACAAGAATCACAACCATTTGGAACTTATGTTTCAGCCAACACATTAATTAATACGTGTAACCAACCTAGGGAAGATAAAGGCCACATAGCTATCTCAATCAAGGGCTTCCCATCATTTTCATGCTCAGGTCAGCTGAGGACTTACTCATATAATACCAGGGGAATGAAGCTAGAATGCCATGCTTCATTGACCATGGCTAAGAAAGAGTCAAAATAATACACTCAGCCTCAATAAATTCTGTCAATTTTTGTTCTGAATAAAGTTTACCTCACCTTTGGTTAGTTGTGTGACTTGCAGGCCTGCCTCTTGTCTATAATGGTCATAAATACTTCAAGTCCATTTTTAATCCATTGCCAGGTAAGCCGTCCAGAACAGACTTGCAAGATCAGAAGTGGCCTGCAGAAAATTCCAGGCACAGAAAACTAGATATATTCAATATCTGCCAAAAAAAATCCAGTTTCAGCTTCATCTGGTCCATTTGTGTATTTGAATCCTGGGGATTTGAAGATTTGTTCCAATAATCCTGGTTAACTACTTATTTCCAATTGATTCTTTCATAAATGATTGAGCCCTTACTGGGTCAAATATCATGAAAACATTGTCCATATTACTGTGGGTGTCATGCTCCACTGACTGCTTTGACAAAGCATTCAATTGGTATCACTGATGAGGCATTTGCTGATCCTATTGTGATTGTTGGCTGTGCAAAACAGAAACAGCCACAAACGACTATCAAACAACTAAAAACTATCCAATTATCACAATAATACTGATCTGACAGAGAGTCAGGCCCACAGAATATATTTCTCCTGAAATTAATATATATAGGCTTTCTAACTGCAATTTAAGGAAAAAATCTCAATTAATGCATTCAATATTTGTTGAATTTACCCGCTTGCCTGAAATCACTTTTCCATCAATCTTATCTGAAAATTCGATAACATGCGATATTGATGTACTGTGTATTTTATTAATATTTCATATCATGTTTAAGAGGAGAATGTCCAGGTCCTTCTTTTACACCTTTTCCTGTCATGATATTGAGACAAAAAAAAAATTGATAGAAATGTATAGCCTGTCCTTATATTTTATTATAACTTATATATTGTATTGCTGAGTACTTGTAATGATTCAACTATCCTAATGTAGGTGGCACCACCTCCTGGTGACCCTACTCATGGCAGCTTCTTTATATCACATTCCCATTATCAAACCATTGATAACCTTTTTTCCTATGTAATTATTTAATTCTACTTTTGGCCTACATATTTCTGATTGTCCTACAGTTAAGTGATATGTATGACAAATGTAATATATATATATATATTTTTTTTATTATTGGACAGAGCAATATTGTTCTGAGAAGGTTATTTTATTTCAATGAGTTTCTCACAGTTTATTCCACTCAGTCAGGTTAGAATGTTTAGAAAACAGTTGGTCGTCATGCACATTGATCACCAAACTGTTGAGCATGTTATTCACAGCTTCAATAAATCCTCAGGTGGAAGTGATCTGGTCCTCTTGAGGTGACAATTTAGAATTTAGACAGTACATGGGTCAAAGGATTACCTTGACATTGGCCAACCACTTCCTCTGGGCTGTGGCACAAACGACTTGTCTAGATTTCCTGATCAGTAATTTTGCTTGATATCTCCACAGAAAAACCCCAGAATATAGTTTTGACACTTCTAATTGTTCAGGTAAGTTGTTAACTAAAGCATGCATTAGTGCATCTTTTTTATCGGTCCACTATCATTGCAAATTATTGGCATTTAATTGGAGGTTGTCAGGATCTTCAATCCCTGTTCAATATGTAAACAGAAGGATGGATCATTGATGAGAATTCCCGTGATCTCAATGCATGAATTGTAACTTCACTGTAACAGTGTCCATTGTCAGACATGTTTGTGATCAACACAAATGTACAGAGTTCAAGCAATCTGTAAACATCATACATCTTGACTTATGTAAGTACAGACAAAGCATAGACCAAGCTCATGTTATGAATGAATAATGACAATCTTAGCCTTGCAATAAGTTGCAATTGCCAGTGGCCAACATGGTTGCTCTTATCGCCGTAGCCTATCACCAATAAACTTGCGAGTGAGTGACTGACTGTCTTATATCGACATCAATAACGCTTACACAATGAGGGCAATGTATTGCCATCTGACATCTTCATTAATTTTACAATCTCAAATCCATGAATACCACATGTGTACAACATACACATAGGAGCAGGCCCTGTTGCTATCGGGCCCCCCCCCTTTTTTGGCATGGCAAATTTGTGACCTGTATTTCTAGATACGCCAGGTAAACATGGTAAAGACTATGTCCATCTTCACCAACAACGTGCCTGCCACATGATCGTTGGCAATCTAGTCATTATTGACGGATCTTTGAGACTACCTGGCCTATCATTGCAACATTGCCCTGCAATTTCTGGCCAATGGCTGAGGGCGCTAGTGTGCGGTAGATTTCGCTTAAATGAGGGAAAAGATTTAGATTTAGATTAGATTTAGTCTTAGTAAGACTTACAAAAAATTGTGTCCCTGTGTACAGCCATGACTGTTTGCAAAGATTAATTGTAGTCAACCTAATTGTCAGCCAACTTGACTGATAAATAATCCCCAGGATGAGGATAGGATGTTCTGATGATAGTTCCAAAACACTTGCGACTTCGTGACCAAGGCAGTGCATTAGGTGTCGGTTAAACACACCAGACAAATCATTCGTGAACAAATCATGACAATATGAATTGTCTCCAGGGAAATAACATACCACAGAGTGGCGCTGGGTTCAGTTTAAGGCTGTCCTAAGACAGTTTCGCTAGATTCACTCCGCAATCATATATTATGGGAATGTTGCTAGGCGCTATTGTGAAATTAGGGAGCCTGTTATAGGTTCTCAGGTTTCACAGACCAGAGGCAGTGAATAGGTGTAACTGTTATTCTTGAAACCATAGCAGGAAAGATGGTGACAGTGTCAGAATTACATTCTACAGAGGCTGGCTTCCAGCATTGACCATTTAACAGAGCCAAGCAAGACCCCACATCATATTAAGGCTGGTAGCTTCTGTGACATAGTTTCCGTGACATAGAATGACTATTGAACCATTGTCTATTCAAATGGGCAATAAACCCGAAGAACTTATACAATTATGAAGGCTATCCAGCGTCACATGCCACCAGAGCAGGCCGAGTCGGCCCGTGCATCATTGCAGTTGCTAAGTCATAGTATGATCAGATTTAAAATAAGTTTTCCTGTTTTACCTCCAGGAAGTAAGAAACAAACTCATGTAGAGTTGATGAAAATCGGGGTGACACATGATTCAATTTGGTCAATCGTCCCCATTCTTATGAGCTGAGTCAGTTCAATACACACCACATGAAAAAAGTACACACAACTGACGGAGCTGTCAAAGGACAAGCTGTCAACAAACAAGTGTAACAAATCAGGAAGTCCCTGAATTCAATTACAGATTCAAACATCGTGGGTGTGCTTCATAGTGAAGTTTCAAAAAGAGACTTTAAATTTTTATGATTTAGTAATTGGGCAACAAAAATAGTTACCAGTATCATCCCAAACAGAGTGATGTCTCAGTAACAGGACCACCAGTGGTGTCCACAGGATGGCTAGTAGCCGTTTCTGTTGGCCAGTGGCCATTTCACAAAGTTTGTTCCCAGTGGGAGACAATATTACTCACCTCATATAATTTTTTCAAGACGATCCGGGCGGTGAATCTAACATGGCGGCGTCATCATTTTCTTCAATTATCGCCCAACCAGCAATTTTCCGCCGCTTAACCTTTTTTGCGTAGTTCACAGGCATGGTAAAAGAAGGTTAGATAGTGTATCTACCCTCCTAGCAGTAATATTTCGCCCGTAAAACTTGTCCAAAGTCTGACAAGTGACTTAGAAGTGAGAAATTTCCAGAAATTCAAATGCGATGTTGTCTCTCCGCTGGACAAACCGCTTATGACTCCGCTCGGCAGATCTCGCTCTCACGTGACCACTACGTTCCGGATTCGGAAATAGAACTAAAGCCGAAATCGAGTTGTGGAGTAGACAGACTATCTAACAAACTTCTCAAAGAAATTAAACATGAACTATCAAAACCGATAACAGTTATTATCAACCAATGCTTTCATACTGGTACTTTTCCAGACAAATTGAAATTAGCTAAAGTTGTACCGATATATAAAAAAAATGATAATACCATTCTCGATAATTACCGTCCGGTATCCATTCTACCAAGTATATCTAAAATTTTTGAGAAAATAATATATAATCAGTTATATAATCACTTCATGAATAACAATCTCTTTTTTTATAGCCAGTATGGGTTTAGAAGCCAACATTCAACTGAACTAGCAGCACTTGAACTAATAGATCAAATAGTCACCAAAATGGACCAAAATGAAATTCCTTTAGATATTTACTTAGATCTATCCAAAGCCTTTGATACTCTTGATCACAAAATCCTGCTTCACAAATTAAACTATTATGGTATTACTGGCAACTCTCTAGAATTATTAAAGGACTATCTCAATAATAGAAAGCAACATGTAGAGTTTGGTGAAATTACTTCCAATTACTGTAACATAAAAACAGGTGTACCACAAGGCTCAATCTTGGGTCCTTTGCTTTTTATTATATACCTAAATGATTTAGTTAATGCCACTACAAATTTTCATCCTATTATATATGCTGATGACTCCGCACTCTCTGCAACATTAAATACCTTTAGCCTATCCACAGAAACAACTGAAGAAGCCATAAACGGAGAACTAGATAACATAAATAACCGGTTTAAACTCAACAAACTTTCTTTGAATCCTGACAAAACTAAAGCAATGTTATTTTACTCACCCCAAAGGAAAGTAGATCCAATAAATATCAATATAAATGGAGTTCCCATAGAATTTGTCGAACATTTTAACTACTTAGGAATAGTGCTAGATAGACACATATCCTAAAAAATTCCACATATCCTAAAAAATTCCACATCAACACAATATCCCGTAAAATTTCGAAAACTATTGGCATAATGTGTAAGCTAAAAAAATATCTTCCACTAGATATATTGCTGACTCTTTATAATTCCCTCATTTTACCATATCTAAATTATGGTATATTAGTATGGGGAACACATGCACATAAAATTATGAAATTGCAAAAGAAATCTGTGAGAGTTATTACCAATTCTAAATACAATTCCCATACAGAGCCAATCTTGAAAAATCTACAGTTATTGAAAGTAACTGATCTGTGTGCGCTGCAGGAATTCAAGTTTGCCTTTAAGCTGGAAAATGGCATGTTGCCGTACTATTTCAGAGTGTCGATGTTTACAAGGCGCTCTGAAATTCATAATTATTCTACAAGAAATACGCAAAACTTTGCAATTCCCCTCAATCGTCATAGTTTTACAAATAAAAGCATCAGGTATCGTCTCCCTGTTATTTATAACAACTGTCCTGAATACATTAAGTCAAAGATATTTACACATAGTATGGAGGGTTTTACCAGATATGTGAAAGCAGATATTATTTACAATTACAATATGCATTGTTCTGTCAGAGATTGCTACATTTGTCACTCCACTGACAACCTGTTGTAATCTCTATTTTTGTGGTTTTTTTTTTTGTACTCAGTGTATAGGCATCCTTCATGAATCATCTTGACCACATCACTCAAATTTCATTCTCTCGATTTCTCAAAAATATTACATACTATTTAATGAAATGCTATTGAATTAGAGCACCGTGTTTTGTCAGGACCTGCAGGGCATTAACATGAACATTAAAAACGGGGGGCACCTCAGTAGCGACAGAAGACTGTCTTGGAGGTGTCTCCTCTTTACATACATGTTATTAATGTTAAATAATTGTAAAAGCTGTAACTGTAAGTGTTTATTTTTGGTTATGTAAAGGAATAAACAAGGTCTGAGTCTGAGTCTGAGCCTGCACCTTCCCTCATATTCATTGCATTTTTTTTCATGAAATGAATTTTTCACAAGCATGAAAGGCTCCAAAACAACTAAGTAGATATTTTACTAGATCTTAATGGCAAAAGGATTCAACTGACATGTGCAAAAGGGAAATTACAACATCCCAGATCAGGAAGCTTCGAATTTGACTCAATTTTTCTAAGTCAAAATTTGAACAGGAAGAATTCAATAGTGTCAAAACAAGCACAATACTTGTTTCATTGAATTTATGAAGCCTCTGAGATAAAAGAAAAAAATAAGAAAATGACAATGAGATGCGTCAAATTTCATACACCTGAAATAATTCAAGTGAAGGAAAATTTGATGTCACGCTAAAATAGTGAAAAAATCACGTTTTTCAATGTACTTTTCAGATTTTCTCAACAACCGTTTGTAATATTGTCGTGAAATTTTCTGGACTTCGGCACAAGAATGTATTCAAAGTAATAGTGCAATATAGAGTTGTTGCATACATCCATTCCTAAATGTTATGACCCCCAATGAAATCGGGCATGTGGCTTCATTATTTTTGAGATAGACATCGTTGGAGGTCAGAGGTCCTCTAAGACCCCTGCAAAACACGCTACCTCACACTAGGCCTACCCAAAATCAAAAATGTTTTTAAAGTGCAGTTCCAAGTTCTTTTTGAAGAAAGTTGGAAGTATGTATCACAAAAATGATTTTTTTTGGTCGATTTTTATGAAAAAAAATTACCCAGGTGATTTTGCCACCCAATGTTTTTGAATCCCCAAAAAAGCAATATCTCAACATTGTCAGCAACCAATTGAGATAGAGACTTGAGAATGATACTAAAAGATGCGCATTGTGATTCATATTCATCTTTCATACATACTAATGGGCTATGTCCGATAAAAATGGCAAAAATGCACTTTATTTTTAAGTTTCAAAATTTGACTTTACAGTTGTCTGGCAATCAAATCCAAAGAACCCTTATATTTGGTTCAGAGTTTTGTTCTTGGCCCTTATGTGACATTTAATGGCAGTGGATTGTAGCAATACTTGGCCAACTAAAGGACTTTGGGAATCTCTGTATTATCAGAATATGAACCAAGATTCCAGGTCTTCTCATCTCACCATCATACATAGTGGTCACCAACTATTTTAACAGTGAACTCACTATTTTGTAGTTAAATGAAACTTGATTCGACTGTTGAAAAATGGTGGCCTTGCATATTGAGGCCCCAATCTATCTCTGACAGGCAAAACGTAATTGATGAAAAGGCAGAACATTGGCCAGTGATTTCTGGAACACCATGAAGTGAGAATTTATCAAAGAAAGGATCAAATTTACAAAAATAATCATAGCTACCAGTGAAAAACTGTACTGTTACTTGTGCATCTGCATCCAACAAAAAAAGACGTAAAAGATGAGAAAAATGCTTAAAAAATAAAACCATCTCTGCTTTGTATTATTTACCATATTTATTAACTGTAATTGTAAAAAAATTATGCTAATCATGTGCTGGTAGAACTCAGTGGGAAGACAGCCTTTATTCTTAATAACTTTCACAAACACTTTCACTTGAACAAATAGATTGATTCAGGAGAAACTAACCTGTGATACATGTGTTTAGAACTGCAATCATTGAAATCAGTCACTTTATTTCTTATGCCAGGGAAAATCCTGACCAGGTACAATTAACCGACAATTTTTTTGAGACGTAACATCAATATCACATTGAGGCATCATAATGTCTGTGGCAAACACTGCCTCTGTGGAATATATGAAGCCAACAATAACATCAATGACCTTCCTTGAATCCTTTACGTGTAAAGCAAGCTTCCTTTGCTTCATCGAATATTCATTGATTATAATGATGTCAATTGACAAAATTTCAAGATGAAGACCATTCCAGGAAGCATAAAGATCAGCCGAAGTCATGTCATCAGACGAGTATTTCTTTTTGTCTCCATACCAGAGCTTGTTCTACTTCAAGTCGTAGATGCTGGTGAAAGAGGGACATGATTACACAGTGCTCTTCCCACAGTGGTCTGTCACTGTTACCTGAAATAAATATTAATATCCGACTGCAATAAATCTTTTTAGTTTTGAATAATGAGATTTAACTGGATTCGGTCCAAGCAGCAGGTATTGGAAATTTGGCTAAAGTGTAATTAGTAACCAGAATGAGAGTGAACTCTCAAATTGAATAAGAACCAGCAGTGGCTGAAAAGGTGTGAACAACAACAGCAGTCATTGTTTATTGCATAAGTACTCTCGGCTCCTATACAATCGTGTGTATAATTTGGCAGTCCCATTGGTCCCATTGGTCCAAAAATTCACTTAACTGTTTGTCACCAGCAACAAACTCAATGTATTTATACATATCTTGGAACATAATTATACTCAGTGTGTCTGAAGTAAGGTGATTAATACGACCAATTTTTTTTACACAATCCAAAGACTCCAAAGGTTTCAGTGGAACAGTGCCCCATCAACATGCCATTGGTGACAGTTCTGTTGAAGCTTGGTAAACTTTGGTATTCCAAGACCGGGAAGAAAAAAAAACTTCACAAAATACATACAAGGTACTAATTCTTTTCTTACAAAGTTAAATGTCCTTGACAAACAAATCAAGCAAACAAGTTTTTCATGATTTAGACATTTATTCAGAAGAACATGTAATAGTGATGAAGCCGTACAGCGCTTCACTAAAATTGAAAAATTACTAGAAGGCAAATTGGAATTTGCATATCTGGACGGTGATAATCGACCTGACCATTGTAAAACAAGCTGGGGCTAGTCGTTTGGCATGCTGAATTGTAGTAGCAGGGGTCCCATTTTCTGAGGACGCTAGCCCTAAGTGGCCTTGAGAGGGAGAAATCCATATTTTGCTAGACATGCGGCAAGGCACAAAAGTGTTTTGATTGATACTTATGTTGAATTGGGAGAGATGAAAGTTTGTAGGGCCTGATTTATGTAGAGTAATATCATGATGCATTTTGTGCAATGGCATATGAGTGTATATTACAGACAAAACAAGTCAAATCTCTTTAGCAAACAGATATATTGCACTCATCAGGCACTTTCTTGGAAGTGCCATTGATGACATTTAGATTCGAGGTGCGCCCCCGAGGTGCGCCCCCGAGGTGCGCCCCCGAATCATAACTCATTAACTGTATTTGGTTACACACAAATATCCTTTATAATATTATGATTTAATTGTTGTAATCACAACTCAAGACAACCATGGCAAACCAAACACCATTCCACGTACCATCCTAGCACAGCATACAAATCCACTGGCGCTGGTACGCATTTTGCACTTTAAACGGCTATGGAGAGTGTCCCCCTAGCGGGAAACCCAAGAACTACTTGTTCAGAGCAGCAAAGACTGCGGGAACCAGCCAGACGACAATCAACCAATCACATCGCTTCATTCCAATGGCAACCAGCTTCTCTATTAGAGCTAATGTATAGGCTCTGACTCTATGTATCGATGGACTGGTCCCCACTAAGCTACAGCAGTATAGACAGGTGGGCTTGATAGCAGTCAAATGCATCAGATTTAGTGATTTCTGCCTATTCTCGGCACTGTATGCATCTATCTACAGTTGTTACAGATAGATCTAGCCCAAATCTATATGCTGCATCACAGACTGAACCAGGACAACGTACTCAGCGTCATCACGTTATAACAGTCTATACTGACTAGTGGCGCCGCTTGCGGGGATGACAACAAAGCATGTAAACAACAGCAGAACAGTGCATGTGGCTGTAGAAATCACCCAAAAACGGGTTTTAAAGGTGAGTAAATGGCATGATTGATATGGAATGCTATTGTTATTGATGAAAGACAAGTTTATTGCAATTTAGGAGGAGTCTGGATGCCTGTCAATAGCAATTGAGGCCGATTACACTTTGTCCAGGTGTGAAAATGTCAGAAATTTCTATAATGAACATGTTGATTCAAGGCAAATCAAAGCATCCTGGATGGTTTATATGCATAAAAGGCATAAATGGGCCCTCATATTCAAGGTATGACCAACCAATTTATGTAATAACTAGGCCTATAAACTAAAGTACCATCGATGTGGCTATGTCAGTGGACTGAACTACCCAATGTTATGGTAGGCCTATAGGCCTATGGTGTTTAAAAGTGAATGAGAAAGCAATGCTGTTGGATGCACACTGTCAGTGAAGTTCAGTGAACTGCACTCATTGAGAACAGTGGCAGATCCAGCCCTGTATTTTGGAGGATCAACCCCCCCCCCCTTTTGGCAGCAAATATTTTTTAAAAGCATTGACCTAGCAACCTGCATGGGTCCCCTATACTGATCAGCTGATAATTGGATCCATGCAATTTACTATAAAATTTGTGAAAATTCACTAAACCATTTGCTACATTTGGTGAGGCCATGACCTGGTCAATATTCAGTGGCGCAACCAGAGGGTCTTGAGCCGGGGGCACCTGGAGAGGAGGGGGGGTAACGCGATTCTCTGGTAGGGCACCCTTTATACTAACTGTATATTTTTGCCAAGGACAAGGAGTTTATATGGGGGGCACCTGGGGGGCATAGGTCTAATATGAAGGGGGGGGGGGTTCGTGCCCCCCTTTGCCACCCCCATAGGGATGCCATTGTTTAGAATATTTTGCAATTGGGAAAATTACACATTTATCTGAAATATTTTTTAATTTCTTCTGTTCCAGGGATGGCTTCACAGATACTTTGTGTACAAGCGACCACAACAATTCAGGTTTCATGAGCTGGCAACTACATATCAAAGGAGGCATTGCACTGGTCAGATGAGTTCAGCATGAAAAAATCAAAGGCAAGATCGGACTCATAGAGTTGACTTCCGCAAATATTGCTGGAGATCACCATACCAGAAACTTGTACATTTGTGATCATTTTCCCAATGACAAAGTCACCTGAACGTCGGCTCAAGCAGCAGAAGTTGGACCTTAAACACCTGTGGCGTATCAGGGGGATTGTCCCCCCCCCCCCCCGACCACTGAGATGTAAATGAAATTTTGAAAATATGCAGCAACACAGGCAGGTGAATGCCGAAATGACGCCCTCGTAAGCATGTGCGAATGCCAAAAACGACGCCCGGCTCCCCCAAGACCACCCTTTCTGGATCTGCCCTGAACACTGTGTTGGCCTGCCCATTGATGCTTTTTGGACTGGACAATAATACAACATGCATATAAAGGCCCTATCTAAAATCTAAAAAAGTCACTCTGCCATATTTATCTACTAATTACTGAAATGGCCTAATGGTTGGTTTTCAATTTCATGTAGATCAATAATGTGCACTTCAATTGAAAGATTGGTGTTGTTTAAATAAAATGGACATAGAGTTACTCATTTCTGTATGTTTTGTATAATAAGCCTCAGATAGTACTATTGCTACTATAAGAGTGAATTACTGGTCAAATATACATGTAGAGGACACCTGGGCAAGTTGATGCGCATTTTAGATTTTGCCCTCTGATGACTAGAAAAGCAAAAGCATGAAAATTCCTGGGATGTCACATGAAAGCCAATGTCGTTGTTCATCCTTTCTGATCGGTAATTCCTCTTCATGATCATCTCTCTGGTTTGTTGTACTGTCACTTTGATTTTTTTTTGAAAAGGATCAACTTGCCCCTCTACCATTGATGAGGCAAGGTCATTCCTGAACTTCCTCCCTCAAAGATGAAAATACAATGAAATATTCTTTGATTATTGTAGACCACATTTGTGAACATTGCACTCCTGTCAGTATTGCATTGCCTCTCAGACTCACTGAAAAAACTGTGACCCTCCTTGGTTCCCTAAGGGGTAAGTCCGTGTCAATTCAACAAATGGCTCCCACTCGACCGACTCAGAATGCCTCCAAAATTTACCAGGATGAAGGTTTCTTGCCTAAAAGCACAAATCCCAAGTAATACAGTGATATCTTTAATAATTTCTATGAAAAAAATTCATGAAAAATTTGAGATTTTTCCTGAAATTTTCTAAGTCCAGAAATTTGAAGGCATGTAACTCAATCAGTGTAAAACCTAGAGACTTGTGATTAGGCAACATGTTTTTAATGTAGCCCAGGTGTAATAATGAATTGTTTCAGCCACCTCAATTAATTTGCCTCTATTTCACATGTTGTCGAAAAAATCTGAAAATTGCAGTTTATTCCCATTTTTGTCCCCAAATTTCTCTGTCGATATAACAAGTGGAGATTTAATATCATGGTCGAAGAATCTTTGCTATGACTTCTAAGCATGTGTGCAGTATCAAGCTAACCACACAAATATTCTTGGAGAAATGTGGTCTGAAAAACTGAATTTGTGTAAAATTGGTCAACTTCAGCCCAAATTTTACAAGGTATAGTAGCCTATATTTAAAAAATGAATACACCGACCTAAAGAACAACATCACATGTGTTCACAGAAAAAAATTTCTAGTTGGTATCTATTGGCGCTTTTGTTACACAAAATTTCAAAAATTTATAGTTTCAAGTTTACAAATTTGTCATATTGATACATTTTCCAGGCAAACATTTTCTTGTGCTTTTTTTTATACACAATATTGCACTGCAATTTATCAATGACATATTGATATGATATTCTTACATTGAAAACAAGTTTTGCAGCTACCTGAAACAAACTTTGTTATATTGTCAAAGACACAGATGCATTACAAAAAAATCTTGATTTGTTTTTGGCATTATCAAATGAACATCATCTTCGGCATTAATCACCATATTTTTGCTTTGTGTAGAGTAGGTCAGTTTATAGATTAATTAAACATCTCCAATTATTTGTAATTATTATGGGTTTTCTTAATTACGAGAATGCATCAAAGCTGAGGATGATGTTCTTGTAAAATAGCTGAATCCACATTGTCTGGCAAAGGCAAAATAAAGGGTTTGTGCTGGGTACCAAATATGCCGTGATAATACTGGGCCCCACCAGAACCTCAATGGCAGAATTTGGATGAAAGTGCATTATGGACTTAGACAACAATAAACCAATTAAGCTGAAATATGAACAATGTTGATGAATTTAAACCACAACAATGCACAAAGACAACTTTTAATTATAGCAGAATACATTAAAAAAATTACTCACTAAGCAGATTTATTTGTAATTTTTTTTTACAACTTCGGATAATGCCTGTTTAATACACAAACAACAAATTTAAAAAAATTTATGTAGATATAAAGCCAAAAGATACCAAGTTGAATTTTTTTCTGTGAACACATGTGATGTTGTTCTTTAGGTCGGTGTATTCATTTTTTAAATATAGGCTACTATACTTTGTAAAATTTGGTCAGAAGTTAACCAATTTTACACATTTTTCAGTTTTCAGACCATACATCTCCAAGAATATTTGTGTGGTTACCATGACACTGCACACACGTTTAGAAGTCATAGCAAAGATTCTTCAACCATGATATTAACTAGAATGGAGTGCATGAGATGCACGAAAGTATCTCTGCTAGGAAAATAAATAGATTCTAATCATTCTATTTGACTCATCTTGAACTAAATAATTTTTGGTAGGGATCTCTGAACGAGGTGTTGCATGATTTAGGAATGACTATTTGGTTTGAAATAAACTAGATGGGAGCATTACGAGCAGGGGGTCAGCAGTGATTGCCAGACAGATAGTGTTTGCTGTAAGTCATAAAAACTTTGACCCTAGGGTTAGCCCCAACCTACGGGTGTCCCCTGAGGTGCCCCCTCCCTTGGGGTTGTCCTACTGTCCCACCCTTAAGGAGTATCCCAACCCTACCCCTCAGGGTTACCCCAGCAGGGCACACCCTTATCTATCTACTTTTCTATAGATCTATCTATCTGTAACTGGTCCTCTCATGCCAATTAAAAGCTGGGGTAGCCAAGAGCCTTGAAGACTACAAAATCTCTATCTCCCAGCACTGACAATAAATTCCTCCTCTGCCATCACCTAGTGGACATAAAGGAAACTAAGCATCTATACACCACCTAGCAGGAAAAGCAGGAACTACTCCAAAGTGTGATTGATCTTCAAAGTAAAATAAGCAAATAAGCTTGAAATAAAGTCAGATTTTATCAAGGAAAAGAGTCAAGTGCATGCAATTATGTATGATGGAGCACACAGGTACTCAGTTGAAGAAAAATGAATGAATGAATAAGTGGAGCAGAGTAAGTGTGACAGTGTGACAGTGTGACATGGGACGGGATTCTAGGAAGCCAGGACTAACAAGATCTCTGTCTCCTAGCAGAGATAATTCTCCACTTGTTATATTGACAGAGAAATTTGGGGACAAATATGTGAATAAACAGCAATTTTCAGATTTTTTCGACAACCTGTGAAATAGAGGCAAATTAATTGAGGTGGCTGAAACAATTCATTATTACACCTGGGCTACATTAAAAACATGTTGCCTAATTACAAGTCTCTAGATTTTACACTGATTGAGTTACACGCTGTCAAATTTCTGGACTTAGAAAATTTCAGGCAAAATCTCAAATTTTTCGTGAATTTTTTTCATAGAAACTATAACAGATATCACAGCATTATTTGGGATTTGTGCTTTTAGGCAAGAAACCTTCTTCCTGGTAAATTTTGGATGAATTCTGAGTCGGTCGAGTGGGAAAATTTTCTGAAATTTGATGAAATGACACGGAATTACCCTAAGGCCAAACATAATTGATATTTAGCTTCTCGGATCTTCTCGAGGCACTTTTCAACTTACCCCAGGATCAACTTGCCCCAGTTTCCCGGGGCTTCCCCTACAAAAAAGTAATTATCAATAGGAGACAGGGGCGTATAGATCTAGAAATGGCCTCGAGGGGTCACTACATGGGGTGAACATGCAGCGCTCTGCAGTGTTTCCTATAGATCTCTTCCATGTTATTTTTTGGCCTGAGAGGGGGGGGGGGATGGCCCAGTGCCCCCCCCCTAAATCAACATTTTTTTACATTTCACTCACATTCTCCTATTTAGGCCTATATTATAGTTCAATGGATTGCAAATTGCGAGTTACAACATATTTTATATTAACAGTTCAACAAAAATAAGTCCCCTAAAGTGAAAACGTGAATGTCTCAAAAGACCTCTCTTCTGATTTCAAGGAAAGTTAATCAATTTGTGGGCTTGCATATTGATATTGTGTACATACATGTGTATTTGTATCATTATTGCTTCATGTTTCTCTGAGTCAGCAGACCCTGAGTGCACGCACCCTTCTTTTAAAAAATTTGGCTTGTCCAAAAAAAAAATTAATGGAAACATGCTCAAACTCAGCACAAACTATTTCCAATGTCATCCAAGGAGATGTTACAAAAGATGTCCTCAGTTTTCTACATATGATTGAGAAACAAATTTTCACCAGTCACTTGATGAAGTTACAATGTCAATTAAGCTGGTGGCTCCCCCACATTGTCAAAATGCTCCTATTCATTTGAAAAGCCATTGATTTTTTTAAAATAGGGATAGGCTCATTCGATGGCTGCTTGCTCAGCCAGGAGTAATGCCACAAAGCTACAAATTCACACATTTAGTGATTTGATCTGATTTTAATTTCTTGGTCATACCTATGATACAGCTCAGGGCAGCTGCTGTGCAGCGCCCATGGGCAGAGGATACAGGAACATTACTCAAGGTTCCCATGCCATAGCACCCTCCAGTGTTGGTGATCGCCGTATGATGATGATTGATGAGAAGACTGAGAGTCTGGCCCATACCCTATTAATTCAGGGATGCCCAGGGTCTTTCAGTTGCCCCAGCAGAGAACACTGGATACAACCCGCCTCCATTTAATGTCCCATGGGCTCGGACTAAATTGAGTTCCGGGGTGGGATTCGAACCCTACAAGGTGACGCCCTCAGCGCCAGTGGATGCGCAAACTCGTAGTCTTAACCATCAGGCCACTGAGGAACATTTTCAGCTGCGAAGGAATCTTTGGGATATTCGAGTTTATTTAAAGGGTACTTTTTTTGTTGAACTGTTTATGTCCCAGTCAGTTTCAGACCACAGGCCTATACCTGAGTCAACGCAGCCTTACCGCATGACACGTGAAATGCATATTAATAAGTGCAAGGGGGGCCCCGGGAGCAAAAAATTTGGGAGGGGCTGCATGGCCCTCATTGCTACCCACTGCGCCGTTCCCAAGGCGGGGAGGTACATGTAGCTCTCAGGGTCCCCATCATATCGCTCCCATGCAGTGGCATAATTTAGCCACCGCTCTCTCATACCTGGGCGTTGATCCCGGCGGGAAGGAATGCATGCCGCCTGGGAAAGGCATTGTGTTGGGGGATGAATCGGATGATCATATGGTTATGCCCTCTAGAAATTCAAGTTATAAAAGTTATATTAAACTCTGTGAAATGAGGGGAGGGACAAAATATTAAATATAATATTTGAACATAAAACCCAGGCTTACCCAGCCAACGTCTTTATAGTCGGTGAGAAAAGGTTACATGCAAGTTTTTGTGGATGGGACCCCTATACTTTGGCTGGGAAAGGCGGAGGGGTCCATGAATTAATATAATTAAGAAAATGCAAAGTCCCGGTTGAATTTCTCTTAAGCAGAAAATCCATAATTTTGGCTTTTCGGGCCTTAATGGCCCTCGTAATACCACACCAGTCATTGTTCGACCTTTGAATTGAAATCTTTCCCCCCCCTTGCAAAAATAAAATATCTACTACCCTGCCATCGCAGGTGGGGTACAATTCTTTCCAGAGAGGTAGGGTAACTGACCATTATCATCAATATTTACCAAAGGTCACATGACTTCCACATAAATAGCTGTCATTTTCATCCTTAGTGAAATGAACAGGAAACACAACTTTAGAGTTTAGACGTAGACTTGAATATGCTGTACTTTTTTTTCTAAATTTATATGGTTGGACTTCAGGGTCCGCTGAGTATTTTTGACTTCAGAACTTCTGGTAGTTATGTGGAATTTGTCCATAAAACTAATCCCCCCCCCACTTGGGTTTGATGCAGACTTTTATGACTCTCCCTTTGGGTCAATGTTGAATTTCTGTAACACACTCTCGCCCTCCCCCCCCCATCCCCGACTACAAAGCAATACACACACATTCATGAACTTTTACTGAGTTGAATTTTATTTGCAAAAAAGTATTCCCCGATTGCTGGGAAGTGGCTGGAAAAGCGAACAAAAGAAGAAAAGAGGTTCAAATATGTCTGTGAAAGGCATTTTTCTAACGTCAGGCCAACATGTCTTTCTTGGAAAATTTGTAAACATGGTGGGTCGGGACTCGGGGCCCAGGTCAATAACTTGGACAAGGCCCTAGACTACTCTGCCTCAATTTAAATCTGTCACTGACTTAATTGTGTTTCTTTTATTAAATAAAGTGTCCATACAATTTTAGGCCTATGTCATACCTCCATTAATATTCAGAGATAACTCATAATTTGATAGTCTTTAACATAAATTGGTGGTAAATAAATTTTGTGGGAGTGATTGTATTGTGAAATGAAAAATTTGATTTATTGAGGCAATTTATGAAACAGCTTAATTAATGTTGACCAGGATTTTTAAACTCCTTGCCCTATGGGAATTGAACCTGTAAGCCTAATACTACAGTTAGCCTAAGCCTACACTGCCTAACAGATTGCCTGGGCCTGCAAGTGATGATTCTTCGTAACAATGCATCTATCATTCTATCTATAGACAAATTGACATGACACTGTCGGCAGTGTAGGCTTAAGTGTGTTGAATAGATTTGTTCTAGATTAGTGAAGTCACTGCTGTCAGCCTGTCAGAGTTGCCAGTAAGGGGTAATCTGAAGCATGGCAATTAAGCCAATTAGGCCAATACTGCCCAGAACTGCATCTACTCTGTAAACGGCAATTGACAGATTTCCATTGTCTGTATACACTAATATCATCATTCAAGGCATATTAATTGCAATCGGCGATGTAACAGCCTGCTACTGTCATGATACAAGTCTTTACAAGCACATTGAAACCATGCTATGGCTCTGTCCAACAGCAATGTGGTGTTACCTGTCACCCCCGCAGTGGCGCTGCGAAAAAACGCAAGTCTAGTGGCGCCGCCTATAGGAGTTCATCGTCCTGTATGTGTTTATGGCTGCATCACTCAGACGCATTAGGATGGCATGTGTGCAGAGGTGGAGGGTGAAATAGAAGCTGAGTGGAGTAAACCACTATATGTCATGTTTAATGCTGGAATAGTTGACAGGAAGTCAAGGCTGACAGAAGTAGTAGCATAGCCAAACAGTATCTGGACTCCGTCCAGATAACAAATCACTTGGTGCAGTTCTGTAAACTTACAACTTATACTTTTTGAACTTGAACTGGCACTGCCATTGGCACAATATTAGAAAGGCAAACACAAAGGCTAGGATAACCTGATGAATAGGGTACAGAAATGATTCTATTTTTGTGTAGACCACCAAACCTTGTGACCTGGCCGCAGTGAACGAAAATTATCAACAGGAATGATTTCCCAAGTCTTGCTACGACTGTGATAAACCTTGATATCTGAATTATTTATATTATTTGTTACACGCAAAAATCCAGCAATAGTATGAGATGTCTTTGTCGTATCTGCCACATTCAATGTCATCTTGCTTTCTTCCTTGGTGTCAAAGTTTTCTAAAACAATGTCGACAGAATAAATCTTCAGCAGAACTTGCATCTCTGACAAATCAGCCAAAGTCATGTCATCATGTAACAGTTTGTCATTGTGACTCAGAGTGAATAGATCAGGGGAGTATTTATCTTTTCCTCCATTCCAGAGTTTTTCTTCTTTCACTTCATAAATGCTGGTGCCTGAGGGATATGTCTTCACAGTGGTCTCGCCAAAGTGGTCTGTCACAGTGACCTGCAAAAAAAAATTAATATCTCCTAAAAAAGGGTTTAATGAATCAAGGTAGATACAGATGAGTAAAAAAGTACAGTCTATCTGAAGAATGAGCCCATATCAAAACGGAGGGCAATAGTGGCCTCAATTCCAACAATCTGAAAGTCAATGATAATGCTGAAAAGAATGTAGAAACTACACTACAATAGGACATTAATGTCTTATGTTACAGCCACTGTTTTCAGTCAGAAGTGGTATATCTTATATATAACATCCCAGTGGAACTGTTCGATTTCATGTATGTGTGTTTCACTCCTGAACTCTTTCATCAAAGTTCTGCAGAGTGTGAAACCTGCCCGGCAAATGCCCTAGTGCCCTAGACACAGCGTTCAATGTTCAATGTCAAGCAATCGAGTTCGGAATTGGGCTTGTCTTTTCCTTATACTGAACAGCATGTCATCACACATCAGTGATAATTACAATTATTTACTCCAAATATTTTAGTGAGATTTAGCCAGTATGCTACACATTATTGACAAGACGACAAATTACGCATCAATGAAAACAAGAACCCTTTGGTTGCCCAATTCATGTGGAATGTTCCAATACAGTGATGCGTTTGGCAAATTCTGTTCGAAGTCTTACTTCCTTTAGCACTTTAACACACAAAATAGCATATCTGCACAATATATGAAAAGTTGTTATTAGAAATCATGCATTTAATGCCCAATCTACCCATACTGACCATTAGTCAAGTATGACAAAAACGAACAAAATAAATTTTATTATTACATGACCACTATGCTAGAGCGATGCTGATTGGCCTAAATCAGTCACATGACGACATCATAAAAACTCATATTGCATGGTTCGGGTGCAATATGAGATTTTTCCAAAAAAAAATTTTTTTACAATTTTTTTTTTTGTTCAGATTTTTTCATATTGCATGGTTAGATGCAATATGAGTTTTTATAAAAAAAAAAAAAATTCCAGAAAAATTTTATTTTTCATTTTTGTTTTTTGACTGAGAAAAAAAAAAAAATTCCGAAATTTTTTTTTTTTTTTTCAGAATGGAACATAATATTGGAAGCATAGTGGTCATGTAATAAAACAAAAACGGCACTTATTATCGTGCAATATGAAAATTTATTTGCACTCGTAAATTCATATTGAACTCGGGCTGCGCCCTCGTTCAATATGAATTTCCTCGTTCAAATAAATTTTCATATTGCACTCATATCATGCCGTATTTGTATAATGTTGTATACAAGCAAATGGCCTTAAAAAAGTCAAGGTCAAATCTGACATTTGATGAGAAAGTCTGGGGTATAAACAATATACAACGGTCCTCAGAACTTGGCAAAAAAACAACAGCGCAGAAATTCAACGTGGGTGAGATCAAGACAATCTCAATTATACTTTGAATCGACAAATGCTTTTGAAAGCAAAAAATCAAAAAATAGGCATATAGAATGCTTGATGTCTGATGCATATTGAAATAAAATAAAGAATTGGAATGCTATACAATATATCTTATTTTTTGGCTGTCACAGAAGCATAATTTTGCTTATAAATGAGAATATCAGTCTCTTAATACCGCATACAGAAGCAAAATGCGCCTACATTCCATTATAGATATTCTCCGTACATGAAAATATGACTTTAGTAAGAGAAAATGAGAGTAAAAATGACAAGATTCAATAGAAATAACCAGATGTTTGCACTGATTGATAACAGTCTGCTATTTAAGCAGACGAACGAGTGAGGCTTCAGACTGCCGAAATTCAAATCTAGGACACTAGAACAGTTGCCTTTCAGGTCCGCGCTGCTGCCTGTCAGGTCCTCTCTCAGCAGAACTTAGCAGAACTGTGCTGGGCTGCTTCAGAAATTCATGTGAGCGAGGACCAGAAAGGCAACACCTCCAGTGAAATGTTGTAGCCTGCTCGGCAACAAAAGCAGGCTGCTGTAGCCTGATGTTTGCAGTGTTATTGGAATACACTGCATAGATGCACCATGCATGCGAATTTAATAGATTATCAACATGAAAACATAGGCTGTGCAGCAGCAAACCTTCAGCGAATAACACATTCAGAAGATTACAATTACACCATAAAATTGATGTGTTTACCAAATTGCATATTGGTAAGCAATAGTGGTCAAGTCATGGCCTTCAATAATTTCTATTTTCCCGCTGCCCTGCCACGTGCCTATCTGCTTGCCAGCGTTTGTAAAATGGGGCAAAGGCCTTATTAGGCTAATTTCTGCATATGGTACAGTTTCATGCATATACGAAGTATAAGTTATGAGCAGTCAGCTGGAAACCAAAATATATAATGCTGTTATAGTTACTCAATTTTTTCCAATGATTCAAAAAGTGTTAAATACACATAAAAAGGCTCAGCTACATAGTATAGCTGATATGTGTGGAACATTTCGTTGCTGTATATGCAATAGTGGGCAAGTTTTGGCTCCGATGCGAAAAAAAAGTATTTTAAATATTTTTTCTCAATATTACACAAAAATTATAGACTATCTATCAGTCAGACCATGAAAAGGCAAACCTAGACCATTTAAGTCATATGTGCACCAAGTTTAATCCATGTACAATTGTACATGCAATTGTGAGTCCTGTGCCAGAAACAAAAAATAATTTTTTTGGTTTCCAATATTTCAAAAAGTATATAATATTTTCCTTCAGAATTTTCAAAAGGCACTACTAGACCATATAAGGCATTATGTGTACCAAACTTTATCCATGTACATGCAATAGTGACCGAGTCTTAGCCCGAAAACAAAAACAAATGTATTTTTATATTTTTTTGTAATTTGTTCAAAACTTATAGAATGTCCATCAATCAGACCACCAAAAGGCACAACTAGACCATAAAGTCCACATCTGTACCAAATTTCATCCATGCACAAGCAATAGTGACTGAGCCTTGGTTCGGAAACGAACAAAAATAATTTTTATGTTTTTTTGTATTATTTCAAAAAGTATGGAATATCTATCCACAAGACCATCAAAAGGCACAACTAGACCATACAGGCTATATGTGTACCAAATTTCATCCATGTACATTGAATAGGGGCCGAGTACTGGCCCGGAAACGATCTATCCGCCCGCCGGGCAGACGGACAACATTTTGCCCTAGTGATAACAATACCTTCTGCGAACAAGTTTGCTGAAGGTAAAAAACATTAACTTTAGACTTTAAAAACAAATACCTCAGCCAAGCGAAACTCTGCGACAACAGTCTGCTCTAGCTGTTTATCAAATGATTTTTGTTTTTCACATGCATTATGATTAAGTTCAAAGTTGTCTTTTTTACTTTTTTACCAGATTTATTTTCCTTGATGAAAAAAACTGCAGCAGACATAACAAACAATATGAGCGCTTTTTAAAAATTTATTGCTGCTCTAATTCACATACATCTTTTCCATTCTTATTCCAATAAAAGAAAACAGCTTTTAGTATTTCTGCACAGTTTAAAACATTAAATCAAATATTAAATGTTAACAAAAACAAACATATCTAGCATGTACTTTTTAATTACTAGAAATACTCTCATTACAAAACAAAGAACCATGTATGTTGGACTTGGCAATTAAATATATGGTTGTCGTTAGTTATCTTTATTTCTTCCACCAACTGATTTTCTGACCAGGTACCAGTGATTGGCAATTCTCCTGAGAAATAGCATCGTAGTCAGATTTAAAAATCATGATTTCTGAGGGCATAACTTTATCTGTGGCATATATGAAGCCAACAATAACATTAATTTTCATCCTTGAATCCTTCACATTCACAGCTAACTTCCTTTCCTTCTTAGAATGATGATTGGCTACAATAATATCCATAGAAAAAATCTCAAGATGAAGTCCATTCCCTGAAGCATACAGATCAGCCAGAGTCATATCATCATTCAAGGCCTTGTCATTATGACTCAGAGTAAATAGATCTGGGGAGTAATTCTCTTGTCCTCCATTCCACAATTTTTCCTTTTTCAAGTTGTAGATGCTGGTGCAAGCTGGATAAGTCTTTGCAGTGCTCCTCCCACAGTGGTCCGTTACAGTTACCTGAAACAAATATAACGACTTCTTAAAATAAAAAATTTCAATCTTGGATATCGATAACCATTGTCAGAAATGGCAGGAAGGCACAATGTATCACTTTGAATGGAGAAATAAGATGGTAACACATGTACCAAGGCCCACCGCCATTCTAAGGTAATGGAACAGTCTTAGATTAGGTTGTTAAAAGTAGGTCTAATTAACTGCCTCGACAAGCTAGACATTTCTAGGAAACAGTTTCATGAGCTACATGCATTAAGCTATTTATAGGTTGGTATTCTTATGCATGACGCAAAACAACTCATTGCAGGCTAAGTATCTACATATTGTGCTGTATATAAGATAAGATAAGATAAAACTTTATTTCAAGTCGGTGGTGACAATAAAACAAGTAACACAAGCTAAAGCAAGCTTTTAAACGACAGATAAAATAACAGAACAAGGTGAGCAGATGAAATTATTTACAAGATGATATATGTTGAAACTATTTACAAGTTTCAAATGACTTATCATAAAGAAGTAGCAGCATATATTCTTACTTAAGGATATCACAGTGAATTTTTGAGGCATATAATACAATTTCCACATTCACATTTGTTCAAACAATCACTTTTTCTTAAAACAGACTTAAAAGTGGCAAGGTTTGAGCAACACTTTACATGGGGCGGAAGGTTATTTCATAATGACAGACCTTGGTGTCTAATGGATCTTTTACCAAATTGCATATTATTATCATTATAGTCCGTCACTTTGATATAGAAAAAATGAGGACCAGGTCACTGAGGAAAAATGCACTTTGTGACACATGATAGCCGATGAAGTGTCATCTTCGCTGCTTTCAACATGGGAAACAGAGGCTGTTTGATTAGTCATGATCAAGAGAAGGCCATTTGACTTTTCACAACTGATTTTACAGTGAAAATCAGATGCATAATCCTTTCGTTTGGCTGCCACTAACAAATGGGATAAGTCTCCTTAAATGAAATTAACATTTAAAGTATCAGGTATGATCATGACAAATCATCAGCATGATGACACACGAAGTGCCATTTTCCAAGTGCAACAGTCTAATCTTTTTCAATATCAAAGTGACAGACTGTAAACAGAGGCTGAACTAACTTGTTGTTGTCACGCATGTAATATGGAGATACTTGCTTGTCGAAAAAAGTGCTATCAATTGGCGGTGCTTGATCATTAATTACCTTGTATACAAATTCTACCAAATTATTTTTAAGAATTACGCTGACATTTTCTCATTCATTTCTGTCAATAGCTCATTATATGTAATTTCATAATCATTGCATACAAGTCTTAGAGCTCTTTCATTTAGTTTTTCAATTTCTAAGACTGCCAATTCCATTTTTCTCAAATAATCCCATCAGTCCTCCTTAGTCATATCATACCACAAGCAGTTTTATGGTAAACAAAACTTCTACAAAACTACTTTCAGGTCATTTTCTTATAAATTAATTTTTATCACTTCTCCTTTAGACCAGAATATAAAACCGTCATATTTCTCGTTTGTGAAATTAATTGAATAAAAGTGATCAGACCACAACAAACCGAATTGGCATCCATGCGATTCATAACAAATGATGAATCTCATGACATTCCAGAAATTTTCCAAAGGGAGCATGAATCGTGCTGCGAAGCAGAAGCATGCACAACTATAGTTTTAAAACAATCTTCACAATACTGAAACATAGATGTCAAGTTCACAAGAGCTCAGTGCAATGTAATCGTGCATCCTGTCTGAAGAATCAATTCATCGGAAATAGCCAGATGTGAAAAGCGACTATCTGAAACAACTTTTTGTTTACACATTCATACCATATTGCAGACATATTTTTCATTGAGTGACTTATGAAAGTCCACATCAATGAAGTCTGTTAGCCAATACAGTGAAAGTCCACATCAATGAAGTCTGTAAGATAATACAGTGGTCCCTTTTTAGCCTTTTTGTCCGAATCTTACTGTTTCCCAAACTTTTGGCCCCGTACCCCCCCCCCTTCCATACGACTATGTATAAAATAGCGCTCAACCAATGATCACCATGTGACAAGTGTAGCTATGAATCGCTCCAACATGAACATTTTAATCATCAACCAACACACTTTCAAAACACTGTTTATTATAGTGCTTTTTTATTTCTATTCACATTTATAACTGTTATCAAAAATTTGATGATAACAAAGCAATGTGTTATTATTGTCCAGCAAGCATAGTTTGCTAAGTTGTTAAATTTTTAAGAATACTTTCCCTAGAAAACAACTGTTTTAAAAGACAGTTATTGCAGGCACATACAGGAGTTGTAATAAATGCATTCATATCATATCTTCCACCAACAAAATTTCTGACCAGGTACTAGTGACCGACAAGTTTTTTGTGAAAAAATATCAACATCAGATTGGAACATCTCGATCTCTGTGCTTCGTACTTTATATGTGGCATATATAAAGCCATCAACAACATCCAGTTTATTCCTTGAATCCTTTATGTTCAAAGTTAGCTTCCTTTCCTCCTTTGAATGATCATTGATTAAAATGATGTCAAGTGAAAAAATCTCAAAATGAAGATCATTTCCAGAAACACGCAGATCAGCCAGACTCATGTCATCATGTAACATCTTGCCATTGTGACTCAAGGTGAACAGATCAGGGCAGTATTTCTCTTGTCCTCCATTCCACAGTTTTTCCTTTTTCAAGTCGTTGACACTGGTGCAAGCATGGCAAGTCTTCACAGTGCTCTTCCCACAGTGGTCAGTCACTGTAACCTGAAATAAATATAAATTTTAAAGTTTAAATAAATTTCTAGTTCTGAATAAAACCGATTGCTGAAAAATCATGGGGCTAGGTATGTTCGTCCAAAGAGTCAACTGAAAGATGGAGACCCTGGAGCAGCTATTGGAAGTCATTTACACTAACAGTGTGACAAAATTTCGGCACAAAGGTGAATAATATGAGCAACATTTTTGACACAAATGCTGAGACTCAATAAGATAACAAATACATGCATGTAATCTTGTGATTAGTAAAAGCTGTTGCTTAGCCCCAGTGTGACTCCAATGGCTGCATTGGATTCACAGCCCTCCAAATGCAAAAATCATGTGAACACAACTAATTTGCCGTTCGTGGTCTAACATGAAGTGGTTACTTAAAAATAAATATGTCATAACAATCCAATAACCCTATTGCAGCGTTCATGGTACTTTTCATGTCTTTGAAGTCATTGAAAACCTTGTAATTTGACAGAATAACAATAATATTTTATTGTTGGACCCAATGGGGGGGAATTGTGCCTTTTGACGAGTGAATCAGTTAGAATTTTCTTTCTAAACAGTCAACTCCTTACGCCGGTTTACCCGAAAACACCAAAAAGTGCCATTTTTATGCAGTTTTTGTCTGTAATGAGGGGGTAAACCGACGTAAGGAGTTGACCAATCAACAAAAATTTTCCCAACTGATTCACTCACCAAAAGGCACAGTTGCCCCAACGTATGTAAAAAATCAAAGAAAACTGTTGTTTTTTGGTACGCCCTAATTATCATCAACAGCAGCATTGGTACAAAGCTGAAAAATTCTTTGTCTGACACAATAAAAACGAAGTGCAATTTTTTGTTTTAAACATTTTATTTTTTACACAGTTGTTCAAAACTCAATGCTAAGCAGACTTTTCCCCAAACCATACATGTCATATCATTCAGTTCATCATGGACGATCATATTCAAACATAGCGATGTCATGACACAACCATTTCTGTGTCATACAGATAGTCCTTGGTGATCAAAGCATGATTCCACGACAATTTTCAGGAATATTATAATATTAAAACAATGAAACTCTTTTGAAATTAAACTTAGGTGCAACCAGCATGCAGTTGTCTGCAATCAGTCGAATCTGAAATCAGCACACATTTCATTTTGTCCACCAAACAAATTTCTGTCCAGGTGCTAGTAACTGACAATTCTCATGTGAAATATTCTCAAAGTCAGGTCCGGACATGCAGGTTTGATGGGGCAATACTTTCTCTGAGACATACAGAGAGCCATCGACAATATCTATCAAATTTGAATCTTTTGTGTTCAATGCTAGCTTAGTTTCCTTCTCAGATTGCTGATTGACTAAAATAATATCCAAGGAAAAAACTTCAAGATGAAGACCATTCCCAGAACCATGAAGATCAGCCAAGGTCATGTCACCATGTAACATTGTGTCATTGTGACCCAATGTAAATAGATCAGGGTAGTACTTCTGTTTTCCACCATCCCACAGGTTTTCCTCCTTCAAGTTGTGAATGCTGGTCGAAGCAGGATAAGCCCTCGCAACACTCTTCCCACAATGGTCTGTCACTGTTACCTGGAATGAATGCAAAATCCTAATGAAACAGAAATGTCAAGTTTTAATACTGCTAATTACTGTCAAATAAAAGGGCAGTAGGTTGTGTCGAATTTTAATATTTCATGTAATTTACAAAAGCACAAGTGCCAAAAATATGTATTTTGACCAGGGGAATCTAAATATGCTCTTGAACCGGAGATATTACTTGTTCCCTACCACTTTGTCAGTATGTAAGATACAGCATTCTTAATAGCCATGGTAGGAAAGGTCTCAAAATACTTCAATTTGGGGAGACCGGGGCTGCTTGAAGCACCAATCCTTTGTCGCATTCTGCTGAGCTCATGGTAGTAGATACAGGTTTAACATTTTTGGTGTATTGGCGGAAACGGCTGCAAATGAAAATAGTTTTGGAACTTAAAACGAAATTCGAAGTAGCAAGTTATATTCATATCTCAGGTTTTTCAAGAACAAATTTGGAATACCCAGATCCTAATGCATATTTTATGAATTTTGAATTTGCATGAAAGGTTAAATTCGACACACCCTAATGGGACAGGGTTGTTTTTCTCACAGTTCACCTGATGAAGAAGATAAATTTGTACTCCATACATGCTACTTGCCGTAAACACATAAGGTAGATGACACTTCACAAGTTCACTGTGGTGGTGCTTCGTTGGAATTCCGCACACACATTTATTATCCGTCCAGCACAGTTCTGTTAGCGCAGACCTGACTTGCCGTGGATGACCAAGAATCGAGTTTGCTGGCCAATTTTACTTGAAATTCATAAGTCTTCAACCCCACTACATTCACCTAACTATACAACCGAAATATCAGGAAGAGAGCTTTTGAAAAATTCTTTGACCGACACAATTAAAAAAATCAAACCTACACTTGATGTTAAAATGCAACGCTTAGCAGAGCAAACTGGTTATTAGTGTCGAGTATACAGATTGATGGATGATTGGGGCTTTATTTCCTGTATTTCTGCACTTGGTAGGCTAATGAAGACAGGAGGAGGACATGGCAATGAGGTGAAGGATGATTGAAACAGCCGTCCAATAGATGTCGAGTATACAGACAGTTTGTACAATTGTTATATTGTTATGTATGGTATATATTGTTAACTTAAAATTCATCCACTTGAAAAAAAAAGAGATATGGTTCAAGGACAATGAGAAGGTTCTAGAGTGGTCAAGCATTAGTGTCAATAAAAACATATCAGTAAATCTGTCCCGAAATTAGGTGACTGTAGGAGCTGGTCAATCATGGCCTCTTTTTTTCTTTTTTGCCCAATGTCATCTTTTCTTCATCTCTTTTCACAGATAACTCCTCCAATGGAAAGACCCTAAAACTTACTGATCAAAATGCAAAAAGCAGTGATTGACAAAACAAATCCAATGAATGGTTTTTAAACTTTTATTGTTGTAATTAAAAACTTCAGATGAAGCAAGGGAAAGACATTATAATCTAACATATTTGTTAATTTCTTGAATCACTTTCACCAAAACCTTAAAAACATTTTTTGTAACTTTTCCAACACAGAAGCAATCAGATGAATCTGCACACATATCATTACTTCCACCAATAGATTCTCTCTCCTGGTACCAGTGACTGACAATTCTCATGTGAAAGCATATCAATATAATATTGAGACATCCGGACCTCTGTGCTTAGTATTTTATCTGAGGCATATATAGAATCCAAAACAACATCCATTAACTTCCTTGAATTCTTTGCATCCAAAGCCAGCTTCGTTTCCTTCTCAGAATGACTATTGATTAAAATTATACACAGAGTAAAAACTTCAAAATGAAGACCATTCCCCGGAACATAAAGATCAGCAAGAGTGAGGTCATTGTGTAACATCACACCATTGTGACTCAGAGTGAATAGATCAGGGGAATATTCCTTTAGTCCTCCATTTCACAATTTTTCCTTTTTCAGGTTGTAGATGCTGGTGGAAGCGAGGCAAGTCTTCACAACATTCTTCCCACAATGGTCAGTCACAGTCACCTGAAATAAATGCAAAACCCTCCTTAAAATTTGAAATACAAATTTTTAGTTCAGGATTAAATTAATTGTTGGAAATATGGAGAAAGGGTAATGTTTGTCCAAGAAGTCATTCTAAAGAACGAGATTTAGTAGGTGTCAGACCATGCAGTAGCTATTGAATTTATGAACAATAATGGTGTAACACTAGGGGTCTACACCAGTTCGATAAATACCGGCCGTATCAGTACAGTCTGGCTGGTTCCCGAACCTGTTTTCAAAGCAGCACTCTCGGTTCGGTTCAATAAAGCTATACCCAGCTAAAAAAGTTGTTTTATTGCCAAGATTTGACAAAAAATTTCCACAAAATAATGAAATGAACTCGAGGCGGTGGATCAGCAATTACTTTCACACAAGCGCAGATAAACCATAATGAAAAAACACATGCACACAGTATCTTGTATTTAGTAAAAACTGCACATTTGTAAAATCCTTCTTTTAAGCCATGAAGTATTCTTATCCTGCAATTCCACTAACTTTTAAATATTCTCGCATGTCCCTCTTTATCTCTTTAATTAGGCATTTTGTTTTTAAAGTTCAGTTGACAAACTCCTGCAACTATCGTTTCAATCTATTTTCTATTAAACTAAATCTTTCCTTTCAGGTTCAGGCCAGAATTCAAAAATAGCCCCATTTGTCAATTGTGTAGCCTATAACAAGACAAGGCCAATGTTGGCATCCTTGCAATTCACAACATCAAATTCTCACATGGCAGAACAAGCGTAAAGACTCCTCAAATGCTTCTTAATTTATTTCAAGTGCGCGAAGTTCCCAAATATTCATTCCTAAATCAAGCAACTCCTCCTTAAGAGGAACCCCGACCAGAAATTTATTTATTTCACCAAAACTGAGCAACAAATTATTTATTTTTTAAAAACTCCAACCCCCAAGATATCAAATGGTCTCCCCCTACTTATCTGTAAGATGCAGTTATTTATTTGGGTGAATAACTCATTCAGTGGAAATACGCAAATAGGCAGATGCAAAAAGGATTATTTGAAACCACTTCAAGAATTAATTGTAAAGACGTGCATTTTGTCCAATTCGACGGCCGATTTGACTTGAAATTTGCCTGTGTGCAGCCCCATTGCATAAATTTGCATATATACAGCAGACTCCCCTGCGAGTAAAAATATCCAGGTAAAAGTACTTGCATATCCCGGTAACCTCCCTCTCGATTTGGAATCGACAAGAGCACAAAAACATAAGAAATATCAGTGTGAATGGATGTGACTGTAAGAAGGACATAGCAAAACGACCAAGGACCATTGGCCCACTAATTTTATCAACAACCTTAGCATAGCTATTGACAAAGACCAAAAGAAAGTTGTCAAAAAACAAGTAGAGGGTTGCCAACGCAAGTCTGGGAAAATTCACATATTCTGTGAAAATAGCAATAATGTACTTTGTATGAGGAAGCTATCTAAATATCAATATTCTATACAGCGACACATACATTCATAGGACCGAGCAGTGCACATTAAACCCTGCAGATGATGACAACAACAACTACGTAAATGGAATGCACCAGCATTCATAATTCAAAAATGTGATTTATCTACATCTGTTGCAATAAATACATGTATACAGTTGTGCCTTTAGATGGTCTGACTTATGAATATTTTGCACTTTTTAAAATATTGAGAAAAATATAAAAATATTCCTATTTTTGTTTCCGGGCTAGGACTCAGCCCCTTTTACATTAGCCCTGGGAACCATGCGTAGCATTGGTCATGGGTAATCCCATTCAAAATCATGAGATTTTGACATTGTGTTTGAAGAATTGGTCTGAATCAGTCAATTTCTCTCCAAGTTTTATGTAGGCCACATATTTCACTACTGACAGCACTAGTTTTGAAAGCATTTCCAAAGACCAGCAGCATGGTATAAGATACTTTTGAAATAGAGAAATGTCAAAAAATTGTGAGAGAAAGCCATGAGCCTCACTTTGACTCGAGATGTCACCATTGTGACGTCACAAGTATTACCTATGACATCATAGATGTTTGTTGTGACATCACTCTCTCTGGACCAATGAGAAGTGGCCATTTGTTCAATGTATAAGGATCGAAATCACTTTTCCAGTTTCAGACGACAATTAAACATTTATTCAAGTGACTATTTGAGATGAAATAAGGTGCAGTCAGCAGCAAAAAAGGTACACTTTTAGAATATATCACCAAATTAGTATAAAACACATGGAAAAAGAGTGAAAATTCAGTTTTCCCAGACCATTTCCTTCAAATCTCATGATTTTCCAACGGGAGGATTCATGACCCCTAAAGATGTAGCCTATATGGTCTAGTTGTGACTTTTCATAGTGTGATTGATAGATATTCTATACATTTTGAAATATTGAGAAAAATGTAAAAAAACTTTTTTTTTCTCATTTCTGGGCCAAAACTTCGCACTATTGCATGTACGTGGATCAAATTTGTTACACGTGTCACCTATATGATTAATTTGTGCCTTTTGTGGGTGTGATTCATGGATATTCTATACATCTTGAAATATTGACAAAAAAATATTTAAATTATTATTTTTTGTTTCCAGGCCAAAACTTGGCCATCACTGCATGTAGGTGAAATTTTATATAGATCACCTATATAATATTTTAGTGCCTTTTATTTTAGTGCCTTTTGTTGGTCTGCTTGATTGTTATTCTTAATGCTTTTTCAAATATTCTGACCCATACCTCACAACTTATTCCTTGTTTATGCATGAAACTGGTCCATATTATATGTGCATTGCCGTAGGGTGTGTCAATTTTTAATTTTTATGCAATTTCAAATAGCACTAGTGTCTAAAATGTGCATTTTGACCCAGAGAATCCAAATCTGTTCTCGAAATTGTGATACGACAATTCTTACCTACTTCAATTTTGGTTCAAAGTTTCAATATTTTTTTCGTTTTCTACCATTTTCGCCAATCGGCGGTTCTCTATAACTTTGTCAATATGTATCATACAGCATTCTAACTACCATGGTTGGAAAGCTCTCAAAAAGACCTTCATTTTGCATACCACCATCAATGGTCTAGGACAATATCTTGATTCCAAATGGCCCTTCAGCCTGCACTTCTTGGAATGAAAATGAGGCAGATTGTCTAATCCTATTAAAAAAAGACTTTGGAATTTTTTTCAATGACAATTGCAGTGATTCACATTCTCCAAGTTCCAGAATGACCAAATACAAATTTTTTTAAATTTTTACCATGGGAGTGCCTGGCTTGTGTGTGATGAAGTTTTAATGCTAACGTTAGTTGAAAACTCGTAAAATGTGAGATGAGGTCTCTTGCATTTCATATCATATCTTCGTCAGAATTTATTGCAGGGCAACATGAGTGATGCCACATGAAAGACAATACTCTTAGCATTCTCATGGTACCAATGATGTTGTCCTATATGTAATTCTTATGAAGTTAAAATATGAAGTATCACAGCCCCTCCATGATTTGTTTCAATAATTCAGACAAAATTTTGTATTAAAACTTCCAAGCTCATAAAGCAGGATTTTCCATAACCAAGAATTAAACAAATATTTTATTTGCTCATTCTGGAACTTGGAGAATGTGAATCAAGCAATTATCAGTGAAAAAATTCAAAAGCGTTTTTTTTTTAAGGATTAGACAGTCAACAACATTTTCATTTCTGAAAAGTGCCGGCCAAAGAGTCAGCGGGAGTCAAAATATTGTCATAGACCATTGATGTTGGTATTCAAAATGTAGGTCTTTTTGAGAGCTTTCCAACCATGGCAATTAGAATGATGTATGACAAGTAGTGACAAAGTTACAGAGAACCGCGGATTGGCGAAGATAGTCGAAAACGAAAAAAATAATGAAACTTTGAACCAAAATTGAAGTAGGTAAGAATTGTCGTAATGCCATTTCGAAAACAGATTTGGATTCCCAAGGTCAAAACGCATATTTCAGGCACTAGTGCTTTTTGAATTTGCATAAAAATTGAAAATTGACACACCCTAGTGCATTGGTCTTGTAAGGCCTTTCCATCGTTAAACGTATCTTGGCCTGCAGACGGGCATATGGCAGGGCGTATAGATAATTTACAACCAAGATCGGGCCACTATTGCAAATACTACATGCAATTTGGTTCACATCACTTTTATGGTGTAATGGTGTCCTTTAATAGCGTTTTTTCGCCGAAGGTTTGCTGCTACGCAGCCTAAGTTTTCCAAAGATATAACCAATGTAAGCGATTATGTAACAAATCAATCTTTATTTACCAGAGCATATGCACCATTACAATGAGAAGTAATTCAATTTCAAACAGTGCGCAAGTCATATTACATTTTACAGTGATGTGTGAATCTGTAATCACACATTATGCAGACATCACATCTTATTTTTATCCCACATAAAATTCTGACCAGGTACCAATGACTGACATTTCTCACGTGAAAGAGTATCAACATCAGTATCATACATCCAGATAGTAGAGGGCAAAACGTTTTCTCTGGCATATATAGAGCCACGAATAAAACGAACTTTGTTAATCGAATCCTTGGTCTTCAAAGCTAATTTAGTTTCCTTCTTAGAACTGCGATTTACTAAAATGACGTCCATAGAAAAAATCTCCAGATGAAGACTATTTCCGAAGGTATACAGATCAGCCAGAGTTATGTCATCATGCAACATTTTGTCATTATGACTCAGTGTGAAGAGATCGGGGGAATACTTCTGTTGTCCTCCGTTCCACAATTTTTCCTTTTTCAGTTTGTGAATGCTTGTCCAAGCAGGATAGGTCTTCACAGTACTCTTCCCACGGTTGTCTGTCACTGTTATCTGAAATGAATAAAACATCCTCTTGAAATAAGTATTTCAATTACATGTACAGGCATAAATTATCTGAACTGTTGTTGGGTTAAAACTCAACTGGTATTTGAGAATGGATAAATTGCAAGCAGTCAAAACGCACACTCTGACAATCCTTAATAAAATATTTTAGTAAAATTGTTTATCCGAAATACTTTATTTTACTAACTTGTGTCACTGTCAACAAATTTTTTTTATTGAATTCACTTTTATTATTTTTACACCACTGGACAGTATAGAATCATTGTTGTTCTTTTATTAGCTACAATAAAAATGTTGAGTCACTCTTGAAAAAGACTATCAATCCTCAAAAGGAACAGTCAAGTGAGGCTTGCAAAATTAATAATTGGTTTCCTAGATTATTCACTGGACGAATGATGACTATTGAACAAATAAAGAGACTTTCAGAAGCAATAAAATCTGCAAGCTTTGCTGCTCCATAAATCACATGGACGAATTCATGACTGTTATACGTGCTACTACACAACATTTATAACATGGGAAACCACAGGGTTTATAGAACTTTATCAACAAATCAGTGAATTAATTCTGCAAAGTATGGTGTTCAATGACAAACTGTGATAAAAAGAGATAATTCACCATTAAGTGATACAGGACATCATGTAATCATGTAATAATCATATTAGAATGACCATTAGCATGTTTTTTCTCTATTATTTTAATTTTCTCATACTTTTTCATATGACATGTCACAGACAAACAAGACTACACATTTTTTTAAAGGATTCACATATTTTTCATCAACAGAGCATGCAAGCAAAGCGGCTGAATGAAAAATAAGATGTCACTTGAATGATTGCCACACCTTTACAAATTAACCTTCTTTATCTTGAACTAAACATGGCATTGACACTTAAGAAAATATTAGTTTCAAGAACACAACAGTCAAAGAAAATTAAGGCCCAGCGAAGATGATGAGCAAGGCTGAATAATGAGACTTCTTTCTTACAATTATCATTTACTGAAAGATTGTGTAGTGCAACAAATCCTATGTCCTGGCAACAGTGCTCAATCAAAAATTATCAACAGGAATAATTTTGCAAGTGTTGCTACCACCAAAATTAATTATTTATATTATTTCTTGCAAAAAAAAAAATCCAGCAGTAGCATGAGATATCTTTGTTGTATCGGTGACATTCAAGGTTTGCAAAATAAATTCAAACTCTTCAAAAAATATCTGATTTTAGTGGTTCCAGAAAACATCAATGCCTATGTCAATGAGGGTTGATATGTATAACATGGTGATTAGAGAGGGACAGTACATCCCCATTATACACCCAGACCGCAGTTATTCATAATTTGAAGATTGTTTTGGGTATGCAGGCATAAGGGCCATGACCCTATCAACATGCCATTGATGATAGTTTCGAATTCAAAGACAAACTACAAGGTATCATTGACAAACAAGAAAAAAACTTAGCTATATATATTTATTCAGAAGCAATTACAAAAGTTATTGGGTGTTTCCTGTACATTTACAACTTGACACAATATTAGAAAGAGAAAACACAAAGGTCCAGAGAACCTGATGAAAAGGCTACAGTAATGAGTCTATCGTTGTGTGGACCACCAAATCTCTTCACCTGGCCATAGTGAAGGAAAATTATCAATAGGAATTTTTTTCCACCCACCATAATAAATCTTGACATCCAAATTATTTATATTATTTGTTACACGCAAAAATCCAGCAATGGTATGAGATGTCTTTGTCGTATCTGTGACATTCAATGTCATCTTGCTTTCTTCCTTGGTGTCAAAGTTTTCTAAAACAATGTCGACAGAATAAATCTTCAGCAGAACTTGCATTTCTGACTTGCACAAATCAGCCAAAGTCATGTCATCATATAACATTCTGTCATTGTGACACAGAGTGAATAGATGAGAGGAGTATTTATCTTTTCCTCCATTCCAGAGTTTTTCTTCTTTCACTTCATAAATGCTGGTGCCTGATGGATAAGTCTTCACAGTGGTCGGGCCAAAATGGTCTGTCACAGTGACCTGCAATATAAAATTGATAGCTCTAAAAAAAAGCCTTATTTTAGTTTCTGAATCAAGTTAGCCACTGATGATTCAAAAACTGAAGAATGAGCTGATATCAAAACAAGGACCTGGAATTGAAAATACAAAATATGGCTACTGCAGCTATAGTAGCCTATTTTCAAATAAAAGAATGTTAAAACTACACCATAATAAGACATTGATGTCTTATGTTACATACTTTGTTTTTAATCAGAAGTGGTATATCTGGCTACATATAACATCAGCGTAGAGTTTTTCGATTCAGTATACATACAGTGAGGAAAATAAGTATTTGACCCCCTACCATATTTTCTAGTTTGGGCACTAGCATTTGCTCCAAAAATCTGAAATTTCTCATGTAGATCTGGTCCAACTTTAGAAGACAGTAAATGCACAAAAATTAAGAGAAAGAAGCATTATGTAATATTTTTGCTTAAGAATCCAAATAGTCTTCGGAAATAAGTATTTGACCCCTTCGTTTGCAAAGGTTTTATCACCAGATTTTACAAAACAAACACTTGGAAAACTATTGTAACTGAAATATATTGCAATCGAAACCTATATTTCAATTGTTTTCATCCCATTTAATTTAGCTTTTTTTGCCCTCAATTACATCTCCTATAATTTTTTGGTAATTTCTTCATTTTGAAGATGCGTGGTTGAAAAAAAATATCACAAGACACCAGAGACTTGATTTTGTACTGATACTAGAGGTGCCGCCCCCGAGGTGCCGCCCCCGAGGTGCCCGTCCCCGAGGTGCCCGCCCCCAAGGTGCCGCCCCCGGAGGTGCCGCCCCCCGAGGTGCCCGCCCCCAAGGTGCCGCCCCCGAGAATACGAATCCACTGGCGCTAGTACGCATTTTGCACGTTAAATGGCTACGGAGAGGGTCCCCCCTAGCGGGAAACCCAAGAACTACTTGTTCACAGCAGCAAAGACGGCGGGAACCAGCCAGACGACCTCAACCAATCACATCGCTTCATTCCAATGGCAACCAGCTACTCTATCAGAGCTGATGTATAGGCTCTGACTATGTATCGATGGACTGGTCCCCCCTAAGCTACAGACAGGTGGGCCAGATAGCAGTGAAATGCATCATATTTAGTGATTTCTGCCTATTCTCCGCACTATATGCATCTATCTACAGTTGTTACAGATAGATCTAGCCCTTATCTATCTGCTACATCACCCTGACGCATTAGGATGGCATGTGTGCAGAGGTGGAGGTTGAAATAGGAGCTGAGTGGAGTAAACCACTATATGTCATGTTTAATGCTGGCAAAAGTTGACAGGAAGTCAAGGCTGACAGAAGTAGTAGTGTAGCCAAACAGTATCTGGACTCTGTTTACTTACACACAATGTCATTATCTGGACAGAGTACAAACTTACCACTGACATCACTGGCTGACATCGCTATAGCTGACTGACACCACTGGCTGACATCGCCATAGCTGACATCACTGACTGACACCAGTGGCTGACAGCACCAGCTGACATCACCAGCTGACATCACCGGCTGACATCACTGGCTGACATCACCAGCTGACATCACCGGCTGACATCACCAGCTGACATCACTGGCTGACATCACTGGCTGACATTACCGGCTGACATCACCTGCTGACATCACCAACTGACATCACTGGCTGACGTCACTGGCTTACATCACTGACTGACATGACCGGCTTACATCACCGACTAACATCACCGGCGGACATGACCGGCTGACATCACTGGCTGACATCAGCTGACATCACCGGCTGACATAACTGGCTGACATCACAGGCTGACATAACTGGCTGACATAACTGGCTGACATCACAGGCTGACATAACTGGTTGACATAACTGGCTGACATCACCGGCTGACATTGAATTACATCATTGACCATATCATAACTATCAATAGGGGAGCTCCAAAACACAGGACAGAACTCCCAATAAGAAGGAGAAGAAAGTGTAGCCACCTTGTGTAAATAGACAGTACTGCTACAGAGGTTGCCATGGAGATGGTAGAGTCGGAACTGGACGACTCGGAACTGGACGACACCTAGTATCCCTAAAGACTAGCCCTGCTGAATACAATGGTATGTAATACCGCCACTACTTGGTGTATAATATGGTCCTAATCTATGTTTTACCTAAAGTATCACATTTTCGATAGTTAAAAATAGCTGCATTAATACCATTTTACTTAAACCCTTATAACTAAGGTCTGACACATTTCCCAGCTTGCCAACATGGCTTAAATGAAAGCTGAGATTCTAAGGAACAAAATGGTATATGGCTCATAATTTCTGCATCAAAGTCCCACGGGGTTTATTTTCAGTCCATTTGCTCCCAGACTATACCACCAAAATTAATTATTTATATTATTTCTTGCACGAAAAAATCCAGCAGTAGCATGAGATATCTTTGTTGTATCGGTGACATTCAAGGTTTGCAAAATAAATTCAAACTCTTCAAAAAATATCTGATTTTAGTAGTTCCAGAAAACTTTAAGGCCAATGTCAACGAGGGTTGCGGTGCTCCGATTTTCAAAAAAAATTCACCTAATGGCCCCTCTCCTATTTTAAATACCATGCTCACTGCCATCCCCCCCACCCCAGAACACTGAGATGTTAATAACATTTTGAAGAAATATGGATAAACGATGCCCGCTAGTGTCAAAATGACACCAGGAGCCCCCCCCCCCTCTGAACTACCCAGTCTGGATCCACCACTGCTGCTGAACATAATATATGTATAACATGGTGATTAGAGAGGTGTAGTGTAGTATGCATCAACATTTGTGAAACATTGAAATAGCACTGTTCACAGATAAGTTTCAGGTTTATGAAACTTGATCGATGGCTTATTTGTGAACTGTTATATAAAAAACTATTGAATTGTATTCGGGTGTGCATCAAAGAAACAACAGCTTGTTCAGACAAGAGGGACACGTCCTAAAATCGTCATGATGATCAAGGGATGTGTCTATCTCTCATTGCAGCATGTGACTGTCTGCTGCGCATATAAAAGCTGGATAAAATACATAGATTGGTAAATATCGGGATGCAGAGAGGGCCGAAGATGTGAGCATTGTAGTGATAGACAGCAATTGCAGCTGTTGCTGGATCAGCAGCCTCAGATTCCGGCATCACATGTTCTAACCATCATTGCAACTGATTCTACTTCTTCAGTGTATTTTCACCAACAGAGACAAAAAGCCAGGTAGGCTATGTTATAATTTTATGTGTTGTACATATTTATCATATTTAATATATTATCCAAGTCTTTAATCAGGAAGTATACTAGGTGGCATGTCAAAAAGGTGAAAACGATTCCTGGAGAATGCCCTAACTGGCCGTGTGTCACAAGGTCGTACAATTTGCATTACATGGTGGTTTTGGACCAAAAATTTTTTTCATCAAAAAAGTCTAAATTAGGTCTTAAATAACCTATTCAAACCAAAAAACAGCGTAATTTCACAAAAATTAGGGCTGTTCGTCTTATTATTTGATTTTATTCACCGTACAAATCAATGTAAAGCTCAAACTTTAAAGGCATTTTTCTCAAAAACGACTATATTTCAGTAATGTTACTATAAAGTACAAAGTACTCCTTGTATCCCCATGAAATTTTCACTGAAGTTAGTTGAGACGATGGTCCTACTAATCAAAGCAACAAAAAATACGTCCTTTTCTCCAAAAGACTTTATATACGTCAATGAATTTATGTTACTGCGACAGAGAAAAAGCCTTTCTCAGACATCATGTTTAAAACTGTGCCAGAAGCCTGATTATTTTCCAAATCTCGAGTAAAATGTTTAAAAACATTGCCAAGACACCTGAGAACAAATTCTGATATCGCAAATAAGATATTTTAAGATATTTACATGACATATATCTTATATCAGTTATTGTCTAGTGCATGAGAAATCAACAACTCATGTGAGCATACCATTCTGGAGCTATCCATAGATTTAACCCATATGTATCTCTTTTTTTGGCTATATGACAGCAAGATTATCAAATGTGATTGTTATTTATTCGTTTGATGATATGGCCTGCCCTTTTTGTCCTTTTGGAAGTCCATTACATTAAGCGAGAAAATCTTGTACTCTTCAAGCATGCATGTGTTACATTTGGTTCAGCCTTATTCAGAGCATCACAAAAGTGAGAAAATGATAGAAAACATAGCAATATTTTATACCATAGTAAAATATAGCTCATGAGCATTTAGGTTATAACCTTATCCGCAGGGTGTGGTTAACCTACTTCTAGTTCTCGTGGTTTAAACTTAGAACCCCTCTCCAATTTTTCGGATTTTTGCAAGTGTTACGAAAAGTTCAGCCTAAAGTAGACAAGTAGCACACAAAGGAGTTTACCTGCAAGCAAAATCTGGTAAATGCTGTGGAAAATAGAACTTATGAGCATTTAATTGATATATTTGAACTTCCTAGCTTTAATATTAACAGCTACAGACTAAATCTAAGAAAATGTGTTTAATTTCTTTTGCCAGCGGGACAGGTTCATGTCGCTGCACATTAAAGGATCTTCAGAAGGCACTGTAACAGTTAGATAGAAAATTTAAGCTTGAAGAGCTTAAGTAGGAATCAGGTACTCCTGCAGAGAAAACCAGATTAAAATATCTTTTGTCGCTGGCAAGAAAACTCACTTTCTAGATGATTTTTTCAAATCTGACGTAACGCGGGACACAAAAAAATCACTTGTTTTCCTAAGGTTTTTGATGGCTAGAAGCCTCATTTTGTGACAAAGTTGACTTTCTAAACCTGATATGTAGTGAAGAAGTCAGGCCTTCCAGTGGTGTATAATATTGCATAATAGATATTTGTAAAGTACACGTAATCATCATTTAAATGAAATTTTCTGAAATTGTACGACATTATGACACGTGACCAGCTGTGATATGGAATGTTGATTGAAGAATCCACCGGAGTATGATGGTGTCTCAGCATTATTATATTGATTTAGTTAGGTAATGCTTTTAGCTTGAATGTCTCTGTGGGTGACAGTACACTTGAGGATGGTATTCATGTGTAGTATATGGGTTTATCACATTGGATTAATCTGACAATTGATAATTCGAATATTTTACATGTAGTGTTTGACTTTGGAATATTCATGGTAACATCATAGTGAATAAATCATTACTTAAGTTTAAACTATACTAACTTGTTTGTTGTTTGTGTTGCACAATCAAACTTAGATCGGTTCAGTATTTGTCAATTGCACAAGTTGTATTTCACCGTCATCTCACAATCCTCAATCATCATCAAGGTTGAGAACGGTATTTTAAAAGAAGAATATTTAGGAAGGAGAAGAAGATCAGAATTACCATTGAATATATATCTAGTACTCACATATTCCCAACTGTGCATATCTAACATTGCATATTCACTTACATATTTAGAAACAGATAAAATATAGAGGACCTGTAAGTTCCAGGCGTTTCCTCTATTACAGAGGGACAGTACATCCCTATTATACACCCAGACCCCAACTGGTTCATAATATAATTTGAAGATTGTTTTGGGTATGCAGGCATAAGGGCCATGACCCTATCAACATGCCATTGATGATAGTTTCGAATTCAAAGACAAACTTGGACGAAAGAAGAAAATACAAGGTATCATTGACAAACAAGAAAAAAATTATAATGACTTAGATATATATTTATTCAGCAGCAATTACAAGAAAAGTTACTTGGGTGTTTCCTGTACATTTACAACTTGACACAATATTAGAAAGAGAAAACACAAAGGTCCAGAGAACCTGATGAAAAGGCTACAGTAGGTCATGCGTCATAAACTGGTCCATTTTGCTTAACGAATCAAAAACATCCCATTTTTCAGTTTTATGATATTTTATCACAAAAACATAACACTACACAGTGCTTCAAATGGAACTTCATTACCTTGTAGTGCTGCAGAGGACCAGCCAAAAGGGCTTTATTTTGGGAGCAGGTGCAACCCGAACATACACAAATTATAATGGGTACGGAAACGTTCCTAAGGTTCTCTAGTTTAAGAATCTGCTGGAAGCAAGATTCAAATCTGGGTGCAAACTGAGTTATTTGGCCTCAAATGAGAGAAGGTTTAGGAACTTAAAAGTGACGCTTATACGGGTGTCAACGTTACTAACAGTTCTTGATTACTCAATACTCCCTTAGATTTTACTCTATAGCATGATGTTGCATACCAAATTGATGCCAAAGAGTTTCTCCTTCTAATGGTGGTCAGATTATGCTTCTATCTGTCTCCTAGTAACTTTCTTTGATGACCAACATGAACCCATGATCATTTACCAAAAATAATTTCTCGAAATGACATTTTCTAAATGCTAAAAATATTCTATAACACACCATATAGTTCCAAAGTCACAAAATGTCCCACCAATTGGTAGTCCATGCTGTTCTGAGTCATTCTGCACCTTGATAAGGATGTTAATTTCAAATTCCTTTCCTACAAAAATAATTTACACATCGTTGTTTGGGCTCGAAAATTGCCTTGCGAGTAAATACAGCATGAAATAAAGCATACATTTCACTTTTCTTAATGAATAGAGATCAAATATACAGCAACTAAATGGATGTAAGCAAATTTTTAATTTACCTCCTTTTATTTTCATTGATTTGGATGTTTAGTCTGTCAATTATCCCTTCAATACTCAGGCAACATTTAGATAGAGCCCGAAATAGACCGGAATTCATTTACCTGAAAGTGCTTTTGGAATAAAATTTCAAGCAACCAAGACAAATAAAAAGCTTTTTAAATGACCTTACATCCTGTATTTATGCACTTGGTAGTCTAATTAGGACAGGAGGAGGACACGGCAATGAGGTGAAGGACGATAGAAAAGGCCATCCAACATAGGCCCGGTGACCCGGCAAGAGCTGGATTCGAACCCTGGACCCAGCGATGTTATCATATATCACATAAATTAGAATTGTCTATATGAAATCAGCACCGGAACACTACACATTTATTTCTTTAAAAAGACATCGAATCTAACTTCTAAGTGAAAATAGCCAAAAAACGGTAAGAAAAAATAAATTTCCTTCAACCTTGGCATGTTCTGGACATCCTTATATGAATTAGCTGATCATTAATTCGATATAAGTATTCTTCTGGAAGACAGCTAGTCAGTGAATCAACAGGTGACAGTGGTTGAGAATAGATATTCATGAATAAGACGTCTTCATAGAGATATTGATGCTTGATTTCGTATGTGCCTCCCTCTATGCCTTGTTCTGGTCACGCACATGGATTTTTTGATGAGATAGGAGAGACGATATAAGTCCCCAACATGATGGAAATTTACCCCATGTGGGGGATATTTTATTTGCCCAGCATAGAATCTGATACAAGGGGCCTCCAATTTACACCTAGTCTGAACGACTGCAAGCTCAGATTTTGCTCCTAAGGATGCATTAAAATGACTTATGTTCGTCAAAAGCATCATTTTGAGATGTGCTGTGTCCAGATTAATGCTAGACTTGCAAGGACAATGTGCTTAATTTTATATGGAAAGTGCACTAAAATCCCAAAATATGATATCTGAATGGTGCACATGAACTGAAATAACTGTCTGGCAAAACAAAATATGAGCAGCACAGTACAGAGAGGCCGATTTCTTCATTTCACAATATCGCCAATCCGACTCTGCCAATCCGACTCCGGCTCCACCCCCGAAACTTCCTGACATGCTTCCACTTTATAATGAATAACTTTTTAACGGATGAAGTTTATTTGAAACCGACAACAGTTCTGTAAACTAGGGAATATTTGCTTTCAGTAATATCAAATATATTGAAAATATCATTTTAGACATAGTAGCAATGATCTATTGATGTTGTTTTTAAAATTCATGTAACGGCTCCACCCTTTTAGTGCACCAGTTCATGACGCATGATCAGTAATGAGTTTATCGTTGCGTGGACCACAAAATTCTTTGACGTGGTCGTAGGGAACGAAAATTATCAACAGGAATTTTTTCCCACCCGTCATTAAAAATCTTGACATCCAAATTATTTATATCATTTGTTGCACGCAAAAATCCAGCAATGGCATGAGATGTCTTTCTCGTATCTGTGACATTCAATGTCATCTTGCTTTCTTCCTTGGTGTCAAAGTTTTTAAAACAATGTCCACAGAATAAATCTTCAGCAGAACTTTCATTTCTGAATTGCACAAATCAGCCAAAGTCATGTCATCATGTAACATTTTGCCATTGTGACTCAGAGTGAAGAGATGAGGCGAGAATTTATCTTTTCCTCCATTCCACAGTTTTTCCTGTTTCATGTCATAAATGCTGGTGCCCGAGGGATATGTCTTCACAGTGGTCTCACCAAAGTGGTCTGTCACAGTGACCTAAAAAATAAAATCAATATATGTAAAATAATTTTTTTTTTTAATTCGCAAATAAAGGCAGTAGCGGATCCAGGATCCCCCCCCCCCGTCCGACACTTTCTGGATCCGCCCTGAAAGGTAACTACAAATGAAACCAAAAAGTGCAGTCTCAAGAATGAGCAAGTACCAAAACAAAATCTCCAAATGGAAAGTACCAAATAAATTATGGTCTTTGAGTCAATAGTGCCCAAAATTCCAAGCACCTGAAAGTCAATGATAATGCGTAAAAGAATGTGTAAAAAGATGTTGATGCCTTGATGCCTCATTTTATAGTCTCTGTTCTATTAAAATTAATAACAGGCTAAAACATTGCACCTGAGTTGTTCCAGTTCACATAGATAGAACAATGTGATTGGGTGTGGTTCACAAACACCGTTCAGCAATAAAAGTTTCTGGAGTGGTATGTCCACACACTATTGGTGTCGGAACTTTTGTATAAAAGCGTATTTGTCAAGTTTCTTTCTGCTAGGGCACCTCAGTGCGCATGCACTGCTAAGCTCTTTCAGCAAAGTTTGGCATTGACTGTCTTTTTGTGTGGTTAAGACGTGTGTAGGCCTATGCATTGTGTTGAATTTGCAATGTAACTCTGTATTGCCAGTGTATGCTTTTGGAAACAATTACAAAAAACCAAAAAAAAAAGGTTTTTTCTTTTCCTGGTCAATACTCTGTCACTATTGAATGTGCATGGATGAATTTGATACGGATATGGCCTATCTGGTTTGGTTGTGACTTTCGATGGTCTCATTAATAGATATTCTATACTTGATACTCAAATGACAAGATAAGGGAGCTCCAATCCACAAAGCCAATTTCACCATGGTAATCCGTAATCGAGTATGAAGCACCATATACAAAACCTTTGTATGTGAAATTAGGTATATTTAGGTCTCTTCACAGCCTAGTGAGTAACCTGATATGTGTCTACACACTGTTGTAGATATTCTCCATTAGTGAAAATCTGACATTAAAAAAAGCATATATATTCAGAAACAAGAATCCGAGGATTCAAACCCAGGGTTCTGTTGGGAATTAGCAATTAAACATAAGATCCGTGGACAGGGGCGGATCCAGGATTTTTCGAAAGGGGGGGCGCGGCAATACTTATAACATTGGAGTCTCTAAAAAAAGTTTTTTTTCCAAATAGCAATATGAAGGATTTATCTGACAAAAGGGGGGGCGCGCGCCCCTTGTGCCCCCCCCTGGATTCGCCTATGGTGGATACAAGATCAAAGTAGCACTGCACTGCGAAGTGCAATCACCTTTGACACCTGTCAGATTGACTTCAAGTGCTGTTTCTCAATGGCAATTTGGTAAACTGACTGTGAAAAAACTATTTAGAACTTGCAGAATTGCAATTAGCATTGTTAGACTGCTTCGGAGAATATATGCACTGCAAAAAGCAATTGCCAAATGCATTACAGGCCTTCCTTGAATCGCATGGACGATCGTCACGTGGGCGACATTATAATGCAAAGTCAGCTTGAAAACAGCCCCTCAAGACTCAAACGATCTATTACACAACAAACTACTAAAAATTTGAAAAAAACAAAAACAAAAAACCACAACAAACCATCCCCAATTCCACAACACATTTTAGTTCACCTCTATATGAACACAAAATGGCCCACTTGACACAATCCACACCTATATTAAGGCCGGGAAAACTTTTTCCCAAAAAATCTCTCAGACTGATTTTTAGATAAAATTACCCTTGGGGAACCCAGAGTAAAAACTGTTCTATAAATGTGTAATTATGGTGCCTAAATAATAACCCTTAATATAAACAATAATGTTTGAAGACGCTATTATTCAGAAAAAGCTTGAATTGGAAGCTTTTCCTCAAAACTCCCGAAGAGATGGATGATAGGGATGTGCATCAAACAAACCTCAACATAGTCAAGGCGGTGGGTGTTAAATAGTAGAACAATCGCTCGCAAGGTGATAAAACCATGAAACTTGGCACAAACGTTCAGAAGGACCTACTCTACCATTTTAGGCCGGGAGCCATCTTGAGATTAGCGTTGTTCCCTCCGCCATCTTGGATTTCAAAATGGCCGCCATTCTGAACCTATTTTAATCAATATCTCAGGAACTATGATAGATAGAGAGTTGATTTCAATGGCTATGTCCTTTATATCACCTTCCCAATTCATAAGGGGTACTTTGGAACTATTTTGATGGCAGCCATATTGTATTTCAAGATGGCCGCCATTAAAAACCTATTTTCTACTGTATCTCAGAAACTAATTGAGTTAGAGACTTCGTTTCAGTATCTATGTCCCATTTTTGGGGTCAAGGAATCAGTAGCACTCATTTTAAAAGCAATTGAGTGGCATCCACATTGAATTTATTGATTGTAATTACCAGGATGAACCATTCTCACTCTATCTTCGGTGTTAAAAAGCTGGAAACACCATTTTATTGTACTATTCAATCATTTACAGGGACTGTCAGTCACTTACAATAGCAGTAAAACGATTTTCAGCTCTTGATATAAAAAACCTTTAATGTCAAGGTTTCAGAAATAGAAATTTTATTCTAAGAAATGCCAATGCTGTAGCCTTAAACAATTTTTTTCAACAATATGAAAGAAGTCTGACCCGGTCAAAGCTTGTATCAGTGGAGATATCTTTCATACTGCATTTGCATTTCTTATCCTGACTGGCTCCTTGATAGTGGAAAAGCATTGTCTCGCATGCTACTTACAAGATTCAGATCCAGCGTATGATAATTTACAGGATCTCGAGGAGAAGATACAGTTACGCAGTGTGAAATACCAAGAATTACCGAATATGAAGCAAGAGATAACCTTTTTCCTGAAATAATTAACAAGTGCCAGATATTTGACTGCAAATATAAGTTGTTGTCCAGTAGAAATGAATTGGTAAACATTCTATTAGGATGACTATTAAAAATAATTTAAGAAACAAAGGAGACAATGAAACAACTTTGACGATTATTCAATTGGACCACAATATCAGTATGAATCAGTTGAAAACCCATGAGGCACACTTATCCTCTGATATGTTTTCAAAAAAAGGTGTTTGAATTGTCGAGCTGATTGTTAGTGTAACTTAGAAGTAATATCTAAGATACTGAGGGTGAAAGAACTTTGACTTGATTGTCAGAAAGAAGTTATTTCAAATGTAACCAAGAACTTCATTTTGTTTTATGACAACCAAGTACGCCGTTAAATCTTGGTAAAATTGTCTCCACAAAACAGCAATTTAGACTGGGAACAATAATCTGACGAATGGGAGACCATTAAATATTTCTTTTGCTGTTACAATATTTTAGATGTTAAAAAACATGGTCAGCCAGCCTGTGAAGGTGTATAGTATGAGAAAAAGTTAACCAAGGCAATGTACCAATCATTGCATTTATTGTTTGTGATAAAATACAGACATGAGTTTTCAATGATTATTGAAGCTAGAAACCAGCAGAGGTGATTCTCAATCCTTCAGAGCCAATTCCTCAAATTGAGGTTGTTGAAGTCATTATTTTTTGCTAATGCAAATGCTGTCTATCTTCTAAAATTGACTCCACCTTTTCCCTGGTCTATTCCAATCTTTATGTATGTGGCCCATTGCCACCAATTATCGGCCTTCTTATTTTGTAAATAAGCTCTTACGACAACAAAAATTAGGAGTCACCATCGTTTATAAATATAGATATTGGTTACAAGCATAGCAGCTTTGACATTGTAATAAATCAGCATATAGGGCATAAATTTTGTTAAAAACTACACTGATACAACATTGTAAGAATGTAATAAGTTGTAGGGGAGGAGTATAGAGGATGTGGGTTTGTGGGCTGGACTTGACGACTGCTTGATCAATGTCATATTGTCACAATGTCATAGCCCGAAACCAAGTACTTTTTTCGGGTTAGTGTGCACATAAGTATATACTTCAACAGCTAGGCACTATTTGGTAATGGTAATAGTTTTTTTTTGAAGTCGCATTCAAAGAAGCAATGTCTTGAGTTTTTGTATCCATGATCAAATCAGCTACAGTAGCTCATCCTGAATTTATGATCGAATGTCATCCTAATGAACAATTACGAGAGAGTGTTACAGGCAATTTCATTAGTACGCGATTCTGAGGATCTATGCACACTAAATACATTGCATTTTTGCTTAATCTGATTGGATTAGGGACAACAGAACGTCACACAGCTAATATATGAAACGTAGCATGCTGATACATTGCATTGATCCCTCACTGCTAACTGTGAATGAGCAGAATCGCATGGTAATGAAATCACCTGTAACGGGATTTAGACATTACCTGCTTTTCTTTACATATTTGTAGTGTAATAAATTTTTACAAATAATTTGTAATATGTTTTAAATGTAAATACTGACACATATGAACAGAGTCTTGCTTGTGCTACAAGACTTTTTCAGATGACATTTTCCAATCAAGTGAGCTTCAAGTCAAGGGTCTCAGCACACTTAGCAGTTAGCACAGAATAAGCAAGCCCAATAACAGGTCAGCTATTACAGAATGACTCAAGAATGTATCAGTTGTTGACATGCTTGATAAGGCCAATAAGTGAAAGTCTGTCCAGCAAAGTTCAAACCGGGAAGTTGGAAAAGATCCGAGAGAAGTACAAGTCAATTCTAGATGATGGAAAGTTTTTGCAAAGGAAGTTAAAGGCTGCAACAAAAGCATATTTTTGATTTCATAGCATGAAAAGATGTTTGTGTTTAGATAAAAACTAATTGGTGTCTACACACGAAGCGCTAATATTGAATTAGTCTTATGAATAAAACCAAAACAAAGTTTTTATATGTTTTTTTAATTTTAAGAATGCTTGCTGGGTATATTCATGTATTGTTTTTATTTTTTAATTCTTTGTATTGATGATTTGTAGTCTCCCAGAAAACGAAAGAATCCACTGACATCATCTTTAAGGCTTTTTAACTCCAAAAAAATAATGAAAAATATTTAAATAGTAGTGAAATGGAGCAACTAAGGGGGAGAAATTAAAATACTGTATGAAAGTGACCTCTACTGGCATGAGGTAAAATAAACATTTCTTTGAGTAAATTTTCAAATATGATACCTTGATTTTTAAAAGGTATCTATAACAAGAGTTGTAAATCTTTTTACTGTTGGTGTAAGTGACTGACACTCAGAAAATGATGAAATAGTACAGTGAAATGGTCTTTCTCGCTTTTTAACTCCAAAATATAGTGAGAAATGGGTCATCTTGATAATCGTTATCATAATATTCAATATGGATGCTACTCAGTCTCCTTTGAAATAAGTGCATCTGACTCCTTGACCCTAAAAATGGGGAAATAGCTACTGAAACGAAGTCTCGAACTCAATTAGTTTCCGAGATACAGTAGAAAATAGGTTTTTAATGGCGGCCATCTTGAAAAACAATATGGCTGTCATCAAAATAGTTCCAAAGTACTCTTTGTGAATTGGGAAGATGATATAAAGGGCATAGCCACTGAAATCAACTCTCTATCTATCATAGTTCCTGAGATATTGATTAAAATAGGTTCAGAATGGCGGCCATTTTGAAATCCAAGATGGCGGAGGGAACAACGATAATCTCAAGATGGCTCCTGGCCTAAAATGGTAGAGTAGGTCCTTCTGAACACTTGTGCCAAGTTTCACGCTTTTATCACCTTGCGAGCGATTCTTACACCCATCACCCTGACTAACATCAACACACAAATAGGAAATGTTACAACACTGATTTTACACAAAATTTAATATCTGGGCAAGTGAACTTGTACACCATGTCTGATATGACACCCATGAATTAATTGTTTCCTCAATGGTTGCTTATACAACTATGAACATGAACATTGTTATTTTCTTGACTACCACGAATGTGCTGTATCTGTAGACATCCCAGAAATTCCCGGAACAGAATTTTAACAGTGTTTGGGAGCACTACAAATTTAATGGGGATAAGTTTTGTGATCTGTATTACGAAAACAAATGGAAGTTCACAAGTGCTCTACCTGTGTTGTATTGTTTTTCAAGAAAAACGAAAAATAACCAGATGTTATCTGAAACCACTGCAAAGATGCTATGTGCATTTAATCACCTTGAAATAACAAAAGCTTTAGAATTGAAAGACAATATATCAGCCAGGACTGCACAATGATCAAAGTTGTCAGTTCTAACATTTTTAGTCTATTTCCCTGGGTGATAACAAACAACGAGTGCTTTTTTTATTTTCAATTTATTGCTGCTCATATTCATAAACATCTTATTCATTTTCATTCCGATAACAGAAAAAGCTTTGGGGTTTCTGGAACAATTTAAAACATTCAAATTAAATATTAAATGTCAACCAAAGCACATGCGTCTAGCATATACATCTTAATTTCTAGAAATCTTCTCATTTGATTACGATGGACCATTTAAGTTAGTGGTCAGTTAAAGATATAGTTGAGATTAGTTCACTTCATTTCTTCCACCAACTGATTTTTTGACCAGGTACCAGTGATTGGCAATTCTCCTGAGAGATAGCAATATAATCAGAACCTAAAATAACTATGTCTGAGGACTTGACTTTCTCTGTGGCATATATAAAGCCAACAATTAAATTAATTATCTTCCTTGAATCCTTCACGTTCAAAGCTAATTTCCTTTCCTTCTTAGAATGATCATTGGTTACAATGATATCCATAGAAAAAATTTCAAGATGAAGTCCATTCCCTGAAGCGTACAGATCAGCCAGAGTCATATCATCATGCAAGGCCTTGTCATTTTGACTCAGAGTAAATAGATCTGGAGAATACTTCTCTTGTCCTCCATTCCACAGTTTCTCCTTTTTAAATTCATAGATGCTGGTGCAAGCGGGATAAGTCTGCACAGTACTCTTCCCACAGTGGTCTGTCACAGTCACCTGGAAGAAAATCATGTCTTCTTAAAGTAAAAAATTTATAATTTTTGAAATTGATCATTAGTGTCACATAACGGCAGAAGGCACATGTTTCCCAACAGTACATCTGAATAATGAGCTATTAATCCAGCCTGTACCAGGTGCGAAAATTGTTACTTGGAAAATGTTACAAGACGGTAGCACTCTTAAGAGTACTTTGGTCTGTCGCCATTTTAAGGTAATGGAACATCTTACATCAAAAGGGTTGTAAAATGTAGGTCTCATAAACTGCCCCTACAACTACAAGACAGACATTTCTGGGAAACCATTCCACGTGCTATTTATAGGTGTGGGTCACTCATGCATGATGCAAACAAACTGACTGCAGGCCAAGTATCTGCATTATGTACTGGACAGATCTTCACCCTTAATTGAATCAGTTCTTCGTTGTGGTCATTGGAAAGCATGCATAGTTTTTTCCTTTATCCAGCAAAAAGACGGACAGCAAGACAGACGGATGGACTGACATACGTAACGCAGATGAAAACATAAGGCCAAGCCTACGGTGGGTCTATTAAGACAGATGTTGTCTGTTTGTTTGTGTTTTACGCCTCAGCAGCGCCTTAGTGGGCTATATCGAGGCAGGCGATCGCCGTATGATGATGAGATGAGAAGACTGTGAGTCTGGCACATACTCTTATTAATTCAGGGATGCCCAGGGTCTTTCAGTTGCCCCAGCACAGAATACTGGATACAACCCGGCTCCATTTAATGCCCCATGGGCTCGGACTAAAGTGAGTTGCCGGGCTAATAAGACAGAATGTAAGATAAACAAAGATGGCTTGCAAGTAAAAGCGATAATGAAGGAATTCATTGACATATAATGACATGTCACAACAGACTTATGTGCCATATGTAACCAGTCTTATTGTGTCTACAAAACAGTTTTATATAGGATTACAGACATATACTTTTCATTGATGAGTGACTTCAGAATGTCCACATCAATGAAGTCTGTAAGCCAATGGTCCAGCAAACAGTATCTTTATTGTGGTTGTTGCAACTTCACAGGTGTTGGAGATTGGAAGAGCTTTTTCAATTAAATACAGCCCTTTGACCTCATTCAACGGGCACGATGAAGTTGTTATTTCTTACATTTCTGCCTGAATCTATTTTTCACCCGGAGTGAACAATTCCTAGACAGACAAAACACAACATTTTCAAGTGTGGTTTTGAACATATATTGCAGTTGTTAAAAAATTAATTCCAAGCAAGAAAACAAGCAATAACCAATGTAGCAGAAAGACAGTATATATTACTGTTAATTTGACTTAACCATTTATAATTTTGCTTAAAAATTAGATTTCGTCCTAATACAGCTGCAACCAGTTAAATCTACATGCATATCATTTTATCCACCATCTGATTTTCTGACCAGGTACTATAAGCTGGTGACAATTCTGATGTGAAACAACAGCAAAATCAGAGTCATCCATCAAGAATTCATAATACACTAGTTTCTCTGTGGCATATTGAAAGCCATAAATAAGCTCACTAATCTTTCTGGAATCTATGGTGTTTACAGTCAACTTCCTCTCCTCCTTGTAATGAGTATTGAATAAGATGATGTCCATAGAAAAGATCTCAAGAAGCAGGTCATTCCCACAGGTATACAGATCAGCCAGGGTCATGTTATCATGTAATAATTTATCATTGTGACTCAAGGTGAATAGATCCGGGGAGTATTTCTCGTCCTCCATTCCAAAGTTTTTCCTTTTTCAAGTCATTGATATTTGTGCGAGCCGGATAAGTCTTCACAGCGCTCTTCCCCAAGTGGTCAGTCACTGTTACCTGAAATAAATATAAAATTTAATTGAAAATTTGAAATACACATTTCTGTTATGAAGGAAACAAAATATTGGACAATCAAACAACAAGAATGAAATGGAAGCCCTGGAGCAGAGGAAGTCTTGCACACCAATGTTGAGACACACAAAGCACAAAGTCTGAGATGAATAATAGGAGCAGTATTTTCACACAAACACTGACACTTCACAAATGTTTATAATCCACAGAAAGTCATTGAACGGCTTCAGCATTTCAATCTCAACCGCATCACTATTATTCAGCCACGGTGAATAGCCAATTAATCCAAGCAATTAATAGCATCAAACAGAGAGCTATTAATCCCATTAATTTTTGTCTTATCGAGAGGTTAGTTGTGTTTTACGCCTCTGCAGCACCTTAGTGGGCTATATCGAGGCAGGCGATCGCCGTATGATGATAAGATGAGAAGACTGAGAGTCTGGCACATACCCTATTAATTCAGGGATGCCCAGGGTCTTTCAGTTGCCCCAGCATAGAACACTGGATACAACCCGCCTCCATTTAATGTCCCATGGGCTCGGACTAAATTGAGTTCCGGGGTGGGATTCGAACCCACGCCCTCAGAGCCAGTGGTTGTGCAAACAAGCACTCTTAACCATTAGGCCACGGAGGAACTCTCTTATCGAGAGGTAGTGCATCTACAATTCCACATGAAACATTTTTTGTCCTTGATTAATTTTTCTTAAATATGACACAAAAAATGTGCTTCCAAGCGACTTAACTACAAATCATTGATAGACAGTTGTCCATTACGGCCACATTTAAAGGTGGAACAAAAAACATAAATCCATAAGTTGTCAAAGAAAATATTTTCTACATGTATCTCTCTATCTCTATCTATGACCGAAATCTCTAAAACTGTGATTATATGCAGGATTGCTCTGGTTTTACAGCTGTTAGGCCTGATCACCATACCATTGACAATAATTCTGCAAAGTTTGCACAATATTTTTACTTTCTCACATACTTCTTATAATTTGGTGTCTATAGACAAAAAAGACCACACACTTTTTTAAATGTTTATTCATTTTATTAGACGAGCATGAAAGCAAAGCAGCTGAATGCTGAAGAAATGAAAAATAAGTCACTTGAAATTTTTTATACTTTGACAAGTTCTTTATCTTGAACTAAAAAATACACCGTTTCAAATGCCTCGTACACTTTTATATGTGATCGTCAGATTCTTCATCTTCCAAAAAGGCTATAAACACTTGAAATGCTATTCTCAACTTCTCAAAAAGGTTATGTACACATCTGAATAGATGAGAAGTCTTTAAAAGTACTTATAATGATACACTATACAGCCCAATATGGCTTCATAGTATCAAGTAGACACAGCTTATAATATTGTTAATTACAGAAACACTTCCAGAACGATTGATCAAAATCATTTGAACACCAAAGTTTAAATTTACGATTTGTCAAAACAACAGTAATCAAGTCAAATATACATCACTTCTTCCACCATCTGATTTTCTGACCAGGTACTACTAGCAACCGACAATTCTTACGTGAAACAATGTCAAAATCACATTCATCCATCATCACATGATGGGGCCATAATTTTTCTGTGGAACATAAAAAGCCATAAATAACATCACGAATCTTCCTGGAATCCTTGGTGTTCAAAGTCAATTTCCTCTCATCCTTAGAATGAATATTGAACAAAATTATGTCCATAGAAAAAATCTCAAGATGAAGATCATTTTCAGAAGCACAGAGATCAGCCAGAGTCATGTCATCATGTAAAATCCTGTCATTGTGACTGAGAGTAAATAGATCAGGGGAGTATTTCTCTTGTCCTCCATTCCACAGATTTTCCTTCTTCAAGTCGCGAATGCTAGTGCACGCAGGACAAGTCTTCACCATAATCTTCCCACAATGGTCCGTCACTGTTACCTGAAATAGATGCAAAATCATTTTGGAAGTTCATCTGAGTAAATGAGATTGAGTTTGTATAGGACCCTGGGACAGGTTCTGGAAGTCATTTATGTTTACTCTGTTAAGGTAGCTCGCTACTCATGTGAAATGGTTGTTAACGCACATTCACGCGCAGCCAGGCAGGCCCTATCTATCGTAACGTCACCAATGCAGCAGGCTCTGCTGAGACTGCTTCATCATCCTTCTGCAATTCTGATAATTCCATGCGACAGCCGCTTCGTTTTCCATTTGCGCCACTTCTATCAGGGCTAGAAACTTCTCGTTTGCAGCATCGGATTCACCGTGAAGTGTACTATATGCTCAAATTATTTCAGCTTTCTGGCGTGAATAGAAAATTTCTGGAGGTAATTCTCGGCAAGCATGTCTAATTTCGCAAAAATGACTCTGTTATATAAATAAATTTTTATATCAATTTCCAGGCCCGTTGGAAGCCTTGTCAACATCATTATATTGTTCCTCACTTAATTTGGAAATAGATGACAAAGAAATGGAAAATTCTATCTAGTCTTTTTTTTTTAACGCTATGATTCATAAAAAGATAAACATTTCTAAATCGAAACTTTTGTTCCGAACCTCTAGAAAAGTTCTTTAAACCAAATATATCTTCCTGGAAATTTAATAAGCTTTTCCATAAAACTTACCTCTTTAATTCCATGCTTCATTTAATAACATAGGATGAATGCCCACTGAACGGCAGGGAAAACTTCCCAGTAAAAAAATTAAGAAAAAAAATTAGTTTTTCAGGTTTGCATTGACTGACTTTCTTTTACATAACCTCAAATATTTTGAAAGAAAGGCTGGTAGCGACCACTTTTATATATATATCCTTGCTATAAACTGTATTTCGGGACATTTTAAACTATTTTTAAGAAATCCTATCTTGGAAAGTTCACGAGTATCGAGCCACCTTAAACTGAACAACTACAAATAGTAATTCAATGAAACTCCTGGTCATAGCACTTGAGCAGAGCCTTCAGTGAATAAGTTAGACACACCCCAAAAGCTCGCCAAATAATAGGCCTTCACACATGTTATGCAAATGAGGCCGATTTCACCGATCCACGGACGTTTTGTAAGCCTTATAGACTTGAAAGTTGTTGGGAGTAAACAGATCTCTCCGAGACTTCTAAAATGATGGTTGCTACGTCTCTGAGAACCTAATCGTTTTTACTTGCATGTACAGTACACTGTCGTTAAACATTTGAAGTGGAGAGAAATACTGCACGCTGATTGGCTGTGATGCTCAGATGTAAAATTTTATGATAATACGCAGCAACAGTCTGATTCATCTGCACATGGGGTAGATTCCCAGGGTCGTTCTCAGGTGTACTTGAAAGACAATGAAGTTACCAAAACCAGAACCGCAAGCGGTTTCAACGCTCGTCTGTTAATGTGAAATCTATCAATGTGTGCCAGATTATCACCCACAGGCTAATACCTAATTTTATAACCCAAGCGATATTTTAAGGTTACAATGGGCAGTTCAAGAATGAAGAAAGATGGCTGCCAAAATGGCCGCCATCTTGGATTTCTCAACATGTTCCTGATCCATACCCACAGGCCAATACCTGTACCAAATTTCATAACTGTAAGTGAAATATTAAGGTCACAATAGGCAGATCAAGGCTGAAGAAAGATGGCTGCCAAAATGGCCGCCCCAAAATGGCCGCCATCTAGGATTTCTCAACATGTTCCCAATTGATACCCACAGGCCCATACTAGTAACAAATTTCATAGCTCTAAGCGAAATATTGAGGTCATTATGGGCAGTTCAAGAAATGAAGAAAGATGGCTGCCAAAATGGCCGCCACAAAATGGCCGCCATCTTGGATTTCTCAATATGTGCCCAATTGATGCCCACAGACCCATACCTGTACCAAATTTCATAACTCTAAGCGAAATATTGAGGTCACTATGGGCAGTTCAAGAAATGAAGAAAGATGGCTGCCAAAATGGCCGCCATCTTGGATTTCTCGACATGTTCCTGATCCATACTCACAGGCCAATACCTGCACCAAATTTCATAACTTTAAGTGAAATATTAAGGTCACAATAGGCAGTTCAAGAATGAAGAAAGATGGCTGCCAAAATGGCCGCCACAAAATGGCAGCCATCTTGGATTTCTCGACATGTTCCCAATCCATACCCATAACCCCATACCTGTACCAAATTTCATAACTCTAAGTGGAAAACTAAGGTCACAAATGGACACTTACAAAAACCTTAACCGGGACAACGAGGACGAGGACGACGACGCCGACGCCGATCGAGTGACGACAATAGCTCTTCGTTTTCAAAGAAAACAGACGAGCTAAAAATCATGTGCAAAATCTTTACAAAAATCGGTAAATATGAGGATTATAAGGTCAAAAATGTCACACATCACATTTTTACTTACCCATTCTTACCTACTAGTTGGTGGGTTAGGTCAACAAAATAGGTGGTTGACTTCACTTTCTGATGCAAAGGTCCCCTTTGGCACTGATGTACCTTAGGGTCATAGGAAAAGATTTATCCAAAGACACAAGTGAGATCACCCCCTGGATTGGAAATACAGCCATTTTCCAAAATGGCCGCCAAAAATGCAAAAATTCCAATATATTTGCTTCTATTTCAGCTACAGAGACAAGATTAGTGTCAAAATATACGTTTGTGGGGTCCAGGAATCCATTGAAATAGTTCCTGAGTATTAAAAACCAATAATTACACAATTTATTGTTGCCCCTGCTTTAAAAATGGCCCTGAAGCAAGGTTGGCGACACCAAGGCCACTCTTAGTGAACATTTTGTGAAACTTCGATACCATTAGGTTGCATGATCTACCAACAATGTTGGAGATCAATCTCTACTCAAGACCAACATACTCTTACACAATTGAAAATAAGATATGCTCAATACCAGCTCTATTAAACAATATTTATGTGGTCTTCAAAGCCTCGATCCATCGCATTTTGGCATATATATATGCATTTTACAATAATTTTGCCTAATCATAATCTACATTAAGGATATTTACTTTCCTGATATCAGCAGAAAAATCAGCTTTTACATAGACAGCATCAAGCTGTTGTTCTATTTAATTTCAGTTATCTCTTATCCTACATTGTGTCAATTTACAATTTTTTTCATCATCACCTAAATTTCATTTTAATAGTCCTGTAATTAAAGCATTGTACATGTAAGCTCAGTAAGTGAAGAATGTTTTAAATTAATTTTGCTGTACATTTCAGATAATAGTGTTATATAATAGTGTTATTTAAGGCAGTTGTCCAGTCACTCCTGTAGGGTCAATCACGAGACACACTCCACAGCATCTTCTCATATGCTTAGCTATCAAAGTCACCAAGAAAGTACCTCACCAAGCCCAGAATCAGGAGTTTCCACTGCTGGTGTTAAAATATGTTTTGGGTAGAAAATTTTGGTGTTTGTACAGGATTCAAGAAATTTCTTGACTAGGGTGGAGAAAATTCATGGTTTGCCATGCCATAGTTCGACATTTTGTACACTCAATGAACAGAGGTAGCATGTGTGACGTGGCTGAGGGATATGAACTTGGATAAGGAATAGTAGCAAAGTACGCTGCCCAGTGCCCAGGATATCCAGTTACTTTCATGTCTTTGTTTTCTACCCTTTCTCGTCATAACCACTTTGATGACCAATGTTATTAGGCATAAAATTGTAAGATGGTACATAACCTTTTAGAGATGTCATAAAATTTAACTTGCCTTTATTCCCACTTCAACGGGATCAAGGTTGTCAGTTTAACTTCTAGTGGTTTGGTTACGTGCCGAAGAGCTGGTTGATGCAATGCATGTTCCATGGATAAGAAAAGTACACATAGCTGTAGAGAATAAGGGGTTGTAATCAATATTGTTTCATTGTAACCAATTATGATAAAGACTCCATGAGCTGCTTGAGGAGGTACTATAATTCCGAACTTTTTGGAGGGGCTGATCACTGAATCAGCCATACATGTGCTTATTGTCTTCAATCTGTCATATATAGGCCTACATGGCACACACAGATGGATGGTTATTACGACTAATACACTTCTAAATTAAAGATGCAGCTTCATTGCAACATAAAGCAGGGGGTTTTTCTTATTTTTGGTGTGGAATATTACTGTGATGCTTCAATCTGCATTAAACAATTGTTAAAATTCATCAGAAGATACTGATGACTATCGTAGTATCGTAGCTATGCACATAAGAGAATGCTACCGGGGATATTAAAAATTAATTTGAAACATTTATTTATTTATTGAACATACCTGCTTGAATTACTGGACAATAGAAAAGAAAGTTGAGCGACGATGAAAAAATGTGTAAATTGACAGAATGTAAGGTTAGATTATTAAGAGACAACTAAAATTAAATGGAACCACAGCTTGATGCTGCTTATGTAAAAGCTACTGATATCTGGAACGTAAATATCCACAATTTAGATAATTATTTGACAAAATTATCATGAAAAGCAAAATGTGATTGATCGAAGTGAAGAAACTTAAGAAGCATTAAAGGCCACATAAATGTTGTTCAATGGAGCTGATATTGAGCATATCTTATTTTCAATTGTGTTAGAGTATGTTGATTTTGAGTAGAGATTGATTTTCCAACATTGTTGATGATGCAATCTAATTTTATCAAAGTAACACAAAATGTTCACTGACAGTGGCCGGGTGCCGCCAACCTCGCTTGGCAGCCATTTTTAAAGCAGGGGGCAACAATAAAATGTGTAAGTATTGATTTTTCATACTCAGGAACTATTTCAATGGATTCTCTAACCCCAAAAACATATATTTTGAACCTAATTTTTTCTCTGTAGCTGTAATACAAGCGAAGATATTGGACATTTTGCGCTCGTGGCGGCCATTTTGGAAAATGGCTGTATTTCCATCCAGGGGGTGATCTCACTTGTGTCTTTGGATAAATCTTTTCCTATGACCCCAAGGTAGGGGAGAGCGGGGCATGATGGGCCCCTGGGGCATGATGGGTTTGGGCTTTAACTCCAAAGTTTAATACTGGAGGAAGCTGATGTTTGTTGTTTAGAATACCTTTTGCTAACCTTTATTGAAGAAAAAATTGCATGGTTCAGATACCAATACTTTAGCAGATATTGCCCTTTCTAGGATTTTGAAGCCCTAACAACTTTTTTTCCTGATTTTCCAAGTGCGTTGTGATTATGCATAAGTGATATTTTAACATCTGTCTTGTTTTACTTTCACAAAGAGATATCTCAACATTTTGCATGAAAACTCTTTGATTTGACTTTATTCTTGGAAACTGGTGTCTGAGGGCATTTATGAAAAATGAAGTTTGGGGCATGATGGGTCTCTTGATTGGGGCATGATGGGCCCATCATGCCCCATTTGAACTAAGCATATGTATTTCTTGCAATATAATAGTTGAAGATTGGCGAGAATGGACAATACTGCCTATTTCAATATCTATTGGTATTATCTTTTTTACTACATCAGATATAGAATTAATAACATGATTTGTGTGCCAAATCACCTTTTACAATGTTTTTGGATTGTTACCTGCCTTTTTGAAATGAAAAAGTGATTATAATTTGCTGAGTTGGTTCAATAAGTACTATTTATCATGTAATGCAAGTTTTTTATTAAGAATATTGGAATTACTTCAGTTTTACAACTATAATGCTGTAAGTATTGACCAATATTTGAAGCTGCCCATCATGCCCCAACAAGGTGCCCATCATGCCCCACCCTTGTGGGGCATGATGGGCACCTGCCAAAAAATTAAAAGTGCTTATAACCCAAACACTATTTCATTGAGCGAAACAAGATTTTCTATGCCTAAAGTAGAACCTATTGCAAAACCAGTCAGCAACAAATAGTAAGTTTTGTTAGCATAGTAACTGCAAGTGAAATATTAAGGTCACAATGGGCAGATCAAGAATGAAGAAAGATGGCTGCCAAAATGGCCGCCACAAAACGGCAGCCATCTTGGATTTCTCGACATGTTCCCAATCCATACCCAGAGTCCCATACCTGTACCAAATTTCATAACTGTAAGTGAAATATTAAGGTCACAATGGGGAAAAACCCAAACGTGGTTTACATCTGCTTTGTGGTTGCAGTTTATGCCTACTGTTTATGGTTTCACCTGATCCATTTACAGCTCTTGTATTAACCGGCCTCCGCTGCTAGGCCGATTAATAATGCTATTTTCACCTGCTAATATCTTGCTACTTATTTAATTTCTAAAGCTTTTACATCAGCAGTTTTTATCAAACTTTAAAAAAAACTTTCCTATTGATGTATTTTTTACTTGTATCTGTCATATTCTAACACAAATTTTTAACTATGTCTATTCTAGAGACAGAAGCAATTAATGTGTTCTTTTCACTCCAGTAGATTCCTGCAATGCTTCTTTCGTCATTAAAAACAATTTAATTTTGTTAACATTTTTGAAGTAGTTGTCTACTGAGAATTACAATGGCAAAAATTTAACAGAACAAGTTAAATATGGAACCAATGTTTCTTTTAAGCAATTCATAAAGCTTTGCCTTATGAGATCTAAAAATCATCAAAAGACACAAAACAATTTCAGTGCTTTTCACAAATATTTATTTACTTTGATGAAAACCTTTGTTACGCAAGGCAAATGTGTCATAAGTATCTCTAGCAGGAACTAAATTTTGTTATTTTAAATTTACAGACACACCTTCTGAATATTCAACTCAAAGCCATTGATTTTAATTCAGCTTCGCCAACACAGCAGAAAGCAGTAGAATCTGCATGCATATCAGTTCTTCCACCATCTGATTTCCTTACCAGGTACTATCAACTGGTGACAATTCTCAAGCGAAACAATATTAAAATCAGACTCATCCATCAAGAAGTCATAGTGCGTCAATTGTTTTGTGGCATACTGGGACCCATAAATAACATTACTTATGAGCCTTGAATCAGTGGTGTTCACAGTCTGTTTCCTCTCCTGCTTAGATTTAGTATCGATTAAAATTATGTCCATAGAAAAAATCTCAAGATGCAGATCATTGCCAAAAGCATGAAGATCAGCCAGGGTCATGTCATCATGTAACATCTTGCCATTGTGACTGAGAGTGAATAGATCAGGGGAGTATTTCTCTTGTCCTCCATTCCACAGTTTTTCCTTCTTCAAGTCGCATATGCTAGTGCAAGCAGGATAAGTCTTCACAACACTCTTCCCACAGTGGTCAGTGACTGTTACCTAAAATAAATGCAAAATCATTTTGAAAATTTGAAATAATTATTTTTAGTTTCACAGGGTACTGTATGTTTGTTGAGGTATTCGAACTGAAGAATGACATTGCGCCGGAATTAGACCCTGAATCAGACATTGGGCTTCCTGCACAGAGTGTAACAATGTCACACTGTTACGTGTGTTAGTGTTACACAACTTACTCGAATACAGTCAGCACAAACCAAGACAGACATTGATACGGCCAAAATCGATCAAGAACATATCAGGCCTAATATAATGCGGAGAGAATAAAAATATTATAAAATAAACTATTTTCACAGCAGACGTGCATTCACATTGCTTAAATCACAACCGTACCATCACACTTCCCGTTATCACCTGAAAAAACTGTATCTTCAGAAATGTGGTTGGGAGTGTTGGGTTGCAAGTGTTCTATTAGGCTAGACTTTCTTAATTTTTAGCTTCTCGGATCGACCGAACGAACAGATTTTCTGCAGGCAAAAAAATTGAAGATACGAATTTTTATCAAATTGGCATTATAAAAAATTGAGATTTCACCTATTTTTTTTTTTTCGTTTTGCCGACCGACCCAAGAAAAAGTGCCTCGAGAAGATCTGGGAAGCTAAAGATCAGTTATGTCTGGCCTCAGTTTTGTGTCTGGGTGTAAAATATTGGAAGTGTTTTGTACCGGCAGGCAGTGTCCCGTTGAAATAGCATGGGTACAGACCACAAATATGTTTAATACTGTTCATCCCTAATGAGGTTCGAATCCATGGAGGGAAAGACCTTCAGCTGAGGCCTCAACCATAGTCACTCAGCAACTCAGCTGCCTTGTTGATGGTGCCCCTTAGACAACAGTACAGTAGCTCCCAAATCATTAGGCAAGTAGGCTTTTTGATGACATTTCAATACAAAGTCACATTGATATCTTTCACACATAATGATGTATGTTGCATGGTACATACTGTAAATTTAGTAAAAATTCCTTTAGTCACTTCATCAACACAATGTCAAGGCGAAACCAAATTTCCGAAAACCAAAATAAGGCACAAATAATAATTTTACTAATTTCCAACAATCAATTATTTACAGACCAATAAATCGTTTGTCCAGGCACAAGTGAATTGCAATCATCGACAGAAAGGATGCTATAGATGTTGATAAAGGATTGATAATAATAGTTGATTCGCCAACTATTATATTATTTGTAGAACACAAAAATCCAGAAATAACTTTAGAAATCTTCCGGGAATCCATGAAGCTCAATGCAAGTTTGCTCTCTTTGTTTGTAACAAGGTTTCTAAAGATGACATCAAAGGAACAAATGTTCAACAAAACGTTCATTTCTGACGCGCACAAATCAGCCAGAGTCATATCGTCATGCAACATCTTCTCATTGTGACTGAGAGTGAACAAATCAGGTGCGTATTCATCTTGTCCTCCATTCCAAAGTTCTTCCTTCTTCAAGTTGTAAATACTGGTGCCGCAACGATACATTTTCACAGTGCTTTTTCCACAGTGGTCTCTAACTGTGACCTGCAAAAAAAATTAATCCCTCTTTGACATAAAATCTTAAAAATTTCTTTGTGGCAAACCACAAGGCCTTCCAATTAGGCCTAACATTATTTCAACTGAGTTTGGTTAAAAGAATAACCTGGAATCAAGCCAACAACAAGGAATTGGAAGCAGCACTACCACAAACATTGGTTAATATCTCATGTATCAGTGATAATGCTCACAAGAATTCAGAAACAACAGAATGATAAGCATTAGCATTTAAAGATTCAAGTAAATGTATTTCTACTCGAAGCATTTCAGGTATTGGTGGCAGACACTAGGGCCCTGCACGAGACTAGAATTTCGTCTCACTCCCGCCCGTTCTTTCCAAATCTGCTCCCGTTCTGGGCATTACGATGACAACATTTTCTGAATTTTGACCCACTCCCGCCAAATTTTGTCGAGTTCAGTCCTGTTCCCGTCCCGTGCAGGGCCCTAGCAGACACCATCTGAAGGCCATATTTGCCACAAAAGGAAGGCTAAAGTAGATTTCAGTGGCCATATCCTCTTATCTGTTTCCATTATTGCTATTCCACATGACACGAACACTTCATACGACAGAAATTTATAGAGATTCTGGATTTCAAACAAACTGATTGAAAGGAATTGGATAATCGGTTGAAAACCCAAAATGCTACCACCACAAATCACCTACCAGGACTGAAATGAACAGAACCTGCCGGTTGGGTCACTTTTTGTTGACAAGCTCAACCAAGCAAAGTACTTCATGACATCTGTCTGAAATATTCACGGTCATTCAATTTTACTAAAAAATCATGAATACTCTATGCTGTGGCGCAGTTTCATGCTTTTATCTGTGGATAAATCAGTCACAAAAATAAACATGACATTCAATCTTTACAATCTTCAAGTACAAAAGAGAAAACAAGCAGACTCCAGTTTATCTCAGAAATAGGTTTACTTCAATAAGAATTATCAACAGCAATCCATACTGTTTAATTCAAAGAAGCCATGGCATAGCTCGTATTGTCTGCACAGGTTTCATCGAATTGCAATTCTCAGGTGAAAATGCCTGCCCATGAGGATCTATTAAGCTCAGTTTCAATGTACCCTTATTACTTGTTGCATACAGACATGCTGCAATTACATCAGCAGTTCTCCTTGAATCATTAGATTTCAACGTTACAATGACTTTTTCTTTGGGAACATGGTAGCTATTTAAAATTATGTTAAAAGAACAGATTTTTAGATCAAGGTCATTCCCAGAAGTGCACAAATCATCCAAGTCATATCATCATGTAACACTTTGTTATTGTGACTTATAGTAAATAGATCCAATTCGTCAAAAAGTAACTAAAAAGGTAACAAAAAAAAAAGGAAAGTAACTGTATCTGAGTATTACAGTTTTTGAAAGTAATCGAATAGACTAATTAGTTATCCCAATATGAAATCCGATAATAACTGCACGAAATAGGGCACCATATGATACAATACATTATAAACTCCAGTGAAATGTGCCACCTCTAAATATTAATAGAATGAGCTGATATTTTACACACATACTCTCATATGCAAACCTCACCTGTAAAAAAAAGTTAGGTTTGATCCTCAAACATTTGGGCGCCAGTCCCACCCTAGTTGGTGGGTTGGGAATTTGGCCCGAGTAGATGCCAACTTTTTGTTGGAGTTGCAAAGGGGAGGGGTTGTTTTCTTACAACATGCTAAAGGAAGAAACCTGTATGAAATTCTAGCCAAAGAAATATATATCACAAAATACCTGCAGTCCAACACAATTCATCCATATCGTCTTACTTTCTACATGGGAAAGGCCATACAATCAAGATATACATGAACGTAAATTCCAAAAATATAAATGAGAAATTTACATATTCAAGAGCATTTCACAATTCACTGAGTTATTATTTTATATATTTTTAATTAAGTTCACATAATCGTAAGTGAACAATATTTCCATAATTCAGAGTATCATTTCATTACAGCCAACAAATGATTTGCCCAGGCACCAGGGATCTGGAATTAACCAGTGATATGTAATTCCCTGTATGATTGTACAGTGAGACATGTGAGGGTGCAACATTGTAAGACTCGGACAAAAACCTTGCAATAACATCAGCAGTTCTCCTTAAATTCTTGGTGTTGATTGTGAGTTTGGTTTCTATAATGGGCATTGAAGACCATTGCCTAAGAGTTATTTCAAATGAATATATATCAAGAACAAGTTTGGTTCCCTGACGGTAGCAGTCAGCCAAAGTCATGTCATCGTGTGACATTTTGTCACAGTGGCTCAAAGTGAACAGATCAGGGGAGTATTTCTCTTTTCCTCCATTCCATATCTTTTCTTTTTTCAGGTCGTAAATGCAGGTGCCAGCAGGATAAGTCTTCACAGTGTTCTTCCCACAGTGGTCTGTCACAGTTACCTGAAATAAATATGAATGCTCTTTCAAATAAATCACCCATATTCGATTCACCTGAATGTGATGTGTTACATCTCAACGAGATCCTGGAACTTAATGAGGACATAAGACTAGTGATTGTTATGAAAATAAATTTGAAAGCAAGAGATAAATGTTTAAGACAGCATAACCATTTATGCTTGACAACAAGCTGGAATGACAATCAAACGCAGTGGCGTAGCTATGGGGGGCCTGGGGGGGCCAGGGCCCCCCCAAATGGATAGGTGGCCACCCACTGGCCCCCCCATTTCAGATTTCAAAATTTTGAAAAATAATTTGAGCAAAATCACGTCAGTCTTCGTTGCCTGACCTTGCGCACTCACTTATTAATACCTGATTCTTACTAGAGTGACAGCGCTCAGAAAATTTTAACAACACTTAGGCCTACTTTTGATTTTGCTCGAGAATATCTAGCAATAGGCATACTATGCAAGTACATTTTAGGGGGAAAGCGTTCCAAATTTCAATGTCCAGATGTAAAACTTTATTTTAAAAAATATCTTGGTAACAAATGATTTTTAGTTACCTTTATTTTATCGTCCGTCCCAATTTTTTAGCATTTGTGCCAGAGTCTCAATGTTTCCTTAATTTTGGAGGTAGGGACACCCTCCGGTACGCCTTTGTATCCAGCAGTTCCATGTAACAATAAAAATCTGGTGATTTAAGGAAATATTTCCCTTGCAATTTCTAAGCTAAAGAAATATTGCAACTTTTGTAAAAGTAGAAATACACCTACTCATTTTGTTTATCACGTTTTTGTGATGTTTTAGTGCTGTTTTTGTCAGATATTTGATGACGACCGCCCACTCCAGAAATGAGACAGACTGTATATTGTAATGAGAGTTATGGGCCTATTGTCACTGACATTCATGACGAGCGCCGATTAGCAAATGTTACCTGCAAATCACCATTTCACCAGATTTCAAAAAATCTCTATACTGGATCATCTCTACACTGCGGGGAAAAAACTCAAACAGAAAAAATTTGTCACTAAAATGAACTGAAAATGGAAGAACTGACACAAGTGCCTTGGGTCTTCCTACCTGTTAAATCACATAGTGACTGGCAAATCTTAGTGGAATGCCTTCGGAGCTTTTCTTAACCAGATTTCCTCGCCTGCTGCCCTCAATCTTTAAAATATTAATACAAATATCCAGCAGTAACATCAGCTGCCTTCCTGCATTAGTAACTTTTACCAAAATTTCAAAAAGAAATTCAAAATGCATACATATTTTTTATTGACAAAAATATAAAATATTGCAATCTCCAAAATCAATCACAATTTTTTCCTGGAAAAGCTTAAAACATAATGGTGCACTTCATACTCGATAAAGGGAATTACGATCACACTGGAAGAATTTAAGCAAATCAATTTCATGAATGTCAAAAGCAGGGTCTATCAGCTAAGTCCAAACATTGTACATAAAGTCTTTTATAGAAACACTGTGTAGTACCTCACTCCTTTTTTTAATGAAGTACATAGATACAATACTCGAGGATGTCAGTACAACTTCAAAACTCCAACCTTTTCCAATAATAAAGTTGAATTGTGCAGTATTTTGAAGACTGACACTATCCATCTCTTTCAAGCAAGAAAGGCTGACAGATCTCGCTGATCTAATCTGATTTGATCAATGTGTAACAACGGTATCAAGTCAACTGGTAACCATTTCAACTGGTAACCAACCAACTGGTAACCAACCAACTGGTAACCAAAATTTCTGCCAACTCGTAACCATCCCTTTTTTGTGGGTCACCAACTGGTAACCACTCATTAAAATCAATTTACTGACCTTACCAACTGGTAACCAAGGGCCCTACCAAGTCGTAACCAGGGCCTACCAAGTCGTAACCAGGGCCCTACAAGGTCATAACCAAGGCCCTACCAAGTAAGTAATCAGGGAGGGCCCTAGTATAGCAAGTCGTAAAGAGACACTAAAGTAATTGATTGCAATCGATATGAATGAAGTCTGGTGTCACTCTAGCCAAGTTTTGGTGACAGTTCATGCAGCTTGTGTCAAACTGGATTGCAATCAGAATCAGATTTTGGGGAAGTGCCATACAAAAGCAATTAACTTAGACTACGTCCTTATGATTCACATTTCATCTACTTGGGCTATCAAGCAATACACCATCTGCCTTGATTGGCATAAGATTATGAGTTTGTAAACAGCCGCCAAGGATAGACCTGTATTTATGACTTGGTATTCCCTGGTTACAAGTTGGTATTTCCTGGTTACGATTAGGTATTTCCTGGTTACGAGTTGGTCTTCCTGGTTACTGGCTGACAATGAGTACTGGTTACGAGTTGGTATACAATTTTTATTTTTTGGTTACTACTTGGTCAGGGTCACTTGATAACAAGATCTCTTACGAGTTGGCTAGGAAAAACTAAAATTTGTTACGAGTTGGTTTGGTTACTAGTTGGCATGGTTACTAGTTGACTAGTATTCGTAACAACAGATGAATTGGTCTGAACTGAATCATGCATACAGGTTTAGTTCCTCGGTAAAAATAGAGAATAACAGTATGAAATTGCGCTCAATTCTAATTTACTAAGAATTACTTCATCATAGGTTGCCACATCAAACATTTGCAAGTGTCATTTTAAAAATTTGTCACACTTTTAAATGATGGAATATGAATGAACAAATAATATCATGATTCATGACAGGTATTTAACAAATTTAACATAGTCTCAATATCATATGCAATTATTCGTAGGTGAGAACACGACCAGGTACCCGTAGGGCCTCATCCAAGTCTTCCTTTCTGATCTGAATCGTTTCCGGGTTAATCTTTGTTTTTCCATGCAAAAAACCTTTCACGACAGCCAGTGAATCCTTCATGTCACTGACTTTCAAAGAATATAGTCTCCTTTTTTTTAAAATGATATACTTAAGATAGATACAGATGGAGTCGACGTCCAATTGAAGATCCGTGTCCACTCCAGTGCACAAATCATCTAAAGTCATATCATCATGCAAGACCTTGTCATTATGACTGAGAGTGAATAGATCTGGGGAGCATTTCTCCTGTCCTCCATTCCACGTCATTTCACTTTTCAAGCTGCAAATGCTGGTACATGTTGGATATGTCTTCGAAGTGATTTTCCCGTACTGATCTGTCAAAGTGACCTGAAACAAATGCAATGCAATGTTGATAAAACCCAGAAATTCTTGCACTATAGTTTACAACTGTTAGATAACGGCAGCATCTTCCACATCAAATTTTCATTTCCAACATGCACAATTATACAAAAGGATATGCATTGACGCTGAACAAAAGGAAAGGCCAAACGGCAGTAAAGTGCCAACTACAATCAGTGAACAAACTTAAATTAACCTAAAATGTCCTACATATGGGGGGAGGATTGGTCCAGTGGTAGCGTGCTGGACTGCCAATCACTGGGTCCAGGGTTCGAATCCAGCTCTTGCCGGGTCCCCTGAGCCTATGTTGGACGGCTGTTTCAATCATCCTTCGCCTCATTGCCGTGTCCTCCTCCTGTCCTAATTAGCCTACCAAGTGCATAAATACAGGACGTAAAGCCCCAATCATTAATCCATCCATCCTATATGTCATCTCAATGTTACATAATGTAAGCGTAAAATGAACAGTTGCCAGAGGCAGGTGCAATAATCAGATGATAAGACTAGGGAGTCCATGCCAAGACATTCCCTGTTGCTTGCCTCAGCATAAAAGGCAAGCTCTAGCTATACATCACATGTGATTGACAAAGAAGTTAAAAGAAGGAGACCCTGACCTATAACCTCAGTGCCAATGACTGCACAAACAAGGTATTTTACCATTAGTCCATGGGAACCTCTTACCAGCTATATCAGGTGGAAGCGACATGAAATTGATGTATATTGGTCAGTCATGTCAGACAAGCCTTACAGGGTTACACAAGTAAAGACAAAAGACAGTAAAATTCTGTAATTAAACAGCCACGAAGCTCTGACATGTTAGGATTTGACAATAAGGAAAAGGCCATAAAACAAGAATTGATAGTGATGATTATGTGGGAGCAAAGCCCCTGCAGCCTTAAGATTGTCATTTTGTAGTACCCATAAATAAATACATTTTTATGCATCCATCATCTCTTCTGGTCTGAAACCACAAAGCATAAGGTACTTTAGAACCCGGAATGGCAGACCCATGAACACTTCATCGATTTCAGCCTTGATAGGGAGGTTGAATAAACGGAGGAAACTTTATAGGCCCATACAGCGAGTTGCATGGCAGCACAATGCACATTGACTCAATGCACAAACCATTTTAAGATTCAGTACAAACATCTGCAACCAATTTCATCTTTATGACTTTGATACCATGGGAATTGTCTTTTCAAGTTGACCGATTCCAATGATGCCAAATATGTTGTAAAAAAAGGGATAAAATTAACAGGAATTGCTAAAATATGAATACCATTTTAATCCTAATAGTTCAAACAACCTTAAGCATTCAGCAGCACCTCTATACACACTCTCTCTTCATGAGCACCTTCCCCCAGGCATTGACTACAGTTTACATCTTCTTGGAAATATCCCAAACAATACAACGAAATCCATATGACCGGGGGCCTGGTTATAATTATTTAGGATTGTCAGTTATGCATAGTAGTTCTTCTGATCATAGCTGAAATCAACATTCTCTTCAAAGATAAGGCAACATGGCATGCCAGTTCAGGCATTTTAGGAGATCAAGTATTTCTGAGGCTGAAGTAAAAACCCAGTTAGTTCACACTTACCACAAAGAATTCACTTACATGTATATTATGTAAAATTGGCTAAATTTTCCATATTTAGCCCAGAGTCGCAAAATGTGTTGTCCATGGGTACACAGAGCTAACCTCTGTTAGATGATTCCGACAACTCACTTAAAGGTATGAATGAGAACAAGACTGGAATAGTTTGACCAAAAGTATATTGCAATAACTCAAGTGTTTGACAGTTTAAAAGTCACTTTAAAATTACACATACTTCTAAGTAATCCGTCATTCAAAAATGTATCAGTTATAATCGCGAATGCTTACATTACACATTCAGCACCAGCCAGGGCTACTATGTAATAGGAACATCAACTAGTGGACGTAACCGCGAGCGGTAACAAAACTTCACCTACTGTGGTACCAGTAACTCGAAACAGACACAAGTAGATGAGCAAGTAAAAGGTACATGGAAAAGTACACAGGAATCATACATAATTATGTAACAAGCATACAGACAAGAATACAAGAATGTTTCCTGTACATTGAGTACATTACATGCAAGTATGCACAGAAAAACGAGTACATAAACCAGTACATAAACCAGTACATAAACCAGTACATGAACCAGTGCATGAACCAGTACATGAACCAGTACATGAACCAGTACATGAGCCAATACATGAACCAGTACATCCACCAGTACATCCACCAGTACATCCACCAGTACATCCACCAGTACATCTTCTGCTCTTTATGAGAACATCGATTTTTCAGGGTCATGTAATCTCTTTGACCATCAGAAATACATGAAATTTTCAGGGTCCGACGATCTTTTAAACCGTCATAGCTACGACAAAATGTTCAGAAGATGAAAACTAGAGGAGAATTTGGCCTTTTCAAATCTGTTTACAGATTCTCTGTATCTTAATTAGAACCGGAGTTATCGCAGATTGAAATTATGGTACAATTCAGGAATATGAACTTTAGAAATACCTGAAAAACTGTAGTTTTTAACTTAAAATCACTGTATAACCAAAACGGTTCAATGAAAACATATATAATTAGCCAGGATTATGTAAACAGATGTTACAAAGAGGTCCAGGAAGGTTGATCAAAAAAGGATGATTCCTTCCATGTCAAAATAATGATATATTATGAAAATTCGGAAAAAAACATGAAATTTTCAGGGTCCGGCGATCTTTTTAACCGTCGTCGCTACGACAACATGTTCAATATTAATAACTAGACGAGAATATGGCCTTTCCAAATCTGTTTTCAGATTTTCTCTATCTTAATTAGGACCGGAGCTACGGCCGTTTGAAATGACGCTATCTTTGAGAAATGTGAAAAGAAATCATAAATTTTTCGCTCGTTTTTTGACCTTTTGACCTTTACAGTGCAACGTAGGCCAGTCCGAGGACCTTGAAAATTTACAGGAAGCTTCTAGAGTATTGTAGCAAGTATGTCTACAATTTTTGTAACAATATCTTTATTCCTTCTCTGTTAAAAAATACAAAATGTAAAAAATGCAAAAATTTTTGTCATGTTTGACCTTGAGTTTGACCTTGAAAAACATTTTCTAGGTCAAAATTAATATGCTATTCAGAAAGGCAGTAGGTAACAAAGGGGGGTCAGTCATGCATTGCAACCCTGTAGAATGAATATTTCCCTGTCAAATATGCAGAAATGTGTCATTTTTTAGCATTTGTCGGTTAGCAATATTTCATAATTTTTCATAAATCTGGCAAAGGAGGTAGACAAAAAATGATTAGATATTACAAATAAGCAGGCCAATGTTCATCTGTCATCTGTAAATCACGCTGATATCTTGAACAGAACATGGTGAAAAAAATTGCTGAAAATGGCACCTTTTCCAACTTTTTCGGGTCAAATGACCTTGAAAAATGAGGTCAAGGTCAAATTTTAAGGTGTGAATGGGCTTATTAGGTATATATTTGGGGGGGTTTACTATGACATGTTAACAGATTAAATCGATATTTCAAGGTCAAATTCTCAAGGTCACCGATTTTGGTGACGCGGTATGACTTTAAAATTATGTAACTCGAGAACCAGTACTGCCAATGAAAAATAAAGACTCCCGCAGATGTCCCGTGCGTTGGGGCACGTAATGGCACCAACGGTATGTCTCTACGACTTACGGATTCGGCGGCACAGGGGTCAACCTCAAACCATGAAAATGGATTTTGTACAATGTGACCTTGACCTACTTTCATGAAAATGGGTCACACAATGTAGAAACTGTCTGGGACATTTCCATGTAAAGGAAAGTGAAAACCAGTAATAACCGGATGAGGTAGACGTATTTGAAATATTGTGAAATCCGACTTTGAGAGGCTCTGTGACCTTGAAAAATAGGTCAAGGTCAAAAATCTAGAAATTTTATTCTTAGATTTTTGTAGGCTAGGTATACAAATTTTTTGAAAATTTTCCGAAGAGGTTTATCCGGGAATAATAATAAGAAAAATAATACCGATTACAAGAAACTTCACCTATGTGTAGGTGAAGTTTAATGAATTAGTTTTTTTTCTTTCATTCACATACAATGTCAGTTGCCTTTCAAAAAACTGACAATTTTGTAAAGTAATTTGAAAAGAATAAACCTAGAGAACAAGACCCATCCCTGACGTGCACAAACCAACTTTTCCAAAAAAAGCCAATCTCTCAAGAGCTTAAAAATTGCAACCTGAGTGCATATTAAAAAACCGGAGTTAGTCAATCTAAACAAAAGGGTAATCTCTTGTGAAGTTGTCCTTAGTATGAACAATAGGTGCAGTCAAACAGGAGGTCGTACTAAGTTCCAAGCAGCGCCTTTTTTTTGTCTGATTAGTTATATTTAAGAACTTGTCCGGGCACCAGAGACATGCAATTCTTGGGCGAGATGATTTTACCATCAGAATCAAACAATTGTGATTTTACAGGGCAGTTAAATTTTGCCCGTAAAAATTCATCTATAACATCTGCAGTCTCCCTTTTATCATCCATATGTAATGTCAACTGACTCAGTCTGCCAGAGTAGGATCCTTTTAAAGTAATATCAAATGAATGAATTTGAAGAACAGCTTCCATCCCAACATCAGCCAAATTCATGTCATCATTCAACACTTTGCCATCGTGACGCAGAGTGAACAGATCTGGGGAATATTTCTCGCGTCCTCCATTCCACAATTTTTTCTTCTTCAGGTCGTAAATTCTGGTGCAAGACTCAGAGGGATATATCAGCGCAGTGTTCCCACGGTGGTCTATGACTTTGACCTGGAAAAAAATGAAATTGATGGAATAAAAAAACAAATGGATGGATGGATGATTGGGGATTTACGTCCTGTATTTTTGCACTTGGTACGCTAACAAGAGGAGGACGCAGTAATGAGGCAAAGGATGACTGAAACAGCAAGAGCTGGATTTGATCAATGGACCTCACGCGCTTGATATAAATAATTACAGCAGGCGTTGCAGTGAAATAAGTTATTTCCCACAAGGAAAACTCCAAGCCCCCAAACATTAAATGCTCGCCCCTTACACCTTTCCGTTTTATTTAACGCGTGTATAACGTGCTTAACATGTTGCTTTACGTTTTGTGTAAGGCGAACAAGTTACAGATAAGTTTTTCACATGTTAGAAACACATTGGAAAACATTGAAATACAGTCATACGTCCACAGAACATGACATTGCTTAATAATAACTGCTGATGGAGCTGCACCAATTAGGCTTGGAGCAGCAATCCTCACTACAATCAGTATCTTGGCCCAGTCATAATAACGTGTACCGTTCGCTCTATGCATAGCGACCCAGTTAAGGATTGGGTTTTGCTTCAGTGACAGTTTTACAGGTGCATGTTGCTCCTTAAGTCAAACTACATCTTTCTAGTAAATTCAATCAAATTTCAATATAGCCGGTATGCTAGATTTTATTCTCACGAATCCGATGCATATCTTTATATTCCAAAATATTGTTTGTGGTCAAAGATTATGTGACTCTGGTAAGAAGGACTTGAATTCACCTTGACTATTTATTCTGTGTAATATTTTATAAAAATTGGGTACTTACACCGTGTTTGAGACAGAAATATCCTCCAGTCTCTTTCATAATAATGTAATTTGTCAAAATGCTTGCTATGAAAAAAAATACAAAAACATACCATTTTAGTTTAGATTTTGCTTAGAACTAACCGGTTTGGCTTTTTAACGCAAGCATTGAAAATATGTAGTTTTTAGGTGGAACGTATGCCGCCTTTTATATTAACTGGGTTTTGGGGGGTGGTTGTTTTTTTGGAGGTGTGTCGCATAATGAAAGCAAGACAGTTTTGGACATAGTGCAGGGCCTGCGGGGGGTTTGAGTGTATGATAATTGATGGTTAAAAGCAATTCAAGTGACCGAATTGGAGAGCATGTGGCAAGGTGTAATGGTTTGACAGTTCTTTCCTATAGGCTGTGGCTGTGTTCAATGTTTTTTAATGAGTTGGGTGTGGCTGTGAATAGGTCAATTAGGATATGGAGACATGGTGGGTGTGGACATATTAGCCAATAGGGATACATGTTGTGAACAATGGGGTCACCAAAACTGTTTTTATTTTGCTAGTTATATTACTAGCTTTGGGGACACTTTGGGGAGGTACTTTTTTGTGGGGGGGGGGGGTACTCGCAAAAACAAGGGCAGGTTTGGTTATTTTGGACAAAACATGTTTGGTCATAGAATAAAGAAACATTCAGTTAAAGATACAGGACATGGCTGAAGAATGAGAAGGTTCAAGTGCTGCACATGACATGTAATATGGATTGGAAATCTAAGCTCTGAGCAACTGATGTAGTTTGTATAGGGATGGAAGAGAGAACAGTTTACTTTTTAAATCAGACGAGAGAGCTAATATTTCATTGCAGTGCATGCAATTACAAGGTTGATGGAAAACTGTATGCCAAATGAGCTGGGTCAAGGTGATAGAGAAACAGACGTCGTGAGTTATTTAAAACAATTTATTGGAATTTCTATATAAACCACATGAATGTATTACATGTCAAAGGGCGTAAATTGGAATCAATGAATGTATTACATTTGAAAGGGCATTTATTGAAATCCAGTAGTCTGCATATATTACATATGACTTGATGTTTGGCCTCAACTTCCTGAATCAATGCACACGTAGGCTAATTAGGACACAAAATTGAAACAGCAGTGACCTGGTCGGACCAGGCAGCACTTCTCCTCAGATCGAAATCCCGTCAGCCAAAACAGCCAATTTGGAGAATTGTGAGGGATATGCACATATTTGTGGCTCATTTGCAGCCAAAATGTGCAATTTTCACTAACCAAATGGAAGATGCATTAGCCAATGCTAATGTAGCTAATGGCTAGAAAAAACACTGGACCAGGATTGAATTCCAAACCCAATGATTAGCAGCCAAGCAAGCTATCAGCTGAACTTACTCTGAAACTTGTGCACTTACAGGGACAAGGCTGGAGAGTCGACTGTCAATACAAGACCATGTAAAAGATGTGTGGGACTTACTGTGGAACTTACGGGACAGAAGAAATTTCATAGAAAATAAAGGACTTAAAAATGCCTCTCATACAGCAGTAAATCAGGAAGGGTCAAAAGATTTACCAAGTGTAGAAGTGTATCAAGTGACATCAATTACATTGAATTTGGTAGCTCTTTCATTATTAAATTATGATAATTTAGGTTGCAGTTTGAGTGTATATTCTTTGAAATGAAAACTGTATGATAAAACAACAATGTAATAATAAATAATGTGAATTAACAGCCGCTACCAATTTGTGAGAATTATCAGTTAACCGACATTCACTTTTATTTCCCTAAATGCAAGTTACCAAACCTGTTAATTCACAGCTGGAGGCTATCACATGGAATGACTATGAGAAATTTACTAAGTGAGTTCACAAATTTTTGTCGGCTAAAAGCCCTGGTGGCTTGTGTTATTGTTTATATTGTCACCTCCGACTTTAAATAAAATTTTACTTACTTACTTACTTACAAATTTTATTGAATATCATTTTGTTCACATGATTCCATGTCAAACAGAATAATAATATCATTTAAGTACATCCGTTGCTCAAGCTGTTTGTGTTTTACGTCCCATCAGCACATCCGTTGCTCAACACTTTAAAAATAGTGTCATGCATTTTAGAATATCCAACAACTTAGAATATCCAACAACTCAAGTGTTCAGCAATTAGGCTTCACTTCTAAACTATTTAGGCTTCAATGGCAAATTGAACTGCCTTGAAACATTGAGTGACTGTGTCAAATGCAGATTCATGAAGTAGTGAGCAGTTGGTACAAATGTCTTGTATTTCTTAGATCAAAAGGGATTTCAGCCCATTAACCAGATTAAAATCACATAACTGTGCAATAATTGTATTATTTTATTGCTTAGTGGCAGCACTAGACTTAACTTGACACACACTGACACCTGGTGCCATCATCATCAGTAATTGATACTTTAACAGTAGACAACACAAAGAGCAATTAAATTATTACATTTTATCATACTAATACCATTTCAGTTAAAAGTCAGGTCAAGGGATAGTAAAATAAAATAAATAATTACACAGCAATTTGTATCCTTAATTTTCAAAGTGTAACAGTGAATCTTAAGCGCCCATTCCAAAAATAAATACAATTTCCAATCAGAATTTTTGCAGAAAAATACTTTACAAGATTATCATATAATTTGACCGGTAAATAGAAAACGGGTTAAGAGTAATAGAGAGTAACTGAACATTCCCAGTTCATAACATATCACAACACAGCTTCTATGTTCAAACTAAGCAATCAGTTACATATCACATCTTCTGTGGAATTTTGAAGGATATACTATACATTTTTGGCACATGTACACTGCGTTCCCAATTATTGTGCAACCATAATTTTGTCCCATTGAAATAGCATTGTAAATGGGAATGACCTGAATTCATTGCAAGATATCGTTCAAGTGCACCAGAGAAATTTGATTTTCTTTGGTTTGGGGGAGAGTTCTAAACCTTAGGAAAGCAGAATATGAAGTTTATAGTGATTCCATAATTTGTCTTGCTGACACCGAGCTTTTATTGCAAAAAGATTGCCATTTCCATGTTATTTCAATGCAAGGGAATATTATCATTGGCTTACATGTAAAAACACCAACGTTTCAAATGGTGCTTCTATTTTCATTGAGTGTCAAGGGGTAAGTGTTCATGGTACTTTAAGATCAGTTTGATTGACTTTGGATGGTAAATGGGTGCACTCTCTTGAAATTGCATAACAATTGGGAACACCACAAAACGTTATTATATGGTGTAACTTGTCATTGAGCAAACAGAATTGAACAAAATTTACAGGATATTGGCTCCATGGCACACACATCAGTTTGTGTAAAGGATATCCTTATAGTGTTATTTTGCTTTGAGATATCACAAAAAACATTGGTTGCATAATAATTGGGAACGCAGTGTATTCTTTACTAAGCGGAATTCTAACATTTGGTTTTGTTAAAGTTCTCGGATCGCTGAGTCCCGGGCCAAATCTTTGCCCTGAAAATACAAGAAAACAAAGTTATGCAATTTGACAAGACAAGGCTAATTGTTTGGAAAAGTTGATATAGGTTAAGATTCCACGAGTCAGCATGAGTATCACAGGACCAGTTATGATCGTAATCAGATCCATAGTTTACTGCACATCAGTGCAGAGATAAGTCAACTAACAAATTTTGAATCCATTCAGATGAAGAAAATAGATGACAGGCATTGACTGCGAAATTCTAAACCATATTTGGCAAAAATAAACAACCCTTCTATGGCATAGTAAAAGTAATCCAGGCATAGTAAGATAATCCAGGCAATATAACTTCCGAATTTGGTACTACAGTATAAATAAAATTAAGGAGTGCCACTGGTTCAAAGATAAGGCAGACTACAAAGAAAGGGAAGCTCAGGAGTCTGGTATACTTGATAAGTAAATAGCTTCAATACTCACATGCTCAAATACATTTCTGAAAGCTGCCACAGTAGGGTTGGAGCTGAAGTTGACTCTGAATGTTCTTCTGACTGGCTCGTCCGTGCTGAAGTCCTTGGCTGTCCATTCACAAAACTTCTTCTTTTCATTACTGGAGAAGAAATAATGCATAAGTTATCACAAGACATAAAACGTTAATAACTCTCTAGTGCCTACCAGTAAATTCATAGCAAGAAAATGACCTTTTAATATTTGTTGAGAATAGTTAGATCAAAGACAATTTGGTTGCGGAATACATGGCAATCGGACAACTATTTAAACAAAAGTAGGACTGACTGGGCCTTGAAACAAAAGTGGGTCCCAGAGACAAGCCAACCAGGAGACCTGTGGCAGGTACCCCCCACACAACACTTCAGACCGACTCTAAGAACGCCCACCCAGCAGCAGACCACTCGCCGGCTCGAGTACCAGGCTTCCCCCCCCCCCAAGAAAGATATCCAGATTAAGAGAGATGTTCCTCTTCTACATGTTATGCTACGTACCACAAGATGTGGTGCTCCATGCAGATGATGTGGTTGATGATTCTCATTCCCTCGTCATTCTCCATCACAATTCTTGCTCCGTTCACATCCTCATCAATGTACACCTTCAACTCGCCCATGCCGACCGTCTGTTCAAATTAAAATACACCAGTGAATTAGACATTGACAGAATCACAAAAAGAGCGGCATTACGACAAATGTGACAGGCTCTCTGGTGCGGCTTGGTGTTTGGGCTACACATCCCATATTTAATTACTGCCTAGGCTTGATAGGACAGCCAAAGACCAGCCATGGTAATGCTGCATGGCGAGTTGCACTCTTGGCACAGGACGAAACAGTCACACCTCAGTCCCATGGGTTAGCAGGCCAGCGCAGTATCCTACCACAGAGCAAGGCTCCAGTCCCAATACACAGACAGCATACACATTTCATATATTAAAACTACTTGTTCAAATTACTTTAAATATGTCTGCCTAGTTGAATTGTGACAAATATTCCAGTTTTGTTAATGACATAAATATAGAGGCAAAAGATCTATTACAAGAAGGCATTCCTGTGTTCAGTGCAGACGTGTTATAAATTCAGGTAGCTTTGAATTTGGTACAAGAACCAACGTGTTACGAACAATAAATTGTTCCTTACCACAGACGTTGCTCCTTCTAAATACTGCAGTGTGGCCCTCTTCTGGAATATTGGCTCCTCATCCTCATAATCTTCTTCATCCTCCTCATCATCATAGTCCTCATGCTGGTCAGTGTCTCGGGTGCTGTCTGCTTCTGACTCTCCGGCTGTGTCTGCCCGGGACAGGTCTTCTACTCGCGAATTGTTGTTTTCTGAAATTTGGAAAACGTAGTATAAGGGCAAATGCAAAATATATAGAACACTTATGGAATAATATATCATTATAAATATTCTGAGGAGATTTAGGACATAAGGTTGATAAATACATTCATTCCTTTCAGACAATTATATATGTATATGGTAAGGAAATTTAGTTGTATTTACGACTAAAAGATAAATCTATTTGGAGAGGTATTCAGTTGGCAAATGCATCAATTACTGACCTGATACTTCTTGCTCTTCCGAGGCTTCTTGCTCTGTCACTAGTTGATTGATCTTCTGGCACTCTTCAAACTTCTGCTGGAATTTCTCCGCCATTTTTTTTGTCTGTAAAATGACAATCAGTATTTTGAATTGACCAATTCAATCCGCCATTATGGCACATTGAATTCATGAATTTGCTGGTTTTACAAACATGGAAAAGATACAGCACAAACCTAAATGAAACAAATGAACCCAGTCACACAGGGGCCTACCTTGAAACGCACTGCAAAGTGCTCGTAACTGCCTTGGGGAACTGTGTAGTCCATTGCATTCCAACACCAAGCAGTTTCCGAGGTGGACATGGGCTTGAGCACAAGATCAGGGCTAAGGTAATGATTACAACATAACTCGTTGATCTGTTCTCGTCTCATCAGGATCCTGATCCATCCTGTGTGCTTGTGTCGTAACATTTTGATTTCTCCAACTCCCCGCTCCTTCCATTGTGAGTCTGTAAATCGGAATACTTTTGATCTGTGGCTGTAGAGGGATTCCTCATCTTCTTCAATTGTCTTTACCTGTAATTAACAACCCAATATTAACTTTTCTTGCACAACGACAGAGTACTTCATTTATAAACAAGCAATCAAATTCTTCAAATTGCCAATTTCTTGTAGGGGAGAGTGGGGCATAACCACCCCCAGGGGCATAACCACCCACCCAGCGGTCCCAGGTGATTGGTTCCACATAGTGAAAATATTGTTAGTGCAAGCGATTTTACTTGTGAAAGACAACTTTTTAAAAGAAGGGGGTGCAACCAAAAGGCAGAACCAAACTGACCAGCTCAGTTTGTTTAGTTTTTTAGCTTTTTTAAGCCGCTTCATCTTATTTTTACATGTGACGGTATTTGTGATGGCATTCTACGTAAAGGAGATGTAAGTTATTGGTGATAGGCATTGTGTTGGTTCATATTCTGACTAATTTTTAAAATGGATTTAACTGTCATAAAATCATGTCATGAGTGATAATAGGGGTAATGGCTGTCTTAACCCCAATGTTAACCACCCGCCCCTGGAGAAAATACAGTAGGGGAGTGACAGAAACAAGAGGGGGGTTTTCAAAAATGTACTCTAAATGTGTGAGAAACTTGGGAGGTTAGCACAGATTATGTCATTTGGGCTGTCTTAAAAAACCAAAAGATTGGCATTGGTGGAGCGTCCCGGAGAGAAATATCTCAGAAGTCATTACCATAGCAAAAGTGAGGACACTGATATGGTTTGATACTTTCCAAGTCAAGTGCATCTGCATTTTCATCAGAAAGGGATATAGTATCCTTCCACCAGATATGGAAATCCTCCAGTTATTTTTATTGCTGGTACCTTGGGGGAGAGGTTATGCCCCATGGGGTGGGTGGTTATGCCCCGGGCATGGGGCATAACCACCCACCTTGTACCAACAACTATTTCATATCCCTGTGCTATAAGGGCGAGTCATTTGATGCTGCAGGTAGGGGATATGAAAGTACTCTAAAGAGTGCGTCATATTGCCAATTGGAGTTCTTAATTGTGTTGGTCATTATCGTCCTGTGAGACATTTTGTCTTAGGGGGGTTGTTATGTCCCACTCTCCCCTTACAACTTGGCATATGCACATGTTAGGGTGAACTAGTTGCCCTATCATCTACCGATCAAGCCGTACCTTGGTCCACAGTTTTGTTTTACCGCACTAAATAAGGTACGAAAAATTTCAGTTTGATCGATTAATGTTTAGGGGTGCCTTCAGATTCATATTACTTGTAAATTTTACATGAAAGATAACATTTCTGCAGGACCGTTCTTTGCCATATTTCTAAACATATGAGAGGTGGAAAAAAACTAGAATCACAAGCGATGATTATATAACTGGCAGGTGGCTAGTATGGGGGGATAATACCGACTGTTATCGCCATCCACTCTTACAATGTCACTAGGATTAGCAGTAATGAGAGATATATGGATTCTAACGTTATTTGAATGGTCATTTCAAAAAAGGTAGAAACAGAAAGTCATACCTTTTCTGTTTATCGTGATGCCAATTTCCATTGCAGGCATTAGGGTCTGATTGAATTTAAGCTACAGGCGCTCAAAGACCAGATAGATCTGTTTCAAGTGCTCTGTTGCTCTGCTGATTAAGTTGGATCACCTCCTCCAGTATGCTTTGTTTTCACAGACTGTAGGACCAGTTCTAATCTGCTGATCTAATGTCTTGATCCAGTTCTCTGCTGCTCCTCAGTTGCTGGATGCAACACCTAGGTGGCACCACCTTGCAACAACAAAGTTTTCTTGCACCAACAATTTCCCGAGCGAGACACCATCACGCTTGCAAATCAGCAATGGCCAAAAAAATAAATCTTTAAATTAATCCCTCTCGTTACTGCTGCATTGCCAGATGAATTCCAGCAAAATTACGATCTAGACATTGCAGAAGGCGAAATACATCCTCTCCCTGGTCTATACACTCTTCCATCAAGCCTGGAAGTGCAATTACAACCACAGTCGTGAGTACATGTTTTTGGCATTGTTTGGATGGCTGCAGCAACTAAATTTCCAACAAAATACCGAAATTTTCGACACAAAAGCATGCCGGATCTGAATTGCATGCTTGCCCACAGCTATGTTTCCCATATTTCCGATTAACACAACTTTCATTGTGCAAAACGACAATCTCGTTTCGTAATTGAGGTGCGTCAAGTCAAGTTTCGATTGCTGATCAAATCGTTTTTATGAGTAGGTAATCGTTGAACGAGGGCACTAAAAGCGCCCTTCATTAAAAAGACTGATCCTCTGTGAATGCAAAGTTAAAGGAGGTATGAGAGATATTAGGAGATTGGAAAAGACCGACAACAAACAATATGAGTGGAATTAGTGGATGACGTTGAATTGACAAAAACTTCGGGGTGACTTTGAACACAACATTGTGATAGAGTGCAGAGACCATTATAAATTCTCGCATTCTATATTCATTGTTATATCATATTTCATGATACTATTCATATAATATAATGTTTGAACATTATGTCACTGATATTAATTCAGTTCCAAGGGCAACAATAGTACATTAACAGTGAAAATTGCAGAAACTATACAAATTACAGTAACGTCTCTTTAGGGCAAGGCAATGATGTCCTGACACATTAAAATGAGCCTTTAGTGAAAAGTTTGATTATCTTGGCTGCAACCACACAATGAAGCACCACAATGCGGTTTCATCATGGTGGTCGGACATTATTCTGCAGATGAAGAAAGTTGCATGACCAAACTTTTGCAAACTGTTATAGTCTCGCTGCTTGGAGTTCGTCTTTATAGTTATGACATTGGTTATTTATAAACTACCTTAAAAATTAAGAAGTTTGTCAGACAACTAAAAACTACTGGCCTACACTGGACTGGATGTTCTTATATTTTAGGCATAACGATGCTTAATTGGTGCTTGCTGTCATTTATTATTTGGCATTTTTACAAAATTGATACCTGAAAATGCTGATGCTAAGATTAACTATATGTCAGTTGCCAACATTTTATCGGATAAAATACTGTTGATCCTGTACAATTTCGACAGCAGTCAAATTTAAGCAAAAATGTTCAAAGTCACCCCGTTCTACGGAACACCACTGCATGTGCAAAAAGAAATACAAGCATAGTTCTAAAAAATGTCTTTATTGCAATGATGTTGAAATTATCAAGTGAAAATGTACTGTGGACTCAATACTGAACTTCCAAGCCTACCAAACCTCAGGCTAATATTGCAAGAACAGAATGCACCCAGGAACACGGAATGATTCATTACGGATATCGTTTGGAATACTACAGTACTCAGGATCTATTCCTTCAGTTGCAAGTAAAAATGCTTGAATAGCTTTTACTGGGTCAACCATCTCAGCAACTTTCATATAATACGATTTCTTCGTATTTCTACGAGTGTTTTGAAGAAAGATGCAGATGGAGTCAACCTTGAAGTCAACTGATGTTACTCCTGAATTACATAGATCATCCAAAGTCATATCATCATGCAACACTTTCTCATTGTGACTCAGAGTGAACAGATCAGGGGAGTATTCGTCTTGTCCTCCATTCCACAGTTTTTCCTTCTTTAAATCATAAATGCTAGTGGAACTTGGATATGTCTTCACCGTGCTTTTCCCCCAATGGTCAGTCACAGTTACCTGAAAGAAATGTAAAGAGTCTTAATAATACTCTTAATATTATTCTAAAATTCCCTGCAGAAAATTTCTTTAATATACTATTGTCACGACTAAACTATCTGATGTAGCTACAGATTCCTTGAAAATACATAAAATAAATTTAAGACATGAACACTTCTGGCACATTTGAAGCATTGCAAAAATAATTTAGATATGATACTAACTGAAAATAAGGTCTGAAATGCACGACCTGCAAATTTCTAAGTACAACTATAGCAAACACTTGGAGAGTGCATGAAAGCACTATACCTCCACCAATCCGCCATCTATTAGCTACGATTGGACAGCTATATATCTGCCAACCTATAAATTTATCAACATGTCAATCAATCAACATATATATCTATCCATCAATCTATTTATGAGACTTAGCTACAGTGTATCTATCTATTTATCTAGTTCCTTTATTCCTTCCTTCCTTCTTGTCAGTCATTTGACCCCCCCCCCCAGAAAATAATCCTAGATATGCCACTGATGTGGGTGGCACTGAGCTGCATCTGCTGCTGCTGGTCCCACTGCAGCAGAATAAAGGCGCAAAAATGGACACGGTATACAGTGCGGTAGAGGTATATTTTCAATAAATACTCATTGAAGAATGTCACGGAGAGCAACCAAAATTGAAAAGAACCTTCAATGGGCCATAAAAAGCATCCTTCAAAGAAACAAATTGATAAAACACATAGTTTTTACAGGATCAGGTACACAGACTCACATCTGACGAATCACATAAGCTCCCGCCCACGGACGGAGATGAAAATAGCACGCAATGCATGCACTGTGTACTCCAGCAATTTAATAACCCCTTAAAACTCAATGGGATATGATCATCACATTGACAAGATCTCATAAATTGTGAAAAGAGTGCTATTCTATCTATCTTATCTATCAATCTATCTATCTGATGTAATTGGCTGAAGCATAAATCTTAAGATTGTTTCCTTGTGATCCTGCACATGCGTGTCAATCCATTTTTGGCTAAAAATAGACATATTTTCAGCAGGTTGTGTTGCGCCATGCTTTGTCGACCTGACAGAAGAAGCAGATGCTTGTCTGAAGCCTCCTCAGAAATCTTCTGCTCAGAAACAAAGAATTTTGAGGATTTAAGCAAATATTCAGGGCAGTCAGACATATTATTAAGATTAAAGCAAGGGCATGTTTGGCAGCAGTGTAAACCCTATATCATAACTTTGGGTGGTTCTTGCATCAGTGAAATGCTTTAGGATCCACACCAACTTTGGCATGACAATGCCATGGATGACGACAAAGGGCCTGAGGTCCTGTTCTCGGACACAAAGAGCACTTTCTAGCATGCTTAGCATGAGACATTTCAGCCATTTTTTGCTCATGACTGCTTTCAATCATGCTATTTATCGTTAAAATGCATCAGTCTCCAGAAGACACCACTACAAAAAATATATCTCATACAAAAACCTGTTTCGTTGTTGGGCTTGTCCGCCATATCATTCCAATTCGGGTTTGTATACCATACAGCTCGATTATAATCGTATGTGTGGTTTTTGGGAAAACAAACTTCTATTGAAAAAATCGAAGTTTTTGAGAGTATTCCTGTATGTGATAAAGTGAAGCAAGGGCAGTCAGGCAATCAGAGCACCATAACCTTCTTAGTACAACATTGTGATGCACATACAACAGTTAAAGAAAGATCATTCCCAGTCAACAATTTGACCTCACTGTGATATCTATGTGAGCTCTTCAATGATACCTTGAAAGCTCACAGAAAAGACCTCACATCAACCTCATTTTGAAGCCAGTCAGTGAGGGTGATTTGAGCTCAAATGTTGAGGTCACACTGTGAGCTCCCTGTGAGCCTAATGTGATGTCTCATAGTGAGATTTGTGTGACCTTCTTGTGAGCTTTCTGTGAGCTCTCTGTGAGCTCTCTTTGAGCTATTATGTGAGCTGTTAGCGTGAGCTCTCTGTGAGCCTTTTCTGACATCAATTCTGCAGGGTGAACTTCCTGTGACCTCTGGATGGTGAACTACCTGTGACCCCAAATAACCCTCATTGACCTCTTCAAGAGTTAGATAAATACACATAGAGAATAGCAAGTTTGTTCCCTCATTTTATTTGTCAAATCACATTGCTGGATTGGGGGAGGGGTTTCATTCAATCCTCTTCATTCCTGAAGTCCAACCCATAAATATCAACCATCAACCTGAAACATAAATAAAAGATAATACAAATAAATGAATGTGCTACATATATCAGCAGTTTGAATAATGTCCCAATAGGCTGAATTATCTTATACTATAAGTGTGGTTGATATATATTACCTAATTATTCAAAGTACATGGTCAATATACTACAGAAACAGTTTCAAATGGAAAATATTACCAGTTCATACATATCAAACTGTGTGTTTCTTTAGTGTAATGGCTCCTGATACATGGCAGTTAAAAGATTGTGCCAAAATTGCTGTACCAAAACACACACTTCTGTCAATTTTTCGGAGGCTTAATTTCAAGGCTGGTAGAATCACTAAATGTTTAAATCCATGCTAACATAATTTTCAACAATGCAAACTATGTAAAGTCATACTTACAGGCATTATTTCATCTCCCAAATTTCCTGTTGCTTGTTGTTTCAAAATGGTGGATGGAATGTTGTGATGGTCATGTGATGTCACTTCCTGTCACAAAGAGCTCACAATGTGAGCTCTCTGTGAGATCTTTATATGACCTTTAGTGGTACCACTGTGTGAGCTCCTTGTGACCTCTCTGTGAGATCTGTTAGTGACACCATCATTTGTGAGATCACTGTGAGCTCACAGTGAGCCCACATTTTGACCTCAGTATGTGAGATATCTGAGAGCTCTGCATGAGGTAGCAATGCATGAGGTCACAAGGTATGAGGTCACTGTGATGTCTTGATGACACCCTCAAGCATGACATCACCATGTGAGTTTCTTGTGATCTCACAGTGAGTGCTGTGCAGACTCAAATGTTGACTGGGTTACTAACATTAGGTGCAGCCCACAGGCATATACCCCCGTGTCCCCCAGGCCATAGACCAAGACTACCTACTGAGGGAAAGTAGCGTTTCAGTCATCTCCCGGTGGACTTCATTATTGTCCAATATTGCAGGACAAAGTCACATGATTTTTCAGAATTGCATTACAGGTATCAGTTGCGGGCAAGGGACAAGGTGTCACGGAAAATTCAGGTTATTTTTATCCAGTTCTCCTCACGGCAGATTTATCTAGCCAATGACGAATCTGGAGATCAAGAATCTATAGCATACATGAACTTCTCATTAATATATTATATATATAGGAAAAAATTATTTGTCTTCCAAACTATTGCTATGCACTTATTAATAATATTACATATACACAACAAATGAGCAAAGAATTTGAAATAGACAAAGAACAAGAGTTTCACTTGGTTCAACTCGTCTTTATTCAAGGAAGTACTATATACATGTAGCCTTTCACTAGTGGCAATGGCAATAGTGGACCAGTTGTACTTTGTTGACTACTTGGGATTTCCAAGAAATGTTCAAATGACGTTAGTTAACAATACTATCAAAATTTAAGTTTAACCTGAATCTCCAGTCATACATTTCTTTTTTATAAGAAAGACCTAAAAAAATGCCCAATACCATTGCATCTTCTATTTGCAAATGATTCGAACAAAACCAACAACAATGCTGATCACTGAGTGAAGACACAAGCCCTGCAATTTAGAAGAAAATGGACTAACTGTGGCTTAAGATATGAAAGTCATCAAGAAAGTAGCCCTATCAATAATTAAGTAAATGACAGCCACTGTCTGACTGCCTGTCAGAAAACTTATTTCCGTCTGTATTCCCACAGGAGAGTCTGTCCGGGTATCAGCACCATTCCAAGGAGATCACAAGAAGAGAGAACTTTACCTTGAGAATTAAAGAAGTCAATTTCCACATCTCCAAGCTGATACTTTGCACGTAAATATTTTTCAAAGCAACTTGCGCTCACCCATGTATAATTATCCACCTTCAAGCATATTTCATACTGGCTGAGATTCACGCGGTTTTTCAAAGTGATTTTCAAAGAACTAATTTTAAGAAAAAGGTCCATTCCAGGTGTGTGCAAGTCTATCAAAGTCAAATCATCATCTAAAACCTCGCCATTGTGACTCAGAGTGAATAGATCTGGAGAGTGGCTAACTCGTCCTCCGTTCCATAGTTTTTCCTTTTTCAGGTCGTAGATGGTGGTGTTATCGGGATATATCGCTGCAATGCTGTTCCGATTGTTATCTGTCACAGTAACCTGAAAGTAATGAAATAACCTATTTATTCCACTTGAGAACATTGGTGTCATCTATGCTGTCAAGTCAATCATTGAACACAAGAGCCTTGAAGAGGCTAGAACTTCCACTATAATTTGTCAACTTCAACAAAACCCCAATGACGTCTAGACCATCATTGACCAGATGGACTGTATAAAGGAAATAATCTTTCCGTGCTTGCCTTAGTTCACAAAGTTAAACAATTTCACATGTACATAAAAACTAAAGAGCTGCTTAATCTTTCTTAAGTTTGGAAGAAAGGTCACAAATATATACATGACATTATTCAGTGAACATTAAATAGACATACTCTGGCAAAAAAGTTAAAAAAATCCAGGGATTCCAGCCTGGTCTATTGGTATGTAGCATAAAAAGATCAATCTCTTTGATTGTATTCCAATACCAGTGGACAATTTTATCAATAATACAAGAGAAAAGGCGGAATCAGCTATGTCGTAGCGAACTCTAATTACAGCTCCCTACATTTTTTAATCTAACCTTGGTCCGAGGATAACCATAAAACTCCCCCAGCATCCACCAGACATGAACATTGGATGAGCCCATGCAACAACACTTTTTTAAATTTTCAATATAGCCATTAGCCAATCATGCCCAATGAAGGAATGGTGGTAAATGGTAATTGCATGAATCTAAAACAATATAGAATATCAGAAGCAGCAATCATTCCAACTTCCTATTCCAACAAAACCAGCACACTATTACATTGTTTCACAGAAATCAATAAACAGGCAACCGTACCCATAATCTTAAGACGACAAATAGGTCAAGCAAATCAGTTTAATGAAGAAGAAAGATTTATGCCAATAATTCTGCATAAGATGTTGCAAGTCAACCTATCATGAGGAGTTTGTGGACCATATGATGGTTTGTCCTGGCAGAAGATTTTTACTATTAGTAGGGGAGATCATCTCGAAGCGGGTATTGTACAATGTGATCCCAGACGGTTCACTATTATAAGTTGCATGCAGGAATCCAGCAATAACGTTAGCAGGGCCTTGGAGTCGGAGTCGGAGTCGGGAGTCGGAGTCGTGGAGTCGGAGGTTTTTGGGTGGAGTCGGAGTCGGAGTCGAACTTTGATTTTCAGGTGGAGTCGGAGTCGGAGTCGGAGTCGAAAATTAAAGTGGTGACTCCTGACTCCTAAAAATAATTAATATAATTTTCAAAAACACAGTTTCAAAAATGTGAAATGAACCCCAAAGTTTACATAAAACTTCCTAAGCAAGTATTCATATATACAAAATCCTATGAAAACTTTGTAGAATGACTTTTTCTACTCTGTCAATCTTATAATATTAATGTGCAAAAATGCCGATAAGCGGAGTCGGAGTCAGAGTCGCAATTCAGGAGACCCAAGGAGTCGGAGTCGGAGTCGGAGTCGCTTTTCAGAAAGTCAGAGGAGTCGGGAGTCGGAGTCGGTTCAATTATCACCCGACTCCAAAGCCCTGAACGTTAGATGCACTCCTGGAATCATCCACATTCAATCGTAGTTTCTGTTGTTCATTAGAAAGAATGTTTCTCAAAATAATCTCAAAGGAACTGATCGAAAGAACAAGTTCTTCAGCAGGAGAGTGTACATCATTCAAGGTCATATCATCATTCAAGGTCATATAATCATGCAGCATCTTGTCATTGTGATTACTTCAGAGGAGTGTTCCTTTTCTGTATTCTTTGATTCTCATTTTCAACTCATAAATGCTGGTGTCTAAGGCAGTAAATCAGGGGTACCCTTCAAAATCGATACTTGACAGCCCCAAATTGATCAATAATCGAGACATTTCGAGTTTTATTCTTAATACTATCATCGTCTGAAAGAGCCGACTTCTGACAACATGACAAGTGGCCCATTGCAATGAAAGTTGTGTGTAAAATGCATTTAATTGAAATGACACAAAAACACAAAGCGGCGGATGAATGTGTGTTCGATAAACAATGTGTATGATGCTAATAAATGTGAATTTAACAACTCAAGGGGGGTCACATATACTAAAAAAAAAAAAAATTCAAAATAGATAGTGATATACCTGAAATTAATTCTGTGAAAATTTCATTCAACTACTCCAAATAGATAGATCGGCCACACAAATTGGTCAGAAATTTTGGGACGCCCCTCATACTTTCAATCTTATACAGAGAGATCAATACAGATAATATTTCTTTCATATTGAGTTACTTTTTTTTTTCGGATCAATTACAATAACAGGTTGATCAGTCTATTTCATTAGCACCAACAAACTATCTGACCAGGAAGTAGAGATCGACAGTCTACTGGCTTAATTGTTTGTCCTTCCTGATCATATAAATGTATCTCTGAGAAGAAAAGTTCATCTGATGCACTCAAAAACTCTGTCATAACCACTTTTGTCGCTCTTAAATCCTTAGTGTTAATTGTTTGTTTGCTCTCTCTTCCAGAATCCCAGTGTCTAAAAGTGATATCAAATGAAAATATCTCGAGGGCCACGTCTCTACCTGGGGTGTACAAATCATTCAAAGTCATATCATCATACAAAATCTTGCCATCGTGACTCAGAGTAAATAGATCAGGGGAGTATTCATCTTCTCCTCCATTCCACAATTTCTCCTTTTTCAAGTCAGAGACACTGGTGTAACAGGAATGTGTGGTCACAGTACTCTTTCCACAGTGGTCAGTCACAGTGACCTGGAAAAAATGGAAAATTATTTTAAGCCTTTCTCATCCTCTGTCCACCTTTTTCTCTTTTTGCAAGTCATAAATGTTGCTGAAACAGATCTGTAGCGGTCAGTCTGAACCTGCAAAAGATAGAGCCACTGAGCACATAGTTCATATGCCACCAGACACAAATGCCCAAACAAATGTTCATAATTCTTTATAAATTTCCGGCCTGTCTGTCTCCTGCTTGTTATGAATATGGAGGCAGGTCACACTTCAAGGAAAAGGACTCCTTCACACTAGTTTCAAGGTCGTAATTGTCAAAATAAGCACTTCATTTGGACCCTTTGGTCTATCTACATGTATAACATAGTCAAAATGAAAATTTTATTTTGCAAATTTCAATCAAAATGGCTGCAATAACTTACTTGATGCAAGCAAAAAGGTAAAATATGACTGTTGCTTCAGGTGAATGACATCATGATACAATTAGGAGAGATTCCTAGCAAGCACACATGCCAAAAAAGAAACCGTTCTTGACTTAAACAAATTGCGACCTCCAATGCAAATGCTGTTTTGTGCCAAAAGCGAGTTCAAGGCAACCTTGACAGCTTTAAAGAAGAGAAGAAAAGGTCGGATAAAACAGCCACAAATTAGAATCGCACATGCCACAACAAAATATACGACTGTACACTGAAATTCCTCTGACAAAAATCATATATATATGTTTGTCAACCGGCAGAAATAATCTGACTGCCACCAAAAATCAACCACAATTTTTCAGTTCTTGGCTGAGCCATGTCGCACTTCATTTTGTGGTAATTTTGCATACAATTCATGACATAGAGAAGGACACACAATATAATTAGACTAGATGCATATATTTTACTTATTATTGTTTTGTAAATGTACTTATAAACTAATAGAGGTACAAAAAATACACAGTTTCCATCATGTTTACTTGTGAAGAGCATTGTGGCAGTTGCTTGCCCATCAAATTTGCCAGAACATGCTGATCATTATATGTAATTAGTGCCAGCAAATAATCTGACCAGGAACCACAGATTGACAGTCCACTGGATAAAATCCATTTCCAGCATTATCATACAAGATACGTTTATCTGACGCACACAAAAATTATTTCATGCTGCGTTTTGTCGCCCTGAAATCCTTGATGTTGATTGTCCGTATGTTTTCTTCTTTAGAATTCCAGTGTCTGAATGTGATGTCAAAAGAAGATATCTCAAGAACCAGGTCTCTTCCTTGGGTGTGCAAGTAATCTAAAGTTGTATCGTCATGCAAAATCTTGCCATTGTGACTCAGAGTGAATAGATCAGGGGAGTACTCATCTTGACCTCCATTCCACACTTTTTCCTTTTTCAAGTCATAAACACTGGTGGCGCCTGAATGTGTTGTCACAGAACTCTTTCCACAGTGGTCAGTCACAATGACCTGAAAACAAAAAGCCAAAATATTTCATCTTTCTCATCCTCTATCAGCCAGTTTTTTCTTTTTTTAGTCATAAATGTTGCTGAAACAGAAAAGAGTTGCCAAGAGCAGCAAACATAGACCAGTGTCCGCATTGGGCAGTATTCATAACAATCAATGGAATTAGCTCACAAATTGTATTACAATAAGCCCCTCAGATTAATACAAGAATGTGCAAATACATTTGAAAATCTAGACGACGTCAACTCGGACCATTCAAGCATGAGATTGGCCTCTACCTTGTATTACAAGGGACAGTTGAACTGTCCCTGGCATTACATATGCCCCATTGTGAATCAACTTGTCTGGCCCAGTCACTGGTTTATGTTCAAACAGCTACCCTTACAAACGGTCATCACTCACATGTGGTTGTCACATTCAATGTGACAATCGATCACAGATATACCACCTGTAGTCATGTAGAGCTGCATAACAAAATATGAAAATAAATCGCAACCACTAGTACAATAAAGTTCAGTGCACCAAGTCAGTATTGTTAATTTATATGTCAAGCAATTTGAAATATAACCCTTGATGAAACTCTTCAGATGAGACACCAAAAGTTGTTTGATGCAATTCACTTAATTTTGCTGCAGCCTACTTACTATAACATGTAAACATTTTCTGGTAGAGTGTACAGACAAGACATTGCATACGGAGGCATTTGCAGATTTTTGGACATAAATTAGGAGTGATATAAAGATAAAAAGTATTTGTATTTGCATTTAAATACTTTTACCTGTATTTGAACCCAAACCTGGTGATGGAGTACTCAAGGAGATTTAGTCGGGCAGATCAGAGGGGTCCCCCTGCACCCGTCTGAATATTTAACGGGACCAAGTTTTTTGGTGCCCTAATAATGTCCTTTTAACAAAAAGCCAATGTTAACAGGACTATCAATGTCCCATGGGGTTTCTACGGCGGCCATTTTGAATAGAAGTTGACGGCAGAAAAACGTCTCTTGGAAATTACAAGTTTAATTATCTCAGAAACTATTCAAGCTAGATTCACAAATGGCACATCTATTTATATGTTTTTTGACATGCAGAATCTGAAAATGACATTAATTTCTTTCTAAATTGCAAATATCAGCTTATAATGGCTAAATATTTACAAAAACTTGCATTTATTAAATATTTCACCTTAGTTCAGTTTATTCTTCATCTGCCAGTTAAGCAGTAGCTCTGTGTGATGATCATATTTGACAAGTACTGAATATAAGCTTTCAAATGAGGTATAATATGTCTAAAAGAGATGATTCTTTGATGAGCTGCGATATTTCAAAGATTTTCATTTGTGATTCTGTGATCATTTAGCACATTGGGCGAGGTAGAACTACTAGTCAGGTTGCAAGAGAGATTGCCTTGCACCCTCTGGTATAGTTAATGGCACCCAATTTTTTGAATGCCAAATATTGTCTGGTAACATATTTTAGATGCTCCCATTGCCAATTATTGTTCCATGGGGTTTTTCTGGTGGCTATTGCTCTATCATAGTTTATGCCAGTGAAGAAATTTTTTTCGTGAGCATAAATTTGTCTCATAATTCATTTAATTTAATTTTTTTAGTGAGTAGCCCTAGAAAAACATCTCAAACCCAAAGATGGATAGCCCTTGATGTCAACTACCATATCTAGCACATTTATTTTCTTGTTACTACAATTGTCAACCCTTCCTAAGCTAAATAAATGTTGCTGTCGGTGTCATAAATCTCCTCAGAAACATAAAATCCTCCCATTTATTTTCAATTTTACCTATCCCAATCACTAGATGACTTATCCCTAACCTACCAAATGGATAGCCCTTGATGTCACCTTTCTCTTGGCACCTTGGTTTCCTTGTTACTACAATTGTCTACCCTCCCAAAGCAAAATAAATGTTGCTGTCCGGGTCGAAAATCTCCTGTGAAACACCAAAATCTCGCACGGATTTTCATTTCCACCTATCCTAATCACCTGATAACTCATTCCTGACTAATTAAATGGATGTGGATGGATAGCACTTTATGTCAGCTTTCTTTTGGCACCTTGGTTTCCTTGTAACCAGAACTGTCAACCTTCCCAAAGCTAAATAAATGTTGCCGTCAGTATCAAAAATCTCCCCCAGCAACCCAAAATCCTTTCATTTATTTTTAATTATACCTATCCTAATCAGTAGATGACTTATTCCTAACCAACCAAAAGGATGAGGATGGATAGACCTTAATGCCAGCCTTCATTTGGCACCTTGGTTTTCTTGTTACTACAATTACCAGCCCTCCAAAAGCAAAATAAATGTTATGTCCTGGTCAAAAAAATCTCGTCGGAAACACAAAATCCTCCCTTGTATTTTAATTTCCACCTATCCTAATCACCAGATAACTTATAATGAACCATACAAATGGATCTGGATGAATTGCCCTTGGTGGCAGCTTTCATTTGGCACCTTGGTTTCCTTGTTACTACAATTTATAGCCCTCAAAAAGTGAAATAAATGTTATGTCCTGGTCAAAAAAATCTCGTCGGAAACACAAAATCCTCCCTTGTATTTTAATTTCCACCTATCCTAATCACCAGATAAGTTATAATGAACCATACAAATGGATCTGGATGAATTGCCCTTGGTGGCAGCTTTCATTTGGCACCTTGGTTTCCTTGTTAATACAATTTATAGCCCCCAAACAGTAAAATAAATGTTATGTCCCGGTCAAAAAAATCTCCTCGGAAACACAAAATCCTCCCTTGTATTTCAATTTCCACCTATCCTAGTCACCAGATAACTTATAATGAACCATCCAAATGGATGTGGTTGGATTGCTCTTGATGGCAGCTGTAATTTGGCACCTTGGTTTTCTTGTTAATATAATTGCCAGCCCTCCAAAAGCAAAATAAATGCTATGTCCTGTTTGAAATAATCTCCTCGGAAACACAAAATAATTCCTTGTATTTTAATTTCTACCCATTATAATTACTAGATAACTTATTCCTTACCAACCAAGTTGATATAGATGGATAGCCCATGATGTCTGCTTTCATCTGGCACCTTGGTTTCCTGCTTGCTACAAATGTCAACCCTCCCAAAGCTAAATAAATGCTGCAATTTGTGTCAAAAATCTCCTTGGAAACCCAGAATCCTCCCATTTATCTTCAGTTCTACCTGTGCTGATTAATCGATCACTCTCAGCCAACCAAATGGATCAGGATATATAACCCCTGAAAGCTGATATCAAGGGCTATGTGTTTGGTTGGTTACGGATGAGTCTTCTGGAGGTTAGGATAGGTGAAAATCAAAATACAAGGGGTGCATTTTGTGTTTCTAAGGAGATTTTTGACCAGGACAGAAACATTATTTTGCCTTTGAAGGGTTGACAGTTCTAGTGAAAAGGAAACCAAGGTGTCAAATGAAAGCTGACATCAAGGGCTATCCATCCACATCCATTGGATTGGTTAGGAATGAGTTATCTGGTGAGTAGGATAGGTGGAAATTAAAATACTATGGAGGTTTTTGTGTTTCTGCTGCGATTTTTTTTACAAACACATAACATTTAGTTTGCTTTTGGAGGGCTGGCAATTGTAGTAACAGGGAAACCAAGGTGCCAAATGAAAGCTGACATCAAGGGCTATCCATTTGATTGGCTAGGGATGAGTCATCTAGTGATTAGATATGGTAGAACTGAAAATAAATGGGAGACTTTGTTTTTCCGAGGAGCTTTTTATACTGACGGTTACATTAATTTAGCTTTGGAAGGGTTAACAGTTCCAGTATCAAGGAAACCAAGGTGCCATATGAAAGCTGACACCAAATGCTAACCACCCACATTCATTTGGTTGGCTAAGAATAAGTCATATACTGATTAGGATAGGTACAATTGAAGATAAATGGAAGGATTTTGTGTTTCAAAGGAAATTTTTGATACTTACGGTAACATTAATTTAGCTTAGGGAGCGTTCACAGTTCCTGTAACAAGGAAACCAAGGTGCCAAATGAAAGCTGACATAAAATGCTGTCCATCCACATCCATTTGATTGGTTAGGAATGAGTATCAGGTGAATAGGATAGGTGGAAATGAAAATCCGTGCGAGATTTTGGTGTTTCACAGGAGATTTTCGACCCGGACAGCAACATTTATTTTGCTTTGGGAGAGCAGACAATTGTAGTAACAAGGAAACCAAGGTGCCAAGAGAAAGGTGACATCAAGGGCTATCCATTTGGTAGGTTAGGGATGAGTCATTATAGTGATTAAGGTGACTCGAGCATGGTGGTTTGATCATACAGATTTTTCTAAAATTTTGCACAGGGACTCTATGGGACCCATACATTTCAAAAATGAAAAAAAAAAAAATTTCACCGACTCGTTTGGTTGCCATGGTAACGGCATGTTTTGCCTGATGACTGCTTAAAAGTCATAAATTGAGTTTTTGGTTATGTACCACAGAATAAAGCATTACATGATATTGTCACACAAAAACGTCAAAAATGTCTTCCCAAGCATTTACACCAATACATTTGCCATAAACTTGAAGAAAAAGGTTAAAATATTTTTTTCTGTAAGAGCTCAAAGGCCACCAAAACACTAATTAATTGTAGATTTTGCATGCATCAATTTTGGTAGTAATCAAATTTCAGGAAAACGATCATACAGATTTTTTTTAAAATTTGCATATATCATAAACAAGTTATGGTCAAACAAATGGCAAAAAATGTAAAAAATTCACCGAGTCATTTTTTTACTGCAGTACCATGACTGAGCCAATGTCAATTTAAATAAATAAAGACAATTTTTGACACAGTTGTCTGAAATTAACTGAGAATTTTATTTGGATAAAGATAAGAAGCTGAAACTTTAAACTAGCATAGAATAGACGTTACTGCATTCAATAAAAAAATAATTATGCTTCTAGCTGCATTAGATCTCATTTAAATAGCAAATTACTGGCTGCCATGCTGTTAAAAAAAAGAGAACTGAAAATGGTAACGTCACAACTTTTGCAGGGCCTGCAGCAGTTGTGACGCTATGTTGCTAGGCAACCAGGCTGCTCAGAAGTATGTGCAGTGTACCATGGTTGAGTCACCTTAAGATAGGTAAAATTGAAAATAAATGGGAGGATTTATGTTTCTGAGGAGATTTATGACACTGACAGCAACATTATTTAGCTTTAGAAGGGTTGACAATTTTAATAACAAGAAAACAAATGTGCCAGATGGTATAGTTGATATAAAGGGCTATCCATCTTTGGGTTTGAGATGTTTTTTCTAGGGCTACTCACTAAAAAAACGAAATTAGATTAATTATGAGACACGTTTATGAAATTTGCTACCCAGGGAGGAAGAGTTTAATTATTTTTATGACATCCAGCACAAGCATCTTACAACTTTTAAAGTTTAATTTGGTGTCTAGTTTTCTTCACTGGCATAAACTATGATAGAGCAATGGCTGCTTGAACACAGAAAGCGACAATAATGCTAAAACCACACTTTTACAAATTTTAGAGGTTAATCCAAAAGAGCCACCAGAAAAACCCCATGGAACAATAATTAGCAATAGGAGCATCTAAAATATGTTTCCAGACAATATTTGGCATTCAAAAAATTGGGTGCCATTAACTATACCAGACGGTGCAAGGCAACCTCTCTTGCAACCTGACTAGTAGTTCTACCTTGCCCATTCTGCTAAATGATCACAGAATCACAAATGAAAATCTTTGAAATACCACAGCTCATCAAATAATCATCTCTTTTAGACATATTATACCTCATTTGAAAGCTTATATTCAGTGCTTGTCAAATATGATCATCACACAGAGCTACTGCTTAACTGGCAGATGTAGAATAAACTGAACTAAGGTGAAATGTTTAATAAATGCAATTTTTTGTAAATATTTAGCCATAATGGGGGATATTTACAATTTAGAAAGAAATTAATGTCATTTTCAGATTCTGCATGTCCAAAAACATATAAATGTGCCATTTGTGAATCTAGCTTGAATAGTTCCTGAGATAATCAAACTTGTAATTTCCAAGAGACGTTTTTCTGCCGTCAACTTCAATTCAAAATGGCCGCCGTAAAAACCCCATGGGACATTGATAGTCCTGTTAACATTGGCTTTTTGTTGAAAGGACATTATTAGGGCACCAAAAAACTTGGTCCCGTTAAATATTCAGAAGGGTGCAGGGGGACCCCTCTGATCTGCCCGACTAATTAGGATCCACTTTTACAGCCATCTCCCATATTATCTTTGGAGAGTGAGTTTGTTTGTGTTTTACGCCCCATCAGCACCGGTGTGGGCTATTTAGAGGATAATCTTGGGAGAACATAATGCCAGGTAACAATTAATTACTAGTGATCAGCAGCCTTTATTTCAGTAGGCCAGACATAAGACTGCAGAATCTAACCACTGCCGAGGTTTCTGGGTACTCTTCAAAACATTTTCAAATCCATTTGCACACCCCCAAAACCTGATAATCAGTCTTGCTTGATGCTCAAACAGGAAGACACTCCAACACCAAACACAAAGTAGAGGCTCCCTGTTTTTTTATAGTGCCTTAACCAAATTTCAAGGTCAAGATCGTCCAAATCCGAAATTCATTTGACCAATATCTAAATCTAATCAATAATATTGTGAAAATAGAACTTTATATGGCTTTTTTCAATCAAAATGTTTGGATCAACTAACTTGATGCAAGGCAACATGTTACAAACAGCCGAAGGAGATTCCAAAAAGAAACTGTTCTAGACTTCAACAAATAGTTACCATTTCTGTAAATACAGCATGTTCAACACAACCAGTCACTTACACAAGAGGGCAACAGCATCGCTGATGTAGCAACAGTGCAGCTCCTGGGGTTAATTATGAATCAGTGAAGCATGACAGGTTTTACCAATAATGCGCACCAAATTGACATAGACAAGACAGACAGAAGATATACTGTCTGAAAGACAAGCACAGTGTCCTTGAACAAAGTTTAGGGTTAAAAAAAATGTACAAAGAATCTGTCAACACAGCGTTGTAGTATGTGGTCTCAGCTTCGATTTGATGTAAAGATCAAAAAAATCTGTTGGGAAAATTTTGAGAAAATTGAAATTTAAAATTTTTAGTTTTTCACACCCTTGTTGCATGCAAAATATCAGTTATAGATATATCAAATGGCATTGCAGTGTTACTGAAACATCATAGTTTATCTCGTTATATATTAAGTTACTCAATCAGGTTAAAAAAATACCAGAAAAAACATTTTTTTTCCCTATTTTCACATCTTTTCCAACATTTAGGGGTGTTGCAAAGTGGAAACTCAGTGAAACTTATAATGTGTCAAAATCAAATATAAACATGGCTATTTCAGCTTTGCTTTTTCTTTAACTAAAGAAAAGTGGCAAATGAACCACCAGGGTGTAAGAAATGCCTTGTTAACATCATTAATGATGGAAATTGAGAGTTTTCGCATTCCACCAATCAATGTTTTTCAAGTGGGATTCACAAAAAAATCTGTAAAGTTATTGGACAACAAACAGTTGACACATGTAAAAATTCCTACTGCATGCATTGAAAAGTGTATATCTTCACCACAGCTTCCCATGTAAGTTGTATTTGATATCTAAGGAAATAATATTTTTTGTGAGAAGTTTTTGTTTAAATCAATAAAAAAAATATATATATGCAAGTGGCCTAATGGCCAATGATGGCCAATTCAAAGTTTTAATACGATGTCTCTGTTCATTTTGAAATATTGGTTGCAATTTATGGTCTTCTGAAGAATTTTAAGGGATTTCTTTACCCGTTTTTGCCAATTGTTAAGATTATTTCATGGAATTTAATGGTTGCTGACTAACAAAATTCAGTTGTTGCAAGCCTTTGTGCAACCAACAGAGTATTAAACTTTCAGTCAGCAGATTCTCTCCCATGGTCACATAGTTAATATTGGTTATATGTGAAATTTCCAGATGAAATTAGGAGATATTATGATTTTAAAAAGTTAACTTCAAACCAGAAGCTTTGAAATAAATATTTAGTGGTGATATTATTTATTTTCCTTTTATGATATGAATGACAACACTCAAAAATGCATCCTATGCATATTTTTCTAGACAATCTATTGCATTACTAATGTAAAATCTGAATAGAAAGTACTAAATTGAGACTTATGCACAATTGAAGAAAATCAATAAAATACCATCAGAAACTAAGACCCTAAACAAAAATTTCAAATTTAAGGAATGGACAATTGAGGCAATCATGTTTCTTCAGATTGTGATTATATTAGAGGTTTTGATATTGATATGAAGAGATGCACCTTGAAAGTGTTGTGACATACATCTCAAAATATTGACGTAGATATGCTGTAAAAGCCCTAAATATGTCTTCTTATTGGCTATATTGCTACAGTGCTCTGCTGCTTAGCTAATGCTGTCGATTAATTAGGGACGTCATGCAGGTTCAGTTGATTGGACTCTAAATGGGTTCGGAGAATGCAGATTACAGTCGAGCAAGTTTGTAACACCTTCACAATGTGATATTCCTTTAAAAACCACTTAATCATAATTCTGAATTGGTCCACTGTATATATAAGCACCATGGTGGGAAAGGAAAGCATTTCTATGTCAAGATTATCATTTTAAACATTCTATAATGGATATTTTGCATGCAACAAGGGTGTGAAAAACTAAAAATTTTAAATTTCAATTTTCTCAAAATTTTCCCAACAGATTTTTTTGATCTTTACATCAAATCGAAGCTGAGACCGCATACTACAACGCTGTGTTGACGGATTCTTTGTACATTTTTTTTAACCCTAAACTTCGTTCAAGGACACTGTGCAAGCTGATAGCAGGCGCATAAATACCAAGATATTGCGCTTTATAAAATCTTGTGATACATGGTCAAAGTGGCTCTGGTTGATACCACTACAGGTCACATGTTATAAGGTGGGCCACAAATGTGTGACATGGTCAAAACGCCCAATTTTTCAATATACCCATAACTGATTGTAGGCCACCACAAGCATCAAATACAGCAAACAGATCTTCACTATCTTTATTTATAGCTGATATATACTCGTTTATGTGTAATTTATTAACAAAGAAATGCACTAAAAGCCTAATCTAAAAACACATTTTTCTCAATTCAGACCTTTTTTTTAAACAAAAAACATCATTGCCAGGTCCAATCTCGATCCTTAGAATTGACTCTGGTTTGTTTTAAATATTAGTAGAACAGGTTGAACTGTTGCCCGAATACACCAGTCAATACAAATGTAATTGTTTTATAACACCCAGTCCCAATATGAAAAAAAAAAAATTTTCTTTTTATCTTCTTTTTTTTTGTGAAAAATTCTTCTTTTGGAAGTACTTATGACTGGTCAACAGTAGGGTACTGTTGACTGGGTAGGGCATGAACTGTTGACCAGTCAACAGTACCTTTGCTAGGTCATCAGTCATTTCTGACACCATGTCATGTGACCTCATTTCAGCCAATCAGCACCGCCACCACCTCCGCCACCGTATCCGCCTCCGCCTCACCCCTGGATTTTTTCATTTGCAGGGTAGCAGGGCCCAAACTACTCCATCAATTTAAATAAAGTTGCTGTCATATTAAAGAAAACTTTCAGGGTTACAATATAAGACTACAACCACATTGACAGACCTTTTGGTTCTTGAGAAATGGACAGTTGAATGACAAATTTCTTAGCTGAGTGTCACAAAACCACTCTTTTTAGGTGCCCACATCACAACATGCGTCTTACATCATTAAACTGTACAATACTGCATGCGCAAAAAAAATACAAGGACAGTTCGAAGAAATTCCTTTATTAAAAGGATGTTGAAATTATCAAGTGAATATGGACTGTTTACTCAGTACTCAACTTCCAAGCCTACCAAACCTCAGGCTAATATTGGAAAGACAGAACACACCCGGGAACACGGAATTTTACGTCACAGATATTATTTGGAATAGTACAGTAGCCTGGGTATATTCCTTCAGTTGCATATAAACCGTGTAACCCCGATACGTTCTGACAGAACTCTTCCCAAAAGGTCTAAAAGCGAACTGAAATAAATGTAAAACATACCTATTTCAATTATATCTTCATCTTAATGCCTGGTTCTCACATACAGGAAAAATTTCCTGACTGTCGTAGTTATAACTTCAGGAGAAAAGTCGGCAAAATAGACGGAAAATAGGCATGAAATGGGATGATGAATGGAATGTTTTAGACATACAATGTAAGTAAAACTAGAAGGCAAATTGCAATTTGCATATCTGGACGCTGATAATTGACCTGAACATTGTAACATAATATTGGTCTGGTAGTCTGGTTGCCTGAATTATAATAGCAGTAGTCAGAAGTTATCAGGGCATAATGGCCAATGGGCCTTAAGAGAGAGAAATAAATGTATTGCCACATAGCGATGCATGAAGTTTTTTGATTGATTCTTGTTAAATTTGGCCAGCATGGAATAACTTTCCATGGGTGATGGAGTTATGTGTTTAACAACTTGACACAGTTGTGTTAAGCTGACAGAGGAGATACACACCCACAGCTCATCATTGCTTTGGACATCTTAAGCTAAGGTAGATACAGCTCATCTTCATGAAGCAGACACACTTTTACGATTTCAATAAAACCTGAGATGTTCGAGAAAGAAAGCAATAAAGTAATTTAAACAAAGTCAAAGAGCCCTGAGGCTATTGCCCTACTTCACTGCACATTGGCCAAGAAAAATGGACCAAAGGCAGAGTAAATGTATTTACCCCTTTTCACACCGCTTTCAAATGGCCCAACAATCTTGCATTATGTGTATGTGTATATATATAGGCATATGCAGCTTACATTTACCATGCAAGTTACCCTTGTAGGCTCCACATACACTGAAATTCCATAATTTAGGAACAACCCAGTTTGGAGGACATAGGTGATCGCCTCAGCACATGGGTAAAACTGATTCACAGTGACTTTAAATGTAAATGAAAAACTTTGAGATACTGTTAGGTTTCCTAATAACATTTTTCATGATCATCCATTGCATATTTACAGTAAATTCCTTGGTTATTGACAAGCCTAGACCCTTGGATTTGGCCTAAAATATTGAGCTGCGCTGGGTGCACTGACCTTCTGTTTCCATGGCAACAGAAAAGTTATTTAAAATGTTCGACAGGTACCATATTTTCCAAATGGATAGTGATATACCTGAAATTTATTCTGTGAAAAATTTATACAGCTGCTTCAAATAGAAAGGTCTGCCAAAAAAATTGGTCAGATCTTTTGGGACACCCCTCGCATAAGCTAAACTGAACATTAGACCTGTAATCCTGTATGCATGCCAGTTTCAATCTAATGATCTAGTTGTTGAACACCTGCTAATCTATATGGCTCTCTCAAACCAATAGCATTAGTGCGTATTTTGCATGCTAGGTGGCTACCTTGTGTTGACGACGGGTGTGCGCTGAAGCATATCAGGCTCTGGCAGACTGGTCCCCCCTCCCTGGTGTGCCATAGGGACAGTGTATCAGTTATAATTCTATTACATTGTCCTATTTAGAATCCAGTCAATTTTCCATGATTGCAACACAGATTTCCAGCTATTCTCGGTGTTAAGGACCAATTCACCGGGTGATATCTGTAGATCTATCCACTATCTGTTTGCTACATCAGTCTGATCCACTGGGATCACGTGTGTGCAACATAAAGTAAGTTTGATGAGTTTACTGTGCACATCACTATGTATAATGTTTAGGAAACAGGAAACTGAAAAACACGAGGAAAGACAGGAAGTAGCGCGTTTTGCGACAGTATCTGGACTGCGTCCAGATAATAATAGATGTCACGGCGGGCCAGGTAACCAAGATACTGCTCAGGATAGCCAGGATAGAGCTCAAGGTAGCCAGGGTAGTGCTCAAGGTAGCCAGGGTAGTGCTCAAGGTAGCCAGGGTAGTGCTCAAGGTAGCCAGGGTAATGCTCAAGGTAGCCAGGGTAATGCTCAAGGCAGCCAGGGTAATGCTCACGGCAGTCAAGATAGGATCCAGGGTAGTCAGGGTTGTCAGGACAGTGCTAAGGATAGTCAGGGTATTGTCTACGGCAGTCAAGGTTATTAAGTTGCCACAATCATAGAAATATTTCTATGGCCACGTTAGTCACAAGGACAGTGCAGTATCATGTCTCACATGGAGGATAATGACCCAAGGCAGCCAGGGTATCATTTCTAGCCACAACAAATTCCAACATGTTGGATCTTTCCAAGACACCCACGAGATTGGGCCATACTCTCACGACAGCTCTCAGGGTAGCCAGGGTAGGTCAAGGTAGCCCAGGGTAGACCCAGGGAAGCTCCAAGGTAGGCACAAAATTGATTATCCGCTGTAAAATCGTCTATGTGAGAACTACGCATAAGGCATTTAAGAGAATATCTCTCACAGGACGCAGTGGCTAATGATGATCAGTGAGGTTTTTACTGAAGTTTTTTTTTAAACGACAAGACTTCTTCACCTGAAATCTATGAAATAATGTTTTCTTGTGAAATAATTGATTTCTCATTGTCAAATGTATACATTTCATTTTTATCTACATGTATGTTTTTATTTATCATCATTGCCAGGCACCTGTGCTGTTGTTATATATTAATCTACATTACCGACTTTTAAATAATATTTACTTACTTACTTACCCTTCACCCCCAACCAGCCCAGCAACAACTATGAAGTATCAATTGTGAATAACACAATATTGGCTAAAGACATCATGCAATTTATCAATTCAGCTTGTCCAACGATCAGCTGACCTTTGCAAACAGACCAAAGAAGCAAATAAAGAAAACTATTCTCAATGAAACGATGACTATTTCCCTGAGTGCTCAGAACCAGCTGCTGTTAATATATTGTATGCTAAATTATTTACAAATAATCCATTTTCAAGCCAGACAATGGCCATGTGGCGCAGGTGATATTGGAAAAAAGAACACATTTCATCAAAGAACTTGGATTCAGAGGGTAGTGAAGGGCCACAGGGGTCTATATTGGGTCCCTGTATCTTTAACACCTTTCTCAATGACTGTGTTTTTCCTTGACTATCCAACCATAAATAACGCTGATGAGAACACAATCTGCTCAATTGGAAAAGCTGTTGTAGACTGTTTGTATAATTGTAAATGTGAAATTGAGTGCTTCGTTTCATGGTTCTGCAATAACCAAATGCAGGCCAGCCTTGGCAAGTTCCAATTTCTTCATACTCGTCAGGACAGAAATGTGTCATTAACATGCAATGAACTCACACTTGACTCTGAAACGTGGGTAAAACGGATTGGTGTACACATTGATAAAGACTTAAATGTCACAGCACATGTCAACATTGTTTTGCGAAAATGTGCCAGACAACTCAATATTCTTCTTTAAGAAGAGAGTCCAGGTTAGTATGTCATGCCCTTTATTGAAGCAAACTTCAGTCACTGTCCGCTTGTTTGGACAAACAGAAATCGAACTGATATGAGACATTTAGAAAATATCAACAAAAGAGCTCTTCATTTAGTTTTGGTAAACACTTCTCATACACAGAGCTCTTATCTAAGGCAAAGACTTGTAGCCTTGAAGTGAGGTGGAAAAGATAGTTGGTTACAGAGGTCTACAAAGCCCTAAATGGTTTTGCTCCACCACACATCTGTGATATTTTCAAACATAAGACCACTGCATACAATCACAAGCCATTAAAATTAGTCAGCCTCGTTTTTATACTCAATCGATGGTTTTTATTCCCTCAGACTTGAAGGAACTCATTTATGGAATACTTTACCCACCTTGCTGCCAGAACTGTAATGGTCTCAATACTTTTGAACGTGAAATATGCATTCCACTTATTTTACTTGCGGTTAAATAAACTGTTGTTCCTAACCTAGTCGTAATTTTATGTAATGATTTATTTTATTTACCCTTTTGTTGTCATTTTACCTTTTGTCCTAAGCTTTCATCTATCATGTTTTGCATGTTACTCCTTATTGCTGTTTGTTATTTCTAGTTGGCTATACAAGTACCATTAACTTATGTTTTTGTCTTCAACCCAACTTTAAATAAATGTTTCTTATATTATCTTATCACTTCCTAATAATTTTAACCAAAATATTTGTTGAAATTTACCAATTTATATTCAATACCATTAATTTGCAAGAAACCAAAATTTGAAAAAAATATCAGAAATCCTCATCTTTCCAGTTTGTTGTCGTTTATGAAAATTTCCCAAGATCGGCCTTCTAATGAGTTTAACCATTTAAAGAGGTATCATCCAGACATCTAAATGTAAAATTTCAGCAGGGTTGCGATTTTTATTTAAAAAATAAAAAAAAACGGATTTATTTGATTTAAATCAGATTTTTTTGATTTAAATCGGATTTAAATCATTAATGGAAAAATTTCATTTTCCGGATCAATTTCACCAACTGTTATTAATTTTTATGCATTGACCTATTATGAATAACACATATATGGATTTCAATAAGGCATATAAATAATAATTTGGTTTAAATTAGAGAAATTATAATGCAAAATTATGAAATCAAGGCTGGCGATGTATTAAATATAATAATCATAATGCAAGCTACGGCAGCAGTTCCACATTTTGATACGGATATTTTAATAAATGTATTTTTCACTGAACACCAATCATAACTATACAGCTTACTTGTAATAGAATTACATCTCTAAAAGATGAAAAGGGATGTCAAAACGAGTAATCATTTTCCCTACTCTTCAATGCTACGTTAAATCACCAGTCTCAGCACTCAGTCTCACGATGACTGTCCATTGTTTCACATGTAGTCTATTTGATATCAGTTTAGCAGTAGGGGCTTTGGGGACAGTGCTGCATTTGCAGAACATGGCTTTGTTTTTCATTGCAGCAATGAAATTGTTTAGAGAATCATAAGAATGCCATGATTGAAATAAAATTGTTTAAATCTTTATTTACATGTATGTAGTCATTCTACTCGGATATATTTATCAGAAATATATTATCATATATCTAAAATTATATCTCATATATAGGCCTATATATACAAGGGGCCTGTGTGATATGTCATTGGACATATTTATGAAAGAGTACTGCTAAATGGTAGGTTGCAAGCTGTAATATCTCACTGCCAGCTTTATTTGTGCTTTTTTAAGCCTTTTTATAACAACTTTGATTTAAATCATGATTTTTATTGAGCGATTTAAATCATGATTTAAATCAATGATTTAAATCGAATGATTTAAATCCAGCAACCCTGAATTTCAGAGGTCTAACACAAAAATTAACGGAATCATGGAACATTGAAATAATAACATTTTTCCCTGAATTTGCTGCTATTAGTTTTTGTAAGAGCATTTAGAACCCTAAAGGGCGCATTTAGGGTATTCAACACCTTATTATGGTAGATTTTCATGCCCATAGGTACATTTTTTTAAGCAATTCCTTAAATATGAACATCAAGAGGCAAATATATGCTATAAAACCCATTCATGTGCCAAATGTCATATATATACAAGACATCGACCTCAGTACTATATTAAGATATATTATTTATTAATATTATTATATATCATAATAGTAAATAAAAAGGTTGCCGGCCAGACACCACCTGGCCATCAAAGAACAACAGTAATCTGATCAGTGCCACAAAAGAACAACATTTGGCTGAATTGTGTATTCCTTTATTGTGTCTCCTACAATTTATGACATTATTATTTGTCATGTCACAATAGAATTATTACAGACAGTTTACAATTTCATACAAAGGAATCAACATAGACTTAGTTCTTCCATTCCATATGGAAGTGTTAAGAACATAATGGCTTTTTTTTTTTATAGAACAATACGGTAACATGCTGACCAGTCTATTTCATTATTGCCAACAAATTATCTGACCAGGAAGCAGAGATCGACAGTCCACTGGCTTAATTGTTTGTCCTTCCTGATCATATAAGAGTATCTCTGACAAAACAAGTTTATCTGAAGCGCACAAAAACTCTTTCATAACAACTTTTGTCGCCCTTAAATCTTTGGCTTTAATTGTTTGCTGGCTCTCTCTTTTAGATTTCCAGTGTCTAAACGTGATATCAAAAGAAAATATCTCGAGGGCCAGGTTTCTACCTGGGGTGTACAAATCATCCAAAGTCATTGTATCATGCAAAATCTTGCCATTGTGACTCAGAGTGAACAGATCAGGGGAGTATTTCTCTTGTCCTCCATTCCACAATTTCTCCTTTTTCAAGTCATAAACACTGGTGCAACAGGAATGTGTGGTCACAGTACTCTTTCCACAGTGGTCAGTCACAGTGACCTAGAAAAAAAGGAAAATTATTTTAAGCCTTTCTCATCCTCTGTACACCAGTTTTTTTTTCTTTTTGCAAGTCATAAATATTGCTGAAACAGATCTGTAGCGGTCAGTCTGAACCTGCAAAAGAAAGAGCCACTGGGCACATAATTCATATGCCACCAGACACGAATGTCAAAAGAAATGTTCATAATGCTTCATAAAGTTCTGGCATATCTATCTCCTGTTTGTTATGAATATTGACAGTCAGGTCACACTTCAAGAAAAAAAGACTCCATCACACAAGTATCAAAGTCGAAATTGTCAAAATCAGCTAATCATTTGACTCATCTGTCTATCTGTAACATTGTCAAAATGTTATTTTATCTTGCAAATTTGAATCAAAATGGTTGCAATAATCAACTTGATGCAAGGCAAAAACGTAAAATATGACTGTTGGTTCAGGTGAATGACACCATGATATGATCAGAAGAGATTCCCAGCAACCGACCATGTCAATAAAGAAGCCGTCCTTGACTAAAACAAATAGCGACCATAAGTGCAAATACAGCTTTGTGCCAACAGCGAGTTCAAGGCAACCTTCTCCGCTTTAAAGAAGAGAAGGAAAAGTCAGGTAAAACAGCCACAAATTAGAATTGCACATGACAGAACAAAATATGCAGCTGTACACTGAAATTCCTCAGACGTAAAAAATCTTATATGTATGTGAGGCTGCCAGACTCTCAACCAGCGCAAACTAGACAGCGGATGGAATCCGCACCTCCTGAGCTGGATAGTTGGGTTGCCCCCCGTCCCCTTAGGCCAATGTTGTGTTGGGGCAACTGAAAGACCCTGGACATCCCTGAATGAATATGTCTCATAGAGACAGGAAGACTGTGTAGGGCAACACAGAAAGCAATGTCATTGGCTACCTGTTCCTACTAGAATACAATTGAAGCTGATGAGTACAACCTCAAAGGCATTGAACGACAAAGCAGCAAAGTACATTCAGACAGTTGTGCAGCTGAAGCCCAATGGGAAACATAACTTTAGGAGGAATAATAAACTCTTATTAATAGAACCAGCTTCAAAGAACCATAAAAAATGTGATGAAAGAGCTTGCATACATGTGCATACTTTTCATAAGAAATAAGGACAATTTGATGCATGAAAAGAGAGTTAAAAAACAATGATAATGATAGCCTATTGATAGCCATGGCAATTATGTACTCAGCTGGTCAGTCTGAAGCTCCCAACAGCATCCATGTTTTGAAATATGATTTGGGAGTACTAATTTAAATTCAAGGAACTCATCATACTATTAATTCACGGACCCCTTACGCTACTCCAAGCAAACTACTGATTGCCCAGTTAAGAAAACGTGCAAGCACCTTTTCTACATTCCCTACAATGTCCTTAGCCGTGTTTCACATCTAAATTACAGTCACGGAAATTAAGTGATGATTTCTCAACATCTCACTTGGTCTATTGAAAACACCTGCTATTTCCCCTCACATGTTCACACGGGTGTTATGCTAGTGAAGATTTAAAAGAACAACAAGTCAACAACTTTGCAAAGGCATTTGTATGCCAGCTTCCTTAACTTCCTTTCCAAGCATGACAAGAAAAGGACAAAATGGACCTTGGAGGATAGAGTCAGCACCTTGTAATTGTAAGTGTAATTGTAAATACTATCAGTCATGCACTGCACTGCAGGCACCTTCTCTTCTTTATTTTCAATTGATTGACCACTAAAAGCACAGAAATACATCATCATGGAACATAAAAACATTGTGGTAGGCTGACATCTCTTAGAGGTGTATGTGCCATTTATGTAAAATTGAGAGAAATTACAGTTTGTAGGGGTTGACAAGCCATGTAAAAAAGTGAATTATGCAGAGTAACTTAATATTATGATGCATTTTTTTCAATGGCACATGAATGTCTATTATTGACAAAAGAAGGCTAATATCAAAGCAAACAGATATCGGACTTCATGAGGCACTTACTTGGAAGTGCCATTGATGACATTTAGATTTGGCAGCAGCTCAAGGGCAATCATTCAATTTACTTGTCAGATGTATACAGGTTAATTGCATTATGGAGAATAAGTGAATCATTATATAAGATTAATTGTAGTTTATTTCACCAATTTTTGTTTTCAACCTAATTGGGTGTCACACTGATGAAATTGCAATCAGGTGAGCTTTTCCATGACAGTTGACAGGAGCTCAAGCAAATTGCAATCAGCTGAGCTATTCTTGTAAATTTGGCAGCAGGTCAAGTTAATTGCAATCAGGTGAGCTTTTCTCTAAAAGTTGACAGCAGCTCAGACAAATTGCAATCATGATGACACTAGTTGAACTATTTGCATAGTATATAACTGGAGGCATTTGACTTCATCATTCACTTCCAGCAGAGCAGACAGAGGAGACATCATGTCAGCTATGGACATCTAATGCTAAGGTAGATGACTTTTTTTAAAGTTTGGCACAGGCCTAGGTTTATTAAGGAATATCCATTTCAATGCATGGTTTTCTTTTATACAGGAATAGCCTATGGACAGCACATAGCATCCCACTTGTTATGTTTTCACACCAAGTAAATGTCTGTGAGGGCTAAACCTTTATTGGAATAATAAGCAATAATATAGACTAGTATTATGTATGATCTGGTGATAGTTTTTTTTTACTTCAGCTATCAAATACAGGGACAGTGGGTTGTGTATAGGACAGGCCAACACGTAGGGTGAGACAGTTGACTGCCAGTACCTGAATATTGCCTATGGGAAAAATTCTGGAAGCCAATCCAATGTCCAAGAGACATATTGTAAGAAAAATAAATTGTAGAATAATATGGAGGCCTATACCTTCAGAACCACAAGAAAAGGGGGAAAAATCGAAAGGTGCCACTCATATATCACACATCATTATGAGTGCTCAGTACTGGTAAATAAAAGTGGTATTTCAACCTAAAAAAGACACTGAAGATGACAAGGTTATTTGGGCTTCAAATGCCCCAGAATGCATCTCAGAGCATTTAATATTTCAAAATTTTCCTGTGGGAGGTCCCCCAGACCCCCACTACAGTAGGGGTTCCATGGTCGCACTAATGTTCAGAACGAGTGTTCGCCCACCGACTGCTTGTTTTTCTTTCGTGACAGAAAAAGGTGAAATCTTGACGGAAATGAACGAAACTGGTACCAAAATGACCAGAAAAATGCCAATCTACTCACTAGTAGCTCCAGAGAGCAGTTTAGAGCAACCGTTTCATCGGGACGATCGTGTTTTGCGTGAGCGATAATATGCGAAGATTCAGTTCCGAAACTTGGATTTCTCGTGCCATTTTCACGGCGGACTTTCGCGATGTTTCTGGTGATGTCCATCGGCGACATTTCGGTTTTCGAGCGTCCATGTCCCTTCCAGACGAAGCATCACATCCACGACGATGTAATCCAACCACGTTTGATCACTGATGTTGTGCAAAGCATCTGCATTCTTCGGAAATATCCGGAAGTTTTACGACGATTGCCGAAGTCAAAACTCGCCAGAGGTCGCCAGGGGTTCTTCCTGGAAGGGCGCTCGCTTGGAGGCGCTGCAAGCAGTTTGGGAACCAGCCAGACTGACCAATCAGATCGCTTCAATCCAGCGGGGACCCGTCAAGACCACGCCGACTATGACATCAGCCGAAAGTTGCCGCATTCCCATTTAGAGACAGGCGGGGGCAGCCATATTGAATTTGCCATGATTCCGGTGCGTTTTTGTGTCAAAACGCGTCGGAAAACGTCCGTTTTCTGACTATTATCGGCATTGACGGCATCGATTTACAGTCGCTGCAGATAGATATATCCCTGATCTATCATCCACATCACTCTGACCCTTTAGGATGCTGCGTGTGCAGAGCTGGAGGCAAAAATTGAGTAAATCACTATATGTTATGTTACCGAGCGTTGGAAACCAAGGCTGACGGATCAGGTGGCGTAGCCGTCCAATCCTCCTGCGCCCAGCGGGCTCAGGAGGAATAATCTGACTGGCACCAAAAATTAACCACAATTTTTCAGGTCTTGGCTGAACCATGTCGTCCTTTATTCTTTTGTAAGTTGTATACAACTCATAACATAGAAAATGATACATATATTTAGACTAAACGCAGTACATTTTACCTATAATCGTATTGTACATTTACTTAAAAACTAATAGAGGTACAAATGCAGTTTCCCTCATGATTACTTGTGAGTTGTGAACACCATTCTGGCACTCACCTTGTTTAATTTTCCATAACATGTTGATCAGTGTATTTCATTAAAGCCAGCAAATGATCTGACCTGGAAACAGAGATTGACAATCCACTGGAGTCAAATATACCGTCCCAGCATAATCATATAAGTTACGTTTATCTGATGCACACAAAAAGTCTTTCATGCTGAGTTTTGTCGCCCTGAAATCATTGATGTTGATCGTTTGTGGGGTGTGTAGGTCACCTAAAGTCACATCGTTGGGCGCCATCTTGCCACTGTGACTAAAAGTGAATAGATCAGGATCGTATTTATCTTTTCCTGTACAATTTTTTTCTTTTTCAAGTCATTATTAACACTGGTGCAAAGTGGAGGTGTTTTTCAAAGTGATAATCAAAGAATCAACTTGAAGGAAAACGACCACTCCAGGTGTGTGCAAGTCTATCAAAGTCAAGAGTGAAATAGATTTTGAGGAGTAGTGATCTCGAACTCCAAGTAAAATCTTTTCAGTTTTTATTTTCCTTACTGCAAATTCAAGAAGTATGAGTTTCTGTTATGGGACAGTGAAACGTAGCAAATGCACTTCATGTGATTGGTGGAGGCACTGGATTACACAGTTTAAATCTAATTTGAATAGCTTGAAACGTATTTCAAGGCCAGGTGACGTGCCTGATGGTGATTTTAACAGTCTGTTCTTACCTGCTATCTTATCAATTTATCAAAAGCAGCTGATCACTGAAGCAGACTGTTGTGTTTTTCATACTTTCATACGTTCAACTAAGAGATTTGGGAGACGTTTCATTGATTATCAGCCAATCAGTCAAGCTGAATATACTACGTGGATACTTAGAAAAGCAGCCAGAGAAACTCATACTTCTTGAAATTGCAGTAATGTAGCAAATTCCCCAACAAATAACGAAAGTGCTGAGATGATGCTTGAATTTAGCTAAATATCCTTCAGTTCTTTAAGTCACATACACATACTTCAATGCACAAATATGAATCAAAATATACAATATCAGACAGGTTAATTTTTCAATTTTTTTATTTTTAGGTTTATTTGCACTGCGTTGTCGGGCTCTCAGACCTCGTGTCTTCGCCATGTTGGCTTCTTGTTCGTTGCGAGCGCCCAGAGCGGATAATGTCTACGGTATGACGTCATGGGCATTCCGCAATGAAGCGCTGTGATTGGCCGGTTACAAGATGAGCTGGGCGATAATGCGTGCATTGCCAATATCCGCGAGATGGCGCTCGCTGTCAATTACTGAAGGTCCGTGACATGGCGCTGAACATCCGGGGACTTTGAGCAAAAAAGGGTAAAAATAAGTATTTTCCATTAGAGAAATCAGACCTGACTCCAGAAATCAACCAAAATCCATTTGCACTGAATTACATGCTACTTTCACCCAGAGAATCTACCCTAGATGAATCCTTCCATTTTCATACATTATCATAAGATTTTGCGTCAGAGCGTCACAGCCAATCAGCGAGCAGCATTTCTCTCCAGTTCAAAACTTTACCGGCGATTATCATGCGCTAGTGATCTGTTTACTGGAATTTACGCAATATAAATGTCTATTATTATTATTATTATTATTATTAAACTATTCAAGTCTCAGAGACCTATGACGTGTCATTTTAAAGCTCTCAGAGAGATCTATCAATCCCAGTCACTTGCTAGTCTGTACGAATTACAGAAGTCCTTGAATCGGCAAAATCTGCCTCATTTGCATAACAAGTGTGAAGGCCTGTTCATTGGCCAGGTTGGTGGGTGTGTTTGACTTGTTCACTGAAGGCTTTGCCGAAGTGGCTACCTTATTATGTTCAATTAAATATTTGACATTATAGATTAACTTTACTTTGACAAATAGAACAGTAGTTACTGGTAATTGTTTTACATTGTCAATATGTTATAAGATTGCAGCTATCAACACTGAGGCAGTACCCTTGATGAAATTGTCAACATTATTTTGCTGGTCATTGTCTTGAATAATTGCCATAACATGTTTATCAGTCGTTTATTTCACTACAACCAGCAAATGATCTCTCCTGGAACAAGAGATTGACAATTCGCTGGATTTATTCCAAGCCCATCATAATCAAACAACCTTATGTCAGAGGATATGAGTTTATCGGATGCAGACAGAAATTCTTTCATAACGACTTTTGTCGCTCTCAAATCTTTGGCATTAATTTTTGGTTTGCTCACTCGTCCAGAATTGTAGTGTACCAAATTGATGTCAAAAGAAAATATATCAAGAACCAGGTCTCTTCCTGGGGCGTACAAATCTTCCAAAGTCATATCATCATGCAAAATCTTGCCATTGTGACAAAGAGTGAACAGATCCGGGGAGTAATTCTGTTGTCCTCCATTCCACAATTTCTCCTTTTTCAAATCGTAAATGCTGGTGTAACAGGGATGTGTTGTCACAGTACTCTTTCCACAGTGATCAGTCACAGTGACCTAGAAAAAAAGGAAAATAATTTTAAGCCTTTCTCATCCTCTTTACATCAGTTTTTTTTTCTTTTTGCAAGTCATAAATATTGCTGAAACAGATCTGTAGCGGTCAGTCTGAACCTGCAAAAGAAAGAGCCACTGGGCACATAATTCATATGCCACCAGACACGAATGCCAAAAGAAATGTTCATAATGCTTCATAAAGTTCTGGCATGTCTGTCTCCTGCTTGTTTTGAATATTGATACACTCAGGTCACACTTCAAGAAAAAAAGACTCCATCACACAAGTATCAAAGTCGAAATTGTCAAAATCAGCTAATCATTTGACTTATCTGTCTATCTGTAACATTGTCATTATGTGATTTTATTTCGCAAATTTCAATCAAAATGGTTGCAATAATTAACTTGATGCAAAGCAAAAAGTTAAAAATATGACTATTGGTTCAAGTGAATGACATTACGACACAGAAGAGACTCCCAGCAACCGACCAGGTCAAAAAAGAAACCAAGTCAAAAAAGAAACCGTTCTTGACTTGAACATATAATGACCATAACAGCAAATACAGATTTGTGCCAACAGAAAGTTCAAGGCACTGTGACAGCTTCAAAGAACAGAAGAAAAAGTCAACAAAAACAGCCATAAATTAGAATTGCACATGCCACAACAAAATATACAGCTATACACTGAAATCCCTTAAGACTAAAATCTTAGTATAAACAATGTTAGGCAGCCTGCCTGAGTGCCTGTCAACTAGTAGAAATAATCTGACAGGCCCGAAAAATTTACAACAAATTAACAACATCTTTTCAGGTCTTGGCTGAACCATGTTGCCCTTTATTTTGTGGTAATTTTATGGACAATTAATGACATAGAAAATGACACACAATATAATTACACTAAATGCATACATTTTATTTATAATTGTTTTGTGCATGTACTTACAAACTAATGGAGGTACAAATACAGTTTCCTTCATGCTTACTTGTGAAGAGGATTGTGGCAGTTTGCTTGCCCATCAAATTTGCCAGAACATGCTGATCATTATATGTAATAATTAGTGCCAACAAATGATCTGACCTGGTATAAGAGATTGACAATCCACAAGATTAATTCCCTGCCCAGCATAATTAAATAAGCCACTTTTATCTGATGCACACAAAAATTCTTTCATGCTGCGTTTTGACGCCCTGAAATCCTTGATGTTGATTGTCTGTTTGGTTTCGGTTTTAGATTTCCAATGTCTAAATGTGATGTCAAAAGAAGATATCTCAAGAACCAGGTCTCTTCCTTGGGTGTGCAAGTAATCTAAAGTTGTATCGTCATGCAAAATTGTACCATTGTGACTCAGAGTGAATAGATCAGGGGAGTACTCATCTTGACCTCCATTCCACACTTTTTCCTTTTTCAAGTCATAAACACTGGTGGCGCCGGAATGTGTTGTCACACAACTCTTTCCACAGTGGTCAGTCACAATGACCTGAAAACAAAAAGCCAAAATATTTCATCTTACTCATCCTCTGTCAGCCAGTTTCTTTTTTTAGTCATAAATGTTGCTGAAACAGAAAAGGGTTGCCAAGAGCAGCAAACATAGACCAGTGTCCGCATTGGGCAGTATTCATAACAATCAATGGAATTAGCTCACGAATTGTATTACAATAAGCCCCTCAGATTAATCTAAGAATGTGCAAATAAATATGAAAATCTAGACGCAGTCAACTGAGATAGACTCTACCTTGTATTACCAGGGACAGTTCAACTATCCTCGGTATTACATATGCCCCATTGTGAATCAACTTGCCTGGCTCAGTCCCTGGTTTATGCTCAAACAGCTACCCTCTAATACAAACCATCATCACTCAAATGTGGTTGTCATATTCAATGTGACAATCGATCACAGATATACCACCTGTAGTCATGTAGAGCTGCATAACAAAATATGAAAATAAATCGCAACCACTAGTACAATAAAGTTCAGTGCACCAAGTCAGTATTGTTAATTTATATGTCAAGCAATTTGAAATAATATCATAATCCTTGATGAGACACCAATAGTTATTTGATGCAGTTCACTTAATTCTGCTGCAGCCTATAATAACATGTCAACATTTTCTGGTAGAGTGTACAGACAAGACATTGCATACGGAGGCATTTGCAGATTTTTGGACATAAATTAGGAGTGATATAAAGATTGAAAGTATTTGTATTTGCATTTAAATACTTTTACCTGTATTTGAACCCAACCCTGGTGATGGAGTACTCAAGGAGATTAGGATCCACTTTTACAGCCATCTCCCATATTATCTTTGGAGAGTGAGTTTGTTTGTGTTTTACGCCCCATCAGCACCGGTGTGGGCTATTTAGAGGATAATCTTGGGAGAACATAATGCCAGGTAACAATTAATTACTAGTGATCAGCAGCCTTTATTTCAGTAGGCCAGACATAAGACTGCAGAATCTAACCACTGCCGAGGCTTCTGGGTACTCTTCAAAACATTTGCAAATCCATTTGCACACCCCCAAAACCTGATAATCAATCTTGCTTGATGCTCAAACAGGAAGACACTCCAACACCAAACACAAAGTAGAGGCTCCCAGTTTTTTCAGATGCCTAAACCAAATTTAAAGGTCAAAATCCTCAAAATCCGAAATTCATTTGACCAATATCTCGATCTAATCAATAATATCGTTAAAAATGTAACTTTATATGGCTTGTTTCAATCAAAATGATTGGATAAACTAACTTGATGCAAGGCAACATGTTACAAACAGCCGAAGGAGATTCCCAGTATCCAACCGAGCAAAAAAGAAACTGTTCTTGACTTCAACAAATAGTTACCATCACTGTAAATACAGCATGTTCAACACAACCAGTCACTTACACAAGAGGGCAACAGCATCGCTGATGTAGCAACAGTGCAGCTCCTGGGGTTAATTATGAATCAGTGAAGCATGACAGGTTTTACCAATAATGCGCACCAAATTGACATAGACAAGACAGACAGAAGATATACTGTCTGAAAGACAAGCTGATAGCAGGCGCATAAATACCAAGATATTGCGCTTTATAAAATCTTGTGATACATGGTCAATGTGGCTCTGGTTGATACCACTACAGGTCACATGTTATAAGGTGGGCCACAAATGTGTGACATGGTCAAAACGCCCAATTTTTCAATATACCCATAACTGATTGTAGGCCACCACAAGCATCAAATACAGCAAATAGATCTTCGCTACCCTATTTATAGCTGATATATATTGCTCGTTTATGTGTGATTTATTAATTCAGACCTTTTTTTTTACTAAAAACATCATTGCCAGGTCAAATCTCATTAGAATTGACTCTGGCTTGTTTTAAATAGTAGAAGAACAGGTTGAACTGTTGCACGAATACACAAGTCAACAATTTCTTGCTCAATTCAGGTTAGGAATATTGCCCTTGTCAATAGAAACAGGTAGATTTACTTCCCCTATTACTCCATTGGAAAATAGAGTTTGTCCAAATTGTAATATAAATGAAATTGAAGATGAAAAACATTTTTTGATGACTTGTACATTGCACACTGTTCAAAGAAATATTTTGTTTGAGAATTGTGTAAAATTTATTGACAATTTTTCAAATTTGGATGAATTAGACAAATTCAAATCTATTTTAAATTGTAAACAATTATGTACTTATCTAGCAAAATTTATGAATAGTGCATATAAATGTAGGAGATGAGGATTTTCAATTGTAAATACTGATGTTTTTCTTTGTTTTTGCATGTGTTCTTTGTGGCCCACCTGATGACTTGTAGGCCTTAGAGGCCGGGCAGTGTAAACTGCAGGTCACTTAAATAAAAAATATTTGACTTGACTTGACTTGACTTGTAATTGTTTCATAACACCCCATCCCAAAATGAAAAAAAATAATTTTCTGAAATCATTTCTATCTTCTTTTTTGTGTGAAAAAATTCTTCTTTTGGAAGTACTTATGACTGGTCAACAGTAGGGTACTGTTGACTGGGTAGGGCATGAACTGTTGACCAGTCAACAGTACCTTTGCTAGGTCATCAGTCATTTCTGACACCATGTCATGTAACCTCATTTCAGCCAATCAGCACCGGCACCAGCACCGGCACCACCTCCGCCACCGTATCCGCCTCCAAACCACCCCCGGACTTTTTCATTTGCAGGGTAGCAGGGCCCAAACTACTCCATCAATTTAAATAAAGTTGCTGTCATATTAAAGAAAACTTTCAGGGTTACAATATAAGACTACAACCACATTGACAGACCTTTTGGTTCTTGAGAAATGGACAGTTGAATGACAAATTTCTTAGCTGAGTGTCACAAAACCACTCTTTTTAGGTGCCCACCTCATGACACGCATCTTACATCATTAAACTGTACAATACTGCATGCGCAAAAAAAATACAAGGACAGTTCGAAGAAATGCCTTTATTAAAAGGATGTTGAAATTATCAAGGGAATATGGACTGTTTACTCAGTACTCAACTTCCAAGCCTACCAAACCTCAGGCTAATATTGGAAAGACAGAACACACCCGGGAACACGGAATTTTACGTCACAGATATTATTTGGAATAGTACAGTAGCCTGGGTATATTCCTTCAATAGCATTCATTGCATGCACTGTGCCCTCGAGCAATTTAATAACCCCTTAACACGCTGAACAAACAGACAAACCAAGCAGCAGGGGTGTGACACTTATGGCAGTTGACCTATTATTTTCTTAAATATAATGCTTCAATAACTTAATATTTGATACTAGCATAATCTAAATTTTTTCCCTGACATCTCTTGATGACGCTGGGTGTATTACATCTTCTCATTTTCATTGATTATCAAGTCATCAAATAATAAACAAGAACCCAGGGGTTGCAAAACTGAATGATGCCAATATGTAGTATCACAAGCCACCCAAGTATACTGATGTTTTGACAGCCATTTTCACATATTCATAAAATCATGGTCCTCTGAATTTCAAACATAGGACCAAACTATCTGTGCAAACATTTGTTGGAATGTGAAAAAAAGTACACAGGAGGTTACAGATTTATTATAGCAAATTATTTTGTCCCTTTGTTATCTGAGAATCACCGTTATGGTTATCTAAATTTTTCTTCTTATAGCATGATGACCAGTAATTTGGTATTTAAACAAGATCTAACGCAGCTAGAAGCAGTCCTTTTTTGTTGTTGAACATGGTAACATCTATACACAACTCCTTTAAAGTTACAGCTTCCCAGCTTTATCCTAACATTTCCTAAGTTGTTTTCCGATTTGAACATCCAACTGTTTAAAGATGATGTAAGCAAATATCTCAGAATATATCTTCGTTCTATTAAAGTTTGATAATTGCCAAAATTGACACATGCTAAATCTGAAGTTAATTGTGCAGTGGTACTTTGAAGTGTTACATGAAAAAGTATTTTAGCCAAATGGGCAGGCCCCATAGATTAAGTTTGCAAAATTAAAAAAATATCTAACTGTCAAACTACCATGTCAAGTTCATGCATGCAACTACAGTCCTGGAGAATCCATCTATAATCCAAAGATGGTACCACTAGCTGTTTATAGACTTAGTCTTGTTTATGCAACTACAGTCCTAGTGGCTCCATATATAATCCAAGGTGGGTGCTACCAGTGACCCAATGGAATAGTGGACAGCCTGACTATTGTAATGACAGTAATGATCAGAGACACCTAATGACTTGATTTTACTGACTGTAAATTTAATAAAGATTTAATTGCAATGATTTTAGACTGTTTAAGCAAATTTAGGACTCCGAAATTCTGAGTCAAATATACAGACTGAACTGTTTTTAACAAATGATGGAATTGATCCTTTTTTATTTTTATTTATGCTGTGATTCACCTTTTATATTTTTAATTATATATTTTTTAACATTTACAGACATACATGTAGGGGAGACAGGGGTAAGTTGTGCCGCGGGGTAAGTTGTGCCGCCCACTGTTGGGGTGAAATGAAGAACTGGGCAAAGAAGGCAATGCCTACCATATATACCCACTTGGTCAACATAATTAGGCACCAAGAGAAAAACTACCAAATATAATGGAATGAAAAGCTACACTCATAAATTCAATTTTGTTGCTGTAAACTTGAAGTGCCGAGGACTGACATCCTTTTTTCTCAGTAATTTGGTATTTGGTAAAAGATGATGTCCCTCTGGTTGGATGGAGTTAGGAGGTATATCTAGACATTTGTATTGTTAGATTTCGTCTCGCATTGTTTGTCGATTTTTGACAACCAGTTTCATCCAGAAAATCAATTTGGGGTAAGTTGTGCCGTTTTGATTGGGGTGAGTTGTACCAATGGTATTTTTATTTTATTTTTTTATTTAAGTCATTTTTACAAGCGCTATATTATATAATTTTCCTATGCGCTGTACAAGAGGAAAAATTTTAAAATGTAAATATATATATATATATATATATATAAGAATAAAAGTATAATTTGGCTGTAAATAACTATAAAATCGACAAGATTAAAATAAGAAAGAGCAGGTATATCAAGTAAAGTCTCTAAAATGTTGTTTAAACAACATAGTCTTTAAGGCTCTTTTAAAAGAGTGAAAAGATGGCGCTTCTTGTATTTTGTGGGGTAATGTGTTCCACAGCTTAGAGGCCCAGGTGTCGAAGCATCTATCGCCATATTTGTTCCGGGTTCTTCTGATGGTGAGCTGTAGGCCTGATGTTGAGCGTAGGCTGCGGGTTGGCGAATAGCGGACAAACAGAGAAGAGAGGTAGGAAGGCATGGCAGGATTATTGAGACATTTGTAGATGGTGCACATTGCTTTAAATGCTATTCTTTTGTGCGCAGGCAGCCAATGTAGTTCAAAGAGCACAGGAGTGATATGTTCTGTTCTTGGAATTCTTGTGATGATACGTGCAGCACAGTTCTGTATGACATGGGAATTAATACATGCAGCACAGTTCTGTATGACATGGGAATTAATTATTTATTCTTTTTTTTTTGTCTTCATTTTATGCAAGGCCTAAACATGTTGTGAAATAACTTACACTGAAAGGAACATGTGTTAAAAGTGTTATACCACCCTCTAAACAATAAATAATTCTATTTTTTCAGTTTTTAAAATTTATGTATAAAATCGCTTATAAATGTTTGCTTAGTTTCATGTTACATCTCAGTCATAAGTTAAAAACATGATACAAACGATCTATCTGAAGAAACGGGTGAAACACAAGGTTTTTTTTTAATCAATTAAGCCGAACAACTTACGTTGTACCGGGGCAAGTTGTGCCACTTGACCTATTTTTTTCAAATGCCTACCACAACCTTCCCAATGGTCGGACTGCCCTGAAACTTTGGTCGATTCTGGCCAACGTTTTATATTTTGATGTCTGATTTTCAGATTACATGATTAAGCTTTGGTTTTTTGGAAAATCAGCCTGACGCAAAAAATGGCACAACTTACCCCGGTCTCCCCTACAAATTATGCTTTTTACCTTCAGCGAACGAAGTTCGAAGAAGGTATTGTTATCACTTTGGTCAAAAGTTGTCCGTCCGCCGGGCGGGCGTCCGGGCGTCCGGGCGGTCGGGCGTCCGGGCGGTCGGGCGTCCGGGCGGTCGGGCGTCCGGGCGGATAGATAGTTTCCGGGCCAGTACTCAGCCCCTATTGAATGTATATGGATGAAATTTGGTACACATGTAGCCTATATGGTCTAGTTGTGCCTTTTGATGATTTGATTGATGGAACTTTTGTAATTTTTGAAATATTGAGCAAAATATAAAAAAATTATTTTTTTCGTTTCCGGGCTAGGACTCAGCCCCTATTGCATGCACATGGATGAAATTTGGTACACATGTAGCCTGTATGGTCTAATTGTGCCTTTTGATGGTCTCATGGATGGATATTTTATACTTTTTCCAATATTGAGAAAAATAAAAAATAAATTTTTTTTCATTTCCGGGCTAGAACTCAGCCCCTTATACATGTACATGGATGAAATTTTTTACACATGTAGCCTATACAGTCCAGTTGTGCCTTTTCATGGTCTGATTGATTGATATTCCATACTTTTTGGAATATTGAGAAAAATGTACTACAATTTTTTTTTTTTGCATTTCGGGCCAAAACTTGGCCACAATTGCATGTACATGGATGAAATATGTTACACATGTCACCTATATGATTAATTTCTGCCTTTTAGTGGGTGTGATTCATGGATATTCTATACATCTTGAAATATTGACAACAAAATATTAAAATTATTATTTTTTGTTTCCAGGCCAAAACTTGGCCATCATTGCATGTAGATTAAATTTTATATACATCACCTATATAATATTTTAGTGCCTTTTGTTGCTCTGCTTCATTATTATTCTTGATGCTTTTTCAAATATTCTGACCCATACCTCACAACTTATTCCTTGTTTATGCATGAAACTGGTCATTAAATGTACATTGGTCTAGTAAGGCCTTTCCATCATTCAACATACCGTGGCATGCAGGCCGGCATATGGCGGGGCGTATAGATAATTTCAGACCAAGATCGGGCCACTATTGCAAATACTACATGCAATTTGGTTCACATCACTTTTATGGTGTAATGGTGTCCTTTTTAAATGTTGTTTTTTCACTGAAGGTTTGCTGCTACGCAGCCTATGTTTATAAAGGCATTTATAAATGATATAATAGTATACATAACTCCACTTATAAGTACTACTAGATAGTACTTATTCAAATGTTATATTTTTGCTTATAAAAATAGATGGATGTTGTCCTTCACACTCCTAAAAACATCTTCATCTTTTCAAAAATAAAGTGATGGAAGAAATTGATATTTGTGTAGGCATAGACTGGAAATGAAAAGTGATGCTAATCAAAGCAAACTTGATTGCACTTCATTTATTTCAAATCTCTGTCAGCTTTGACAGCTTGGCAATGAAAGATATTTGCTATTTGTTCTGAAATTATTGAACGGCTATATAACAAGTAAAGATCAGATGGATGATTGGGGCTTTGCGTCCTGTAGGACTTGGCACTAAGGGGAAGGATGATTGAAACTGCCATCAAACATACAGGCCCAGTGGCAAGAGCGATTCAAACCCTGAACCCAGTGATTGGTAGCCCAGGTAGCTATCTTCGAGCTACCCGCCCCCAACAAGCAAAGAACAAGACGGGTAACAACCACAATTTTAGGTGGTCCTCTATTCAGATGCTTACATTTCTTCTTCTTTTTCAGGAAGACCTTTAAAAGAGGCTCCATTACATTCCATCTGGTATTAGCCAAGTTGTCAAACTGCACCAACGACGCCAAAAGAAACCAACAACATTGCTGATGATTGAGTGAAAACACAACACCTGCAATTTAGAAGACAAGAACCCGCGGGTTGCATAATGCAGGTGGAATTTTCTACTGTAGGGTTGCGTTTGACACAATATTTTCAAAACTTGGATTTTCATATGCATATGAGTTCTGAAATTTCAGGCCTTGGTAAAAAACAACTGTTTCTGGTCTTATTTTTCAGCTGTCAGAAGGGCATCATTTTGTTAATATCAATAAATGAGAAAATCCTGTCTCTTAATACCCTATACACATCCCATAATGCTCATACACGCCATTGCAGATGTTCTCCATCAGTGAAAATCTGAAAATGACATTCAAATGGCAAGATCAATGTGCTCCGTCCAATCCACAAACTCATCTACAAAAACAATCTGTAACCAGATATGGTTTGTTTGTTTGTTTGTGTTTTACGCCTCAGCAGCACCTTAGTGGGCTATATCGAGGCAGGTGATCGCCGTATGATGATGAGATGATAGGACTGTGAGTCTGGTACATACCCTATGAATTCAAGGATGCCCAGGGTCTTTCAGATGCCCCAGCATAGAACACTGGATACAACCCGCCTCCATTTAATGTTCCATGGGCTCGGACTAAATTGAGTTCCGGGGTGGGATTCGAACCCACGCCCTCAGAGCCAGTGGTTGTGCAAACAAGCACTCTTAACCATTAGGCCACGGAGGAACTCTTGTAACCAGATATGGAGCACTGAACACGATTGTAAGCAAAAACAGGTATATAGAATGTCTGAAGTACATCTCAAATGTATTTTTTTTTTTTATTACACATAAGGAAAATAGGAAAAAAGAAATCTGACTTTTTCCGGACCATCATAAAAACACTTTTGTAATTTTGGCTGTAAATGAGAACATCTGTCTCTTAATACCCTATTTATAATCCAAAATGCTCCTAAACACCACTGTAGATGTTCTCCATATGTGAAAATGTGACTTTCCAATAAGAAAATGCTATTTAGAGGACAAGATCATGGAGTTCGTCCCAATCCACAAAACCAATTTTTCTACAGAAACAATCTGTCAACAGGCTTGGAGCAATAACCACTGGATCTTTTAAAGCGAAAATTAGTATATAGATTGCCTGATATATATTCCACATACGTTTTTCTTGATTCTTAGATTTGGGGATTAGAAAAAATTATATATAACTTTTTTGATCGGCAGAAGTGCATCATTTTACCCCATATTGTCACAAATATGATTTTCTTTATAAAAATAACCCATACATAATCCAAAATGCTTCTGCGCACAAAACTAGGGGTTCACCACTGACGGAAAATCTGATTTTCGAACACGAAAATTCACTATTTGATAGCAAAATCGGGGTGCATGTTCTAATCTACAAAACCCGTTATATGGTAAGTGACAGGTATAATGCAGTTGCGCATGCGCACCTGCATTAAAAATGGACCAACGGGCCTAAAAGATGTAAACGTATTAAAATGATAGACATAGGAATTTTTCAATTGCACGAAAATACTGAAATAAACAATAATTATGAAGTAAATGGAAAGTCATCTGACAAGTTGCCCTACCAACTAGTAGCAATAATTATGCAAATGATAACCACTTCTGTCAACACACTTATTTCTGTCTTTTTTCCCATAGTAGAGTCTGTCCAGGCAGCAGAGACCTAATAATGGTACACTCATATACGACATCACCCTGCGAATTGAAGAAGTCCAGTTTTACATTACCAATGTGATATTTTGCACATAAATATTCTTTGATGCGATTGGCAGTTACCCATGCATAATCTACTTTCAAGCACAATTCATCTTGGCTAAGATCCAGACGGTTTTGCAAAGTCACATTCAAAGAATCAATTTGAAGAAAAAGTTCAATTCCTTGCGTGTGCAAGTCTGTCAGTGTTATATCATCATCTAAAACCTCGCCATTATGACTCAGAGTGAATAGATCTGGAGAGTATTTATCCCGTCCTCCATTCCATAGTTTCTCCTTTTTCAGGTCGTAGATGGAGGTGCAATCAGGATATATCGCAGCGATGCTATTCTGACAGGTATCCGTCACAGTCACCTGAAAGTAATGAAACCATTTTTTCTCAATCTAGCCAAGTCCTGCTGAATCAATGAAGTGCTGTAAAAGGTAATTGCATAAACCTAAAACAATATAGAATATCACGAGGGTGGATCATTAAATTTTTTTTTATTCAGCAAAATAAGTAAACAGTTGTTACCCCAAAATCAATAATTATAATTAGGCATCTGTGCCCTTAATCGCAAGAGAGAGATATGGTTAATGAAAATTAACTGAATGTTGAAGAAACATATGCATAGTAAAAATTCTGCATAAGATGTTGCAAGTTCAGCATGTCATATAGAGTTTGTGGACCAAATGATGGTTTGTCCTGGTAGAAGATTTTTACTATTAGAGATCATCTCAAAACGGGTATTGTACAATGTGATCCCAGACGGTTCACTATTATAAGTTGCATGCAGGAATCCAGCAATAACGTTAGATGCACTCCTGGAATCATCCACATCCAGGGTTCGAAATTAGCGGGAGTCCGTGAGTCCAAGACTCCTTTATTTGTCCACGGACTCCCTTTTGCTGAGCAGTAAGGAGTCCGTGGGACTCCTAAACTTTGAAAGCAGCCAAATTCACAGCAATTTGGGGCTGTGAATAATAGCAATTGGCTTTGAACCATACACAACAAACACAATGATTTTAATGGATGGTCGCAGTGCGTTTAATCGCGAACAAAGACACACAAATTCAGTTACACCATACACTCACACCGGAGAAGACACAATACACACAGGAGAAAACGAGAACACACACAGACAGAAAACATAGATAATTGTGAAGTCGGAACAGCTATGCTCGCGCTGCCCTACAGAGTTCAAGTAAATAGATTGTCTTTGAATTTTTAAAGTTATTGAGTAATTTTTTTAATTTAATTAACACTGATTGTCCATTTCCAGGTAACCGGAAACGAAGTAGTGGAAGTAGTCTTGCGGATTCGGATGAAGTTGTTGACGAAGTTGAGGCTCCCAGGCATTGATCGATCGCTCATGCCATTTTAGTCCATATGTACATTTATGCAGTGATCATTGACAATTTCATGCATCAATTACATTTTTGAATTTAACATGCATAATGACAATGGTGTATAAAGATGTATATTAAACAATTGGAGCCCATTACATTTATATTTTTGACAATTTCATGCTCAATTACTACTGATTTAATTCTAACATGCATAATAACAATGGTGTATAGAGGCGTATATTAAACAATTGGAGCCCAGTATTACAATTACATTTCATCCCTAAGACATTTTTATTTCTAAATTTTTTAAACTTGATAATTTTTTAATAATCACTGCACAAGATTGTAGTGGACAATCAGGATTGGCTAGCCAGTACACGGGGTCCATGCAAAATGATTCAAGTGTGACATTTGATTTATTAAGAAAATTTTTTATAATTGGGTTCTAGTGGGGGGCGGGATTCGTTAAAAGTGCGACGCACCAATTCGGCGCGAAGAGCTTAAATAGGGAAGCTTCAATTGACAAACAATCGTCACGAGAACCTGCTATAAACACCGTGGGCAAAGAATCAGGTGAGTGCGGAGTGCAGAACCTGATGCACTCGACCATGTCCATTGTTTGTGCAGTTCAATCTGCCTTAGCTACGCTAAGCTGCTATTGAACCATACACAACAAACACAATGATTTTAATGGATGGTCGCAGTGCGTTTAATCGCGAACAAAGACACACAAATTCAGTTACACCATACACTCACACCGGAGAAGACACAATACACACAGGAGAAAACGAGAACACACACAGACAGAAAACATAGATAATTGTGAAGTCGGAACAGCTATGCTCGCGCTGCCCAAACCGAGCCCAAGAGCATGCTGAACCTGTTAGTAGTGAGCGGCATAAGATAGCCTTAATTGTGGAGACTGATTGAAAGTCTACTTAAATTATAAGGTGCAATTGAGAAGCCACGCTGCCTGAAATTAATGATGTACAAGGCGAGTGGCGAAGCGAGCGGAGGATGAAGGAGGGGGTCTTAAGTAAACCTTATAGGCATCCGATCGCCATCGGCCTAAGCGCTGGATGTCCTGAGCTGACATCCCAGCGTCAGCTGCCTCAGTGGCGGCCCCTGCCCTCAATGAATGGGTTGAGTAACATTTTGGATCAAGTCCTATTGACTTGACAAACTTTTTAATTTTATTATTATAAGTAGGATAATCTAGTGGAACACCTGAGCTAGAATATAAGTAAGCTGCTGGGGAGGCAGGAAAGGAATGGAGATACAGTTGAGTTATGCAATGAGCACAAATGTTGTGACCCGAGCAACCCACATGGACTGAAAATCCCTTGGGTGCGTTCTTGGAAGAGGCCACTGTATATACCATAGATCTAATGTATGGGTTGAAAGATATTGATGATCGAAGTGGGGCTTGACCTGTAAAAGTGTCTAAACAAACTTCAGATGCCCTAAGACAAGCAAAGTAATGCAGTGTGATCACAGATGCATACATAACATTCTCTCGTGAAAAGATCAAACTACTAATAATACGCTCCAGAACAGAAAAGGTGATTGGAAGCACTCTTTTGGGTGGGGCATCGATCTTTGAAACAGCCTTTACCGCTAGACGGACTCTTGATGTCCAAATTCCGGGGTCAGCGCCCCCTAGTGCTATCACCCATGACCGAACTCCTGCGAGATAGTTAGAGATAGTCGAGCTGGTGAGGCCCTGCTCTGCGAGATACGCAACGAATCTAAGAATTAACTTTTCTTCAATAGGAAGGGGTTTAAGTTGATAAATCTCTACGAACCTAAAATACCGGGAGACCGCTGTGGCATAAGCCGCCCTTGTCCTTGGGGCCCAGCCAGCTGATACAAGGGCCGAAGCACGAGCATCCAGTCCTACAAAAGGAGAAATCAATAATCAAACTCCATAAATGTCTCGTCTGGCCAAGTCATCAACTTATTAACCGAAGGGTTCCTATTTTGAAACTCTAAGACTCTAAGCCTACTAAGATCATCAGCGTCTAAGTTGTCCGCAGATGCTATATACACAGGGGCTACATTGAGATTGAACTTCTCTATTATCATAAACCAATGTCTACAGAAAAACATTAAACATTAAGTGTGGAACGGGAGAATAACCACTGTTAAATATGCTGCAAGCTGTCATGTTATCGATGTGAAATATGATAGAACGGCCCACTAATTGAGGGGCCCAGGTGTGGAGAGCGGCGACAGCAGCCTGCATCTCTCTCCAGTTAATTGATTTTTCTAACATCCACCTGTGGCCCCCTGTGTATGATACAGAGAACCATTCTCTATCCATGAAACCAGAGAAGCCCAAAGATGACGCATCTGTATATATATGAACAACGCCACTGACCCAGTCGGGCTTAATCACAGAAACACCGTTATGAGCGGCAATGCACGCCACCCACCATGACAAGTCAGCCTTTGCCTCAGATGACAATCTAATTCTATGGTGCAAATATTTCACCGAATTGGCTGCTAAGAATAGTCTAGAAAGAAATGGTTTGCCTGCTCTAATAACTCGGGCCGCAAATGCACACTTGCCAAGTATGCTTAGAAGCTTGCGTTTCGTAATTACACCCAAGTCGAGCCAATGAGTGGCTTCTGACTTTATCTCCATCAAACGCTGCTCTGAAATTCTCAGCTGATTCTGAACAGTGTCTATTATTATCCCAAGAAACTCGATCACTTGGGCCGGTGCAGTGACCTTGGAGTCCTGGATCTGAAAACCCGCTAATCTAGCAGTGTCTAGCATCAGGGATAGATTAGACTCACAATTCCCGTAAGAGGGCGCTAAAATCAAAAAATCATCTACGTAGCGTATCATTGAAGATCTAACCCCACGGTGAAACATAATTGAAGCGAGGGGGGCTGCTATTGAATCAAAGAGGAAAGGTGCAGACCTCAACCCGAAATTTAATACCTTTGAGAAATAATATTCGACCTGTCCAGCTGCATTAGCCCAAGAAAACCCCATGTGATGCCAATCGAGATGGTTAATATACACATGTTTATAGGCATCTTTTAAGTCCATTTTTGACATAAATATGGACTCTGAGTTCATTGACAAAATGAAGTCAACCGCATCATCTATAGATGCATATTTCAAGGTAAAGGACTCTGGGTCTATGTGGGAATTAACAGAACCACTAGCTGGATAGGAGAGGTCGTGTATCACGCGAACTTTGTTAGAGTTGCGTTTCATAAATGCCCCTAAAGGGGAAATGGTGTAATTTGTATAAGGGGGGTGGAAAAGGGCCGTATAATCTATCTAAGGCGAGGTCTGCCTCTATGATGGCAGATACCTCTTTCCGGAACTCCATGGCCGATTGCCAATTTGGATTAACAATAGTCAAATCCGCAGGAGCCCGGCCTATCCTAACCCCGTTAACAATAGAATCCATAACAACTCTAGCACGATCCTGATCAAAAACTAAGGGGAGGAAGTGATCCCAGAAGGGGAGTTTAAGTACTGGTGACCAGAGAGCTGAGAGGGGCCGATTTACACTTCTGGTTGGGGCAGGTTGACTGGGGCTGCTCTTGTTTACCACAGGTGGCGCATACGTGCCGTCTGTAGCATTTGCTAGCCCATCGGCACTTATCAAATTGAAACATGAAACAGATTTCAGCGCTGACGTCTGCTCTGCTTGAACCTGAACTTTGACCTGATCCCTGTTGACCTGAGCTACGAAAATTAGATCTTCTACCTGGGTTATTCCTACCTCTGTTACACTCGTGACCTGGAATATCCTGACCCCCACACTTTTGACACCTGGGTGGCGCTTTAGTAGCTCCACTGTCAAATGTGGTGACAAACAGTTCGTGGTCTAAGTTAGCAAATTCGAAGCTTCTATTCTGACCTAGCCTTTTACGATGCCTACTGTCATATGACAAAACGTTGGCAGTTCTGAATTTTTGTGCGACATTGAGCATGAACCCCATGTACCTGGCAGCCTGATAAAAGACATTGAATCCATAGAATTTTGTGAGCAACATCATATACACAATCCAAGCCTCAAACCATTTGTACATTGAGACTATATTTCTGCTACTTTTTACGGCCTTAATCTGAACATTGCCGCTTTCGTCTACAAATGATCTAATTTCATCATCGGCATTACCATCAAGAAAGTTTTCTAATGAGACGCACTCACCATTTAGAGCAGCCGATATGGAGTGAGGAGGGATGAATTCCATTCCATTCTCAAGAGACATATTATTGTTCGAGTAGGGCCCTGGGCGAGCGGGCTGGGCTGCGTAAGGTGGCAATTGGTATCTCTCGTGCGCACCATAAGCCTGATGATTGTTCATGTTCATTGAAGCGTGCGGGGGAACTTGTTGCCTGTCACATGCACCGTGAACGTGCTGGCTCGCAGAATCGACGTGAGGGTCACGATGACCCATGTTCACTGTGACGTCCCGAAATTCCGTACTGTTGAAGTTATCACGAAATCCATTAAAGTTGTCTCGGTATCCGTGAACGGGTAAAGTTGAACGCCCAGATGTGGGAGGGAGTCCCACACGATCACTGGAGATTGAGGGCCACGAAGGGTGTGGGGGGCCGTGATTTCTGCTGTCAAACGAGGGAGACGGGCCTCTGCGCACTGGTGATAGCATCGGGGGGGGGTATGAAGTACGGCTCCAGCTCAAGCCCTGGGCCCCGTCTGGGCGAGTAGGCGAGCAGGCGAATCGAACTGATGGGTGAGGGGGAGCACTGTCGTTCCTGGCAGACGGATGCTGACTATGGTGGGGAAAATCGGACGAGAAGTCAATGAGGGATCCAACTTCACTAGACATGGTATATGGTCCCGGCTGCGGTCTAATTTGTGGCTGGTGCTTCTCGTGTCCTTCAGAACATCCCCGTCCTGTGGGGCCCACGTGGCCTTTAGCAGGCTTTCCACACTTTTTGCACTTGGGCTTATTCCTACCCATGGCTAACACGTGTGACGCTGGTACACTGCTAATCTCGCTGGGGCACGGTCGAAATCCAGACGAGGTGTTGTCGCACTGGGGAGGCCTAACGTAGGACACTCACCCGCCTGCTTTTCCTCACTTAGCTGCCACTGCCAATTCGAATAACTCCTTCCCTGGCTCCTTCTCAAATACAGCTGCTGAAGATTGCAAATGGCTTTAGACGTGCCAAATGCTGCTGTCACTCTCAAAGCAGAGCGCTGGGGCCGCTTCACGCTGTAGCCGAAATTACACCGGGTGGTGATTGACAGTGGGCCCAGAACGTGGCCGGACTGTGGCTACGTGACAGACAATAACTACGAGCTGTAATGGTCGATGAAGATGAAGATGAAGTCAGGCAGCGTGGCTCCTCAAGGTAGTGCAGGTATGTTAGTCCTAACGAATGTGCTCCGTGCAGCGATTCGTTAAAAGTGCGACGCACCAATTCGGCGCGAAGAGCTTAAATAGGGAAGCTTCAATTGACAAACAATCGTCACGAGAACCTGCTATAAACACCGTGGGCAAAGAATCAGGTGAGTGCGGAGTGCAGAACCTGATGCACTCGACCATGTCCATTGTTTGTGCAGTTCAATCTGCCTTAGCTACGCTAAGCTGCTATTGAATGCAGCCCACTCAGCCATCCAGTGTCATCCAATCCAATTAACACCATCAATCCAATTGGGATCAACACATAGGATTGGGGTACATATATGCAATCAATTGAATTGCAATCATCACATTTCAGCAAGCATCAGAGGTGTGAATGGCTGATTGGACTTCTTTGGTCACTTCAAGCTAATGAATGAATGGTATAGGTTTGCACTCTCCAGAACATTGCAAAAAAATACCTAGAAAACTAGAAGGCAAATGGAATTTGCAAGTCCATCTAATGATATCAGAGTTTGGGTTGACTTATATAAACACAAATTAATTACCAAATTATTGAAACAAAGACTCCTATATTAATTTTGTCCATGGACTCAGCTAAGATGTAATGCATCCCACTCAGTTCCAGACCCCCTTGTGTCACCCAAGTAAGTGGAAGTAACCAATCCAATTGAGATCAATTAACCAATTCAAAAGGGTGTGATTGTTTTTAGGATTGTTCTGGAAGTGTCAAATTTGTATTGGACTGCCATGTCTGAAGTGTCATCCTGAAGTGCAATTAATTTCCTTGCCTTCAAATATGCTGAAATTCTTAATAACAGAGCTGCCAATTGTACAATGCAATAAGCCTATAGCCACATACAGATTGATGGCAGATTGTCTTCTCTGGATGATTGTAAACCGTTTCATATTTCCTATATCTATATTAACTAATAGACTGATGTTTTTAGAGACCAAAGATAAAGAAATATTCAATATCGAATCTCTAAAAAATAATCCACCTATCCAAATACTAATTCTCATGTTTCTTTGGACTCCCACATCTTCATCCGGACTCCCAAAATCTGAAACATAGGAGTCTGACTGACTCCCATCAAATTCATGCTAATTTCGAACCCTGACATCCAATCGTAGTTTCTGTTGTTCGTTAGAATGAATGTTTCTCAAAATAATGTCAAAGGAACTGATCGAAAGAACAAGTTCTTCGGTAGGAGAGTGTAAATCATTCAAGGTCATATCATCATGCAGTATCTTGTCATTGTGACTCAAACTGATTAAATCAGAGGAGTGTTCCTGTTGTTCTTTCATTTTCATTTTCAAGTCATAAATGCTGGTGTCACCCCGATACGTTCTGACAGAACTCTTCCCAAAATGTCTCAAAGTGAACTGAAACAAATGTAAAACATAACTATTTCAATTACATCTTCATTTAAGAGAATATCTTTCACAGGACACAGGAGATGATGACGAACCAGCTGTTGTTAATTTATTGCATGCTAAATTTCAGAATGTTACAAATAATCCATTTTCAAGCCAGGAAATGGCCATGTGCCACAGGTGATATGGAAAAAAGAATACATTTCATTAAAGAACTTGGAAGTTCTTTATCATTATGCATGGAAATGTGCGTGATTTGACAGGAGCTCAACCTCATTTTATGGATGGAGCTGCACATTCATTTTGGTGACAATAGTATGATAATGAGATGAGAAGAATAGAAATCTTTGACATCCTCTATCCACTAATAGAATTAGTGAACACTCGATACAGCAGTTACTGACATCCATCAAAATCCAACGGGCACAAATCTTAGTTCCAACACCAAAATTTGCAATAAACTACATATGGTTATAAAAGTCAATTCCTATTATGTTTAACTAAAATATTTGTTGAAGTTACAATTTATTCATTAATTTGCAAGAAACCAAAATTCGAGAAATTATTAAGAAATAATAACTTTCTCATGTTGTTGGTTTTTATGAAAATTTCATAAGATTGGCCTTCCAAATGAGTTTAACCATTTAAAGAGGTATAACTGAGATATCTAAATGCAAAATTTCAGAGGTCTAACTTCAGAATTGAAGGAATCACGGAGTATTGAAAAAATAACATTTTTTCCTGAATTTGCTGTTTAGACCCACAAAAGAACAACAGTAATCTGATCAGTGCCACAAAAGAACAACATTTTTTTCAGGTCTCTGCTGAATTGTGTATTCCTTTATTGTGTCTCATACAATTTATGACATGACGAATTAACCAGATTTTGACAAATAAAACAATAGAATTATTACAGACATTTTTCAATTTCATACAAAGGGATCAACATAGACAAAGTTATTCCATTCCATATGGAAGTGTTAAGAACATAATGGCAGTTTTTTTATAGAACAATTGCGGCAACAGGTTGATCAGTCTATTTCATTAGCACCAACAAACTATCTGACCAGGAAGTAGAGATCGACAGTCTACTGGCTTAATCACACGTCCTTCCTGATCATATAAGAGTATCTCTGACGAAACAAGTTTATCTGATGCACCCAAAAACTCTTTCATAACCACTTTTGTCGCTCTCAAATCCTTGGTGTAAACTGTTTTTTTGCTCTCTCTTTTAGATTGGTAGTGTCTAAACGTGATATCAAATGAAAATATCTCGAGGGCCACGTCTCTACCTGGGGTGTACAAGTCATCCAAAATCATGTCATCATGCAAAACCTTGCCATTGAGACTAAAAGTGAACAGATCAGGGGAGTATTTCTCTTGTCCTCCATTCCACAATTTCTCCTTCTTCAAGTCAAAAACACTGGTGGAACTGGAACATGTTGTCATAGTACTCTTTCCACAGTGGTCAGTAACAGTGACCTGAAAAAAAGGAAAATGTATTTTATGTCTTTCTCATCCTCTGTCCACCAGTTTTTTTTCTTTTTGCAAGTCATAACTGCTGCTGAAACAGAACTGTAGCGGTCAGTCTGAACCTGCAAAAGATAGAGCCACTGAGCACATAGTTCATATGCCACCAGACACAAATGCCTAAAGAAATAATTCCTTATAAAGTTCAGGATTGTCTGTCTCCTTCTTGTTATAAATATTGATAGTCAGGTCACACTTGAATAAAAAGTAATCCTTCACACTAGTGTCAAGGTCAAAATTGTCAAAATCAGCAGTTCATTTGACCCATCTGTCTATCTATAACATTGTCGAAATGTGATCTAATTTTGCAAATTTGAATCAAAAAGGTTGCCATAACTAACTTGATGCAAGGCAAAAAGGTAAAATATGACTGTTGGTTCAGGTGAATGACATCATGATATGATCAGAAGAGATTCCCAGCAACCGACCAGGTCAAAAAAGAAGCCGTTCTTGACTCTAACAAGTAGTGACCAACTGACCATCACTGCAAATACAGTTGACCATCACTGCAAATACAGTGTTGTGCCAACAGAAAGTTCAAGGCAACCTTGACAGCTTTTAAGAAGGGAATAAAAAGTCGCGTAAAACTGCCAAAAATTAGAACTGCACATGCCAGAATAAATATACAGCTGTACACTGAAATTCCTTAGACAAAAATCTTATATATATGTAAGGCTGTCTGCCTGTCAACCAGCAGAAATAATCTGACAGGCACCAAAAATCAACCACAATTTTTCAGGTCTTGGCTGAACCATGTCGTCCTTTATTTTTTTGTAACGTTGTATACAATTCATGACATAGAAAATGACACATATATATAGACTAAACACAGTACATTTTACCTATAATCGTATTGTACATTTACTTACAAACTAATAGAGGTACAAATACAGTTTCCCTCATGTTTACTTGTGAACACCATTCTGGCACTTCGCTTATCAAATTTTCCACTAGCTGTTAACCCGTTATGGTTTCTTGCTTTTCAAAAATGTGGCTAATTTCAAGTGTTTCGCGGGTTCGAGTAATGTCAAGGCCGCTCCTATTCGCAGACCTGTGGCAGTCGACTTTCAGTAAGCTGAAGTAATATGGATTGCTTGGAAGTACTATGTATGTACAGAGGGGGGGGGGGGGTGTAGAGCACTACAGACATCGAGATACTGAGTTGACATTGGAAAATATGATAATTTTGGGTAGTTATTTCGGACATAGAAGTTCAATCAGCATACCAAAAGATGCGGAATTTAATGGCCTGCAATATGATATGCATTATTACTGCCCTTGATGTCACAGAGAAATATATAGGCCCCAGATTTGTGTGTGGAAAATGTGGTTTTTTGTCAAACTCCCAAGAGGAATATGTGGTAACTGGGTAGTTATATTGGCCACACAAGGTCAGTCAGCATATCAAAAGATGCGGAATTTAATGGCCTTTAATATGAAATGCATTAAAGGCCGTTGTCGTGGCAGATAAGTATACAGTTGGGTTATTTTTATGTGAAAAAATGTGATTTTTTGCCAAATTCCCAAGATAAATTTGTGTAACTGTGGAAATAATGAATGTTGACAGGTAAAAGTTGCCCTATCGGGAACTTCAGATGAATTAACAGGCTTACGAGTGTAATTGAAGGTGTTATGGGTTGAGGGAAAAAAGCCTTATGAGTGAGATGATATTCTTGCTATGGCTATTATTATGATTAGATAACATGCTGATCAGTGTACTTCATTAGAGCCAGTGAATGATCTGACCTGGAACCAGAGACTGACAGTCCACTGGAATTATAACGTTCCCAGCATAATCATATAAGTGACGTTTATCTGACGAACACAAAAATTCTTTCATGCTAACTTTTGTCGCCCTGAAATCTTTGATGTTAATAGTTTGTTTGTTCTCACTTTTAGAAACCCAGTGTCTAAACACGATGTCATAAGAAAATATCTCAAGAACCAGGTCTCTTCCTTGGACGTACAAGTCACCTAAAGTCACATCGTTGGGCACCATCTTGCCATTGTGACTCAAAGTGAATAGATCAGGAGCGTATTTATCTTTTCCTCCATTCCACAGTTTTTTCTTTTTCAAGTCATGAACACTGGTGCAAGGTGGAAGTGCGGTCACAGTACTTATTCCAGAGTGGTCAGTCACAGTAACCTGTAAAAAAATTGCAAAATTCATTACAAGTTTCTTTTATAGTCCATTCCACAGTTGGTCAAATTAGAAGTTGTAAACGCTTGCCAGATTGTTTTTCAGTGCCTTTACTGCCCTATCAAATATGGTCTGTTACACCAACCTAAAGGCAGTAATATACCCTTGATGTCATCCACACTTATAGCAAGTTGCAAATGGTTTAAGATGGCGCAAACCACGGCAACCATTCAAACTCCTGAAAACAAAGGAGGAAATATCCCCATTGAGGCCAACAATTTACATAAATGAGATAGGTAAAGCCGCGATGCGCCCTGCATAGACCCCATGTAATGGCCCCTCCCCTCAGGCCATTTCTAGGTACGCCCCTGTCTACTCCTGTCCTAGTTGGTGTGCTTAGTGCGTAATTACAGGACATAAAGCTATCATCTTGCATCCATCCATCTTGTCAGTGAAGTTTGATCAACTACAATCGCCTGCCAAAATCCAGAATATTGATGATTCTTAAGATGCTCCTGTCTATCCTTCTGTATGAGTCAACATGTATGATTATAGTGGAAACTGCAGTGGGGGCCATGGCCCAATGCCCCCCCCCCCTAAATATGCCACTGGGAGCAGAGCAAGACAGCAAGGTGAAGGATGAGCACTAATATTGCAAAAACAATCCATTGAGACATTTTTATTAATATGGCTTAGACAAGTTCCATAAAAGATTCATATCACTGGCATCCCAATATTGTTCACAACATACCGTGCAAAGCACATTAAACCTCGTCTCTATATATGTTTAAGTTCAAGGGATTCAGAACGAGCGATATTGTTGTTGTTGTCTGATGAGGAGTCAGGAGTCAGTTGTTTTAATGAATCAACTTTCTTCATTTCAACTGACTAAGTCGACTAGTTGATGACTTTTCAACTGCAACTGACTGAAGTAATTTCAATTGACTTTTTACGTGATGCATCAAATGAAAAACCTGTAAAACCAAGATCTTTGCCAAAAATAAACTATTTAAGTTCATATTAAAATCTCCCACGAGAGTCATAAGTCAAATAGTATTACATAAACCAACAAACCAATTAATAAACGCACCACCAACAGGATCAATGAAATACACATTAATTTCATTGAAGTTTAGTCAGGTAAATTTTATTTTTCTTTCCTTTTCTCATATATGCGTATATCAAAGTTACATTGCAAAGTGCTATCAGCTTTGAACCTGTGAGCAGTACCCCAACATGTTCAATGGAAATGGGGGTTGGTCCATTGTGACACAAAGTTCAAGAACCTCCCAGAATTGCAATTAAAATTGGATGCTTCTGTAAGACTCCATTGAACAAAGCTATGACTGCTCTGTTGACACAGCCTGTACAACCTTAGGGAATAAGAAATAGATGGGAAACTCACTTCTTAAGTCATAAAACAGTTATCATTTCATGGTCATTACCAATCAATTAAGGTTTCGTATTGGCCCACAGCTGGCTCAAAATCTCTAATGAGTTGATGTACACACTGCGCTTCAGTGAGCACAGAGCATCTTCATCTTCACCCCTTTTAAAGATAGAGGCTGCAAATGAATATTTTTTAATTTTTTGTCTTGTGTACATAAAGCTGACTCATATGCATCAAGCAGATTCAGGGGATTCTCCACATGTTTTCATTTTAATCAAAGGCCTGCAATAACTCGAGTTATGGACCAAAATGTTAATAAATTAGGAAAAACATGAATTTTTAAAACTCAAATAAACCCCACAATCCATGGAATGCCGTAGATGAGACTACATTCATTAGAAAGCCAAGAATCTTGTCCTAATCCTAATGATGGTTATAATGGTTTAAATTTCCTCGAATTGAGTTACATGCATTTAAAAGCACTCATTTTTGGAAGACAAGTATAACTCGTTGGACATCAAAAGCACTTTGATGGATCACAATTTCACTATCATTGAGCCAATGGAATAGGCAGACCCCATTTTGGAAAGTTCTATCAATTCTCTATTGATTCAAGAAAGATAAATAGATGTATAATGATTCTTAAGAACAAAAAGTAACATTTTAAAAACACAAATTATATAATTATTTTAAAATATATATAACCCTAGTATTTCACCAGATTACAAGTAAATAACTCAAGGAGTCAGTCATGAAACATATTTCCTTTTTTTTTATAAATTCATCTAAAATCACTTAAATATATCTGTTTCATATCCAGTCCACTGTTTCTTTGGGTTCTTAAGAAATGAATTGAGGAAATTAATACTCTTATTTCAAAGCAATTAAATGGTCATTAGGACCCTACCGAAACGCAGTGTGTACCTAAGGTACAACTGATGGCAATCAAAGCCACCACTGACGACGGCACCGGACGTTGCCATGACGACGATTTTAACTGAGTAATTAAGACGGACCACCAATGATGACCTTGTCTTCAGAGGGGCCAACCCGATGAAGAGGCCCCAACTTTGAATGCTTTGCTAGAGCGTCAATGAGCGATATTACAGTACATGAAAAATCGAGGTAGAGTAGATCCAAATTGCTTTAAAAAAATATTTTTCTTTAGTAAAATGCCAATTACGCCATACTTCATAAGCGTAAATACCCGACAGTCATGTGTAAGGCCATATATTATCAGTCCAGCAGAAATAGTTGTTCCTCTCGTCCTTCATATTGGAATCCCAGAGAAATGCCATGACCTGATTGGCTGACATTTTTTATTTATTTTTCAAATAAAGGACTGCAAATAAGGAAAACAGGTGCAAATAGTTTGTAGTAGGCATAAAGTTACAGAAGCGATCAGCTACGGAGTCAAAAAAGTGAAAAAGGTTCGTCTTTGGCCCAAAGACTTTGGGTGCGTTCGGGTGCACTCAGGTGTTTCCGGCGCCACTAATTCATGCACGCTGTTAGCCCGAACATCCACATCCGGGCACTTTGAAGTTGTAAACATGGCAAAGTTAGGAAGGGGAAATTTGTACGTAGCCAGCATATTCAAGTGGCAAAGATCAGTGTCTTCAGCCTCCCGTCATTTGTCATTTGGCTTGGCCTACTGTTTCTCCTATTTCTGGAACTGGCGACCCTAGTGGAAATGCCAAAAAAACAGATATAGTCTTTGTACTTGTGAGTATGTGTACTGGTGCTGTATGGACCTGTAAATGACGAAGAGCAGTTTCCATGCTGTGGGAGAGAAACTGTCCTAATTGGCTTGGCCTAATGCCCACTGCAACACTCGAGGACTACTTCGGAGCCTCGGTAAAAAGGTAGTCCAATTACAGCAATATTCATTAAACAACACATCTCTGCTGAATTATGTTGTACTTTATTATGAATCTATGATGCATGCAATTGATAACATAATAATCAAAATAAATATAAATTTTGGAATTACATATAATAATATACTTTCAATATTATACAGGGATCAAAATAGATAATAATTCTTTCATACTGAATAGTTCCCAACATTCTAGCAGTTGTTTTTCTGGAACAAAAACAATAAGGGACTGATCAATGACAAGTCTAGATCATTAGCGCCAATATACTGTCTGACCAGGAACCAGAGATTGACAGTCCACAGCCTTTAGAAAATCTCCACCCTGATCATGTAACATTATCTCTGACCGAACAAGTGCATCTGAAGCACACAAAAACTCTGTCATAACGACTTTTGTCGCTCTCAAATCTTTGGCATTAATTGTCTGTTTGCTCTCTCTTTTAGATCTCCAATGTCTAAAGGTGATGTCAAAAGAAGATATCTCAAGAACCAGGTCTCTTCCTGGGGTGTACAAGTAACCTAAAGTCATATCGTCTTGTAATATCTCGCCATTTTGACTAAGGGTGAAGAGATCAGGGGAGTATTCCTGTTGTCCACCGTTCCACAGTTTTTCCATTTTCAAGTCGTAAATGCTGGTGCATCCAGGATACGTCTTCACAACATTATTCCCACAGGGGTCCGTCACAGTGACCTGAAAACAAGTACACATATGCAAATAAACTTCGTGTTTCTCATTCTGCAATGAACCGCAAGGAAACGTTTTTCATTTTTCAGGTCATAAATTCCATATTGGCGAAACATGAAAGCATTGTCGAGACTTAAGTGTTCTTTTCATGGTCCACAGTACTCCACACCCGCCAAAGACAAAGGCACTATATGCGCTCCATTTGTAAAGAAGCAAATTACCTGTCGATTATAGGGAACAGGGTAGCTGTGACAAGTCATGAGATAAGCGGCAAATGCTTAGATGAAAATAAACTACATTGCATATGGACATGTAGAAGAGTTCTTCCTGGTAAGACTCAGTAGGTATAAGCAAATGAGAAAACGGTTCATTGAATATAACTTCAGATAAATCCTGAATCGTCATCATTTTACATCGTGCCGCTGAGCAAAAATTTAAGATTTTTAAAAAATCCACGAAGTGCACAGCTGCATAGGAAGGTCAGGAGGACATTTTAAGACAAAAAGGAAAAATTATGTTGGTGATTTTTTTTTTATCTGAAGTTTGCTTCGGGGAACTGTCAAATAGTATAGATTAGAAGAAATCTGAAAGGGATAGTCCAATCAGCAAGGCTGTTCTGCACTTGGGAACTTTCTTGGCAAATAACAAATAAAATATAAATAATAAAAATGCAGTAATATTATGCATACATTAAAACCCATTTTAAATAACCTTAAAAAGTAAATAGCATTTGAAGCACCAAACCCCCTTTTCCCCTTTGTTTTACTTAACAAAAAACATATATATATACTTTATAATATATTATACAATCTACAAGTTACACACTTAATTAAGATATCATTTACACCATACATTTGCGCCAAAACTAATCATCAAATGGCCTCTCAGCCATAACTTGGGGAAAAAATTATAGAAAAACAGGCAATCTTCCTTAAGAGTGGACTCAACAGTCTCAAAATGTAAATTTTTCTTATTCTGGCATGGAAATAAAGGAAATTGATCTCAATACAGGAAGTAGTTTTATAGGATTATATTCAAATTACAGGAAACATAGGAGGTCTGGGAGTTCTGCGATCTACTACCACACTAGTGTGACCCATTTCTGTATCAGTTTGACAGCAATACTTGGTCAAGTGCTACAAATTGACAGCGACATCAGGAATATTCTTCATGGATAGGAAAAAGCATCATTACCGTTTGGGATTCAAGCAGTCATTCAGAAGAGCTGCAATGATAAAAATGTCTCAACTGGCCCCAGGTGCATGTTTGGCGCTCGAAAATATATTTAAGTTTCCAGTAGCTTTTACGCATAAGGAATGACAGTAGTGAATAACTGCATGCAATATACTATACCACAGCATTAAAAGATGTGAATTTCCAGGCAGAAATAAGACCTGGAGTAACCTTCATACCAAATTTCAGCAAATATTTGCAGATTTTAGCTAATCTAACCAAACCTTGTGTAAAGTAACCACTTGTCAGGCATAGGAGCATTAGAATAAAAGATCCCCAGTACAGTATTTGTGGCAAGTTGGGAATGTATGTGTGCAAAATGTGCGCAGCAATTTCAAGAAAAGCCTTATCATGTCAAAATAATCGGCTGTTGCCGGATGTGAAAACACACAGAATATTGGCAGTAAATGAATTGGACTAAGATAAAGATAAAATAAAACTGTATTTCAAGTCGGTAAAGACATAAAAACAGACAACAAAAGCTATAAAGCTTTTAACCGACAAAGTGAAATAACAAAACAAGATGAAACATATACAGATGAGTTAATGAAATTTGAAAGAAAGTTTACGAACTTTAAAACATACTTAAGATCAGTAATCTTTACAGAGAATTTCTGAGAGATAGTATACATGACTCTATTCAGCGTACCCCTCGCAAGAAAACAACATCAGGATTGATTTACTCAGCCCCCTACAACATCTACTGATGAAGACGATGCGACATGGTTGAAAATATGGAATTAAATCGTAAAATCCTCTGAAGGTAAAACTATCTTAAGATATGGATCCGAGGATAGAGAATCTAGAATGTAGGGGGCTGAGTAAATCAATCCAAAAACGGAGACAGAGGCCTGGAACTCCCCCCGTTTACTCCACACTCCTGTCACATGACTGTCGCGAGTCACCTGACGACTCAGCCCCCTACTACATCCACTGATGAAGACGATGCGACATCGTTGAAAATTATGGAATTAAAATCGTCAAATCCTCTGAAGGTAAAACTATCTTGAGATCAGGATTCTTGGTTATCAGTGGTAGAAATTACCCAGCGCTCCCGTGCTTTTTCTCAAGTGAAATGCTAAATGGCTCCAGAGCCTGTGCCTCTCTGGAGCCACCCATTGCCCCAGAAGCTCTGACAGCTATCAACTAATGAGATCATTGCAATTGAAGCCAAGAGGTTGAGAGCCTTGATTACAATGACTGTAGAAGTACCATGCCTCAGTTAATTGCAAACAAGACTTCTACCAGCATGTGAATATTTACCAAAGGTGTAATCATAACCACACTACTGTTATTGGTTATTCACATTCTTTATTGTAAAAAAACAAGAAAACACATCAGCAGTTGAGCTACTTCACTTTTTGTCTAAGAGAAATAGCCTAAGCAACAGAAATGCATATTTATATAAAAGTCGTTTTCTTCCAGAAACACTCTACATCAGATGTTATGAGTTCAGAATATCATGTGCAGTTTGTGGACCACATGATGGTTTGCCCTGGGTGAAGATCCAGACTACATGAGTCCCTCTAGTATCTTTTGCCGATGACACGCAGTGACAAAGGGACTACTGGAATTGTATCTCCCCCCTCTTCCTCACTAGGATATGGATAGTAAGGCAGGACATTAAACTCATTAAAATGTGATTGGCAGCGTTAAAATCAAGTTAAAATGTGATTGTTATGGTTACTGAAGCTAAGATTTCTTCATGATAAGAATCCCACACATTAGAGGGTCATTAAACAGTCATAAAAATAGGAGTTATCCTGCTATATTTCGAGATGAAAGTTGTGGCTTATCTTGCTTATCCATATGCCTGCACTGGCCTGTCACATGACTTGCAATTTCTAAAGACTAAAGGGCACACTGCCCTGCCATTCACCCACAGCAGTCTTGTAAAGACAGGTGAAGATCCTTGCAATTTTTCAGGGCCATCATCTCAAATTGGTTATTATACTATGTTACTTGATGGTTTACTGTTATAAGTAGCATGCAAGAATCCAGAAAGAACGTTAGAAATATTCCTTGAATAATCTGTATTCAATTGTATAGTAAAATTGTATAGTACAATATTAGTCACCTAGGTGCCATAAAAACTGATATTGCACTCGGTGATGCGCGATAACTGTATATTATTGAAGACATCCATTTATATTCAGGTAATTGAGGTCTTCGCTGAAGTGTTTCCTAGAGCCAATTAATGATTCACAGCTTCCATTAAAAAAATGACACGGATGACAGAAAAATGTCACTGGTTTGGCTTGTACAGCATTGTTGTGTTTATTCGGCTGTTGTGACCTCTATCAGTCAATCTTACACGTGAATCTCAAATGCATTTCAATTCCAAGTCTGATGCCGAGTTCTTGATTGGCATTGACCCATTCAGATAATATTTTGAATTATAAGAGCAATTTCTTGAAGGCAGATTTATATTACAGTAGTCGGGCGCCACAGAGGGGTCCCCCTGCACCCGTGTGAATATTTAACAGGACCAAGTTTTTTGGTGCCCTAATAATGTCCTTTTAACAAAAAACCAATGTTAACAGGACTATCAATGTCCCATGGGGTTTTTACGGCGGCCATTTTGAATTGAAGTTGATGACAGAAAAACGAATCTTAGAAATTACAAGTTTAAATATCTCAGGAACTTTTCAAGCTACATTCACAAATAGCACATCTATTTGTACGCTTTTGGACATGTAGAATCTGAAAATGACATTGATTTCTTTCTAAATTGTAAATATCACCAATGGCCAAATAATTACAAAAAATCACTTTTATTACGTGTTTCACATTTTTTCAGTTTATTCCTCATCAGCCAGTTTAACTGTTAACCAGTACCTCAGTGTGATGATCATATTTGAAAAGCACTGAATATAAGCTTTCAAATGAGGTATAACATGTCTGTAAGAGATGATTCTTTGATGAGTTGTGCTATTTTAAACATTTAGATTTGTGATTCTGTGACCTTCCAGCAGCACGGGTGCGGTAGAACCACTAGTCATGTAGCAAGGGGGGGTTCCATTGCATGCACCCTCTGGAAAAGTTAATGCCAGCCAGTTCTTTTAATGTCCAATATTATCAGGAAACATATTTTAGATGTCCCCATTGTCAATATTGCTCCATGGGGTTTCTTTGTATAGGCCATTTTGGATTAACCTTTAAATGTGTAAAAGTACGCTTTTAGCATTATTGTCACTTAAAGTGACTCACTTCCTGTGTTAAAGCAGCCATTACTCTATCATACTTTATGCAAGTGGATAAAATGATTCACAGAATTAAACTTTAAAAGCCAGAGAGTCATTCTTTCTTATGGTGTAAATAGTATGCTTGTAAGATGCTTACAAGTAGGCAGGCCAAATGGTGACGTTACGACTTTCTGAGTAGCGGGTTTTTTTCCCAAAACATGCCAAGTTTGAAGCTGTGTTGCTCGATTACTACTGCATGTACAACCTTGATTTTTGGAGGGTACTTCAGTCAACACTTGAAATTTATCACAAGCTATTCAGATTTTGATTACGGCTTCTGTAGCCCCCGCGAGCGGCACTTTTCTGACGCGAAAAATCGGATTTTTCACTCGCGGAAAAACCTCTGTCGAGATGTTCAGAGTTTGGATACCAACTTCAAACGCTCGGCGCAGCTTTATTAATGCATGGATCGTTATAAAACTTGGGATTTAGGTACTTTGGACCCTAAATTTTCCAACGATCCATGATACAACTCTGTATTTTGATTAGAAGTGCCTCAAAACGTCTCTTTAAACTTTAGGTACTTCAGCGCTACACTTTTCTCAAATGACAAAGTTGTATCATACATGAAATTGAAGGTAATGTTCTTATCTAAAAGGTTCTGTAAGTTATTTTGAGCAAATACCAATAATAAACTTGCGCACAGCACTTATCTGATTGAAAGTCAGCAAAAATCTGCCATTTTGGAGAAAAATGGCTGCCTTGAGTTTTTGACACCAGAGGGGGTATGTGGTTGCTTTCTGTTGTCGTGATGATTTATGAAGGTAAATCAGCTAGTAAATCATCTAAGTGGTATAAACCAATTCAAATACTTAATTTAGTTCTACTCAGGCTAAAAAAGCTAGCTTGCATGGCTTGGTTGGTCCAGAAATACCAAAAACAGTGAAATACTGGTGGCGCCCCATGTGGCAGAAAAAGGAAACATCTCAGATTTGTAAAATCTTGACTTCTGTCCAGCTCTTTGGCTTATAAATAAATTTAATAAAGAAAAAAAATGCAAAAACAAATGATGTGGTGCAGTAGAGTTAAAATAAACATTTTTTTCAAAAAATATGCATATATTTATGGAAATTTACTTAGCTTAGGCTGTGATGAAAAAGAAAAAATTCAACAAAAAAAAAAATTCAAGTGAACCTAAATAAAATCAACTAAAAACAATTGTTTTATTCCTTTAATATCATATAGGTAATTTAAATATAATGAACATGATAAAGGTAGGTCTTCCAAAATGTCCCTTCACAGGAAATTAGATTAATATTACAGATCATTAACTTCATTTGGCAGAATATTTTCCTGGTCACCCAGTATCATACCTGCAATGAGAACATAGTAATTATGTCAAAATGATCAGTGCAGTTAGATATACTTGTCTTTCTATAATGACAATTTAAGTTGTTGCCTTTCAGTGATTTTAGGTTCAAGATTTATTACTCAGTTGCTCACGAACACGAAGTGTCAACCCAACGATCATACAGAATTATCTTAAATATTTGTATTAATTACTGGAATTAGAAGCAAAACATCTTTTTTTAAATTAATTGACAGCTTTATCTTTTAATATTATCTTTTAATATTAACCTTTTACTTTAAATATATGAACATAAACGACCCATTTGTGGAATAAGCCTCCAGACTTAGGACCCTCGCTAACCAGTCTGGAAGATAAGTTTAATTTGATTCCTGACCAAAGATTTCTTGGAACAGATTCAGATACAATTTATTGACATTTTAAGCCTTACAAATAAGGTTCTATATGAATCTTACAATGAACTACACTAAATCAGCCCTTTATTCCTCAAAATTTTAATGACATATATGGCATTTACTCATCGTGAAAGAAATTGTGTGATATATTGCAAAGGGGTATCACTTGAATATTTTATCAATTAATCTGAGATTAACAATACAAAATTACAACTAATATTGATAGTAAGACATTCTAATACAACTTCAGCTAGCTGTTAATCACCTGGCAAGGTCATCTGAGGTAAAAAAAAAAAATTCATCGTCGCGAGGCATCCAAAACCGAGATGGACATCGAAAAAAATCAGACATAGCTAGGTATTTCACTCTCCAGTGTTTTGTTGTATTAAATAAATTAATTGAAAGTAATTCCTGAGTAAGGCCCTTTTCACAAGCTTTAAAATGGTGTAAAGATCATCCAAATATTCCCATTATTAGCGAAAATATTTCAATTTTCGTAATTTTTTTCATTTTTTTGTGCATTTTCCGGCATTTTCGGAAAATTGGCTGATCGGCAGTTTTCAGACACCCCTAGAATTTTCCCAAATTGTCCAAGAAGCCTAATTCCTTGGTAATTCATAGTTCCCATTGGGGTTATAAAGTAATTAAGATCAAATGGTACCTCAGTGTTGTAGATATTTTGTTAGGCAGGCTTAAAAACCCTTCCATATTTGAGAAACGACAATGTCGCGGCCAAAAGTAGCTAAGTCCAAACACGCATTTTGCCATTATTCGAAGCGCGACTGCGAAAAGCCGCCACATTACATTAAAAAATCTCCTTTGGCATCTTATTTCATCAGGTGGGAGCTTTAATTAAATGTATTTACATTATTGTTTGCTAATATATTTATTAATCTGTGGGACTTTGAAATACCCTCCAAATCAAGGTTTTCATAGCTCCGGCATCGGACTCAGAAAAAGGGGTGATTTTTGACATATAAAAATGGAAATATCTCCGCAACCGCTAAACGTATTAGAAAAAATAAAACAGATTTTTAAAGCTCTCTTCAAGCTCCATCCAATTAGATTGAAAACAAACTAATCTACATATTTTAATTTTTTGACTTGACAGCCCTATTACAAGTGCTGGATGTCATAAAAATATTGAAAACTCTTACTTCGTAGGGTAGTAATTTCCTTGACAAGCATACAATTATCTCATAACTAATTTCACTTCTTTTTTTTTTTCTACAAAAAACATCTCAAACCAAAAACTGGATAGCCCTTGATGTCAACTTTCATTTAGCACTATAATATTCTTGTTACTTGAACTGTCAACCCAGTCAAAACACAAAATCCTCCACATTTATTTTCAATTCTACCTATCCTATTCACTAGATGACTAATTTCCTTCCACCCAAATGGGTACTGATGGATAGCCCTTCATGCCAGCTTTCATTTGGCACCATGTTTTCCTTGTTACACAAAATGTCAACCGTACCAAAGCTAAATAAATATTGCCGTTGTTGTCAAAAATCTGCTCGGAAACACAAAATTCTCCCATTTATTTTCAATTCTACCTATCCTATTCACTAGATGACTAATTTTCTTCCAACCAAATGGGTATGGATGGATAGCCCTTGATGTCAGCTTTCATTTGGCACCATGTTTTCCTTGTTACAAGAACTGTCAACCCTACCAAAGCTAAATAAATGTTGCCGTCCATGACAAAAATCTCCACCGAAACACAAAATTCTCCCATATATTTTCAATTCTACCTATCCTATTCACTAGATGACTAATTTTCTTCCAACCAAATGGGTATGGATAGATAGCCCTAGATGTCAGCTTTCATTTGGCACCATGTTTTCCTTGTTGCGAGATTGTCAACCCTACCAAAGCTATATAAATGTTGCCGTCCACGACAAAAATCTCCCCGGAAACAGAAAATTCTCCTATTTATTTTCAATTCTACCTATCCTATTCACTAGATGACTAATTTTCTTCCAACCAAATGGGTATGGATGGATAGCCCTTGATGTCAGCTTTCATTTGGCACCATGTTTTACTTGTTACAAGAACTGTCAACCCTACCAAAGCTAAATAAATGTTGCCGTCCATGTCAAAAATCTGCTCAGAAACACAAAATTCTCCAATTTATTTTCAATTCTACCTATCCTATTCACTAGATGACTAATTTCCTTCCAACCAAATGGGTATGGATGGATAGCCCTTGATGTCAGCTTTCATTTAGCACTTTGGTTCTCTTGTTCCTACAATTGCCATCCCTCCAAATGCTATATTAATGTTTCTGTCCGGGTCGAAAATCTCCTCGGAAACAAAATCCTCCCATTGATTTTCATTTCCATTATTTAGCTTTGGTAGAATTGAAAGTTCTTGTAACAAGGAAAACATGGTGCCAAATGAAAAACATCAAGGGCTATCCATCCATACCCATTTGGATGGAAGGAAATTAGTCATCTAGTGAATATGATAGGTAGAATTGAAATTAAATGGGAGAATTTTGTGTTTCTGAGCAGATTTTTGAAATGGACGGCAACATTTATTTAGCTTTGGTAGGGTTGAAATTTCTTGTAACAAGGAAAACATGGTGCCAAATTCAAGCTGATAAGATGGGCTATCCATCCACATCCATTTTTTTGGTTAGGAATGATTTATTAGGTGATTAGGATGGACGGAAATGAAAATACAAGGGAGGATTTTGTGTTTCCTGACGAGATTTTTGACAATGACGGCAACATTTATTTAGCTAAGGTAGGATTGACAGTCCTTGCAACAGGAAAAACAAGGAGCCAAATGAAAGCTAACATCAAGGGCAATCCATCCATATCCATTTAGATGGTTCAGAATAAGCTATCTGGTGATTAGGATAGGTGGAAATGAAAATCCATGGGAGGATTTTATGTTCTCAAGGAGAGTTGTGACCCAGACAGCAACATTTATTTTGCTTTTGGATTGTAGTAACAAGGAAACCAAGATGCCAAATGAAAGCTGACAGCAAGGGCAATCCATTTTGGTGGGTTATGAATGGGTCATCTAGTGATTAGGATGGGTAGAACTGAAATTAAATTTAAGGATCTAGTGTTTCCGAGGAGTTTTTTTGACACTAACAGCAACATTTATTCAGCTTTGACTGGGTTGACAGTTCAAGCAACAAGAAAATTAGAGTGCTAAATGAAAGTTGACATCAAGGGCTATCCAGCTTTTGGTTTGAGATGTTTTATTGCAGTAAAAAAAAAAAGTGAAATTAGTTATGAGATAATTGTATGCTTGTCAAGGAAATTACTACCCTACGAAGTAAGAGTTTTCAATATTTTTATGACATCCAGCACTTGTAAGCATCTTACAAGCATACAATTTACACCATAAGAAAGAATAACTCTCTGGCTTTTAAAGTTTAATTCTGTGAATCATTTTATACACTTGCATAAAGTATGATAGAGTAATGGCTGCTTTAACACAGAAAGTGAGTCACTTTAAGTGACAATATTGCTAAAAGCGTACTTTTACACATTTTAGAGTTTAATCCAAAATGGCCTATACAAAGAAACCCCATGGAGCAATATTGACAATGGGGACATCTAAAATATGTTTCCTGATAATATTGGACATTAAAAGAACTGGCTGGCATTAACTTTTCCAGAGGGTGCATGCCATGGAACCCCCTCTTGCTACATGACTAGTGGTTCTACCGCACCCGTGCTGCTGGAAGGTCACAGAATCACAAATCTAAATGTTTAAAATAGCACAACTCATCAAAGAATCATCTCTTACAGACATGTTATACCTCATTTGAAAGCTTATATTCAGTGCTTTTCAAATATGATCATCACACAGAGGTACTGGTTAACTGGCTGATGCGGAATAAACTGAAAAAATGTGAAACACGTAATAAAAGTGATTTTTGTAATTATTTGGCCATTGGTGATATTTACAATTTAGAAAGAAATCAATGTCATTTTCAGATTCTACATGTCCAAAAACATATAAATAGATGTGCCATTTGTGAATGTAGCTTGAAAAGTTCCTGAGATATTTAAACTTGTAATTTCTAAGAGTCGTTTTTCTGTTGTCAACTTCAATTCAAAATGGCCGCCGTAAAAACCCCATGGGACAATGATAGTCATGTTAACATTGGTTTTTTGTTAAAAGGACATTATTAGGGCACCAAAAAACTTGGTCCCGTTAAATATTCACACGGGTGCAGGGGGACCCCTCTGTGGCGCTCGACTACAGGACATTCAAGCCATGAAGTGTTCGTTATCTCTAATTAACAGGAGAGCATTGATCATTGTCTCTCAGTCATGATTCATTTAAACCCTGCAAGAAGGTCCTAAATAGTGTTCTAACAGTCTCCATGACAAGTTGATGGTCAGTCAGTGTGTTGATAGTTATGTGGAATATTGCTGTACCAAATTGCAAATGATATAGCCATGGTTGTTGAAAAATGTAATAGGGTCATTCCACCTCATTTCAAATTCAACAGATGACTCCCACCTTACCATCTCAGAATGTCATGAAAAAAATTCAGGATGAAGGTTTATCACTTTGATGGACAAATCTCAAGTTATAAAGCCATACCTACATTCTGAGATGGTAAAGAGGGAAGATTTCCAGAAATCTGTTGAAATGAGGCGGAATGGCGCAATAGAATAAGAAGGGTCCGACAGTAGTACCAGGTTGATAAGGGCCTCTCTAAGTGCAATCACTGTACCCAGGGCAGCAGTATCATCCTGGTATTTAATCTCTAAAGACCTGGTTCGACCACTTTTATACAGAAACTAGCAGTGTACCCGTCTAAAGACGGGTAGAGGGTGTATTGATATTGTAACTGTTATGGCGAATTTAAACAAAAGGCCACTTCTGAATCCCCCCCCTTGACCCCCTCTTTATGTGGACCTGGGCCAATGTTGGACAGCAGCTTCAGTTGTGCTATGCCACATTGGGGTGTAGTCCTTGTCCATATTAATGAAGGTAGTGTTTTTAAAAGTGCATGCTGCAAGGGCCCAATCATCCTTCTATGTCTCCATCCCTCTGGCCCTCCCATTGTGTGCTTTCTGCATTACTTTGTGATCATGTTTTTGTTTTGTTCTTCAAAGAAATCTTCCACATCTTCTCTTGACCCATCCTATAATTGTTGCCGCAAAGACTTCTCCGTGTTCACCACTTAAATGATTTGATATTTTAGACTATCTATCTGTCCAGCAAAATGACATGTCTGTATGTCTTTATATGAAACTTTTGATCTACCTACAGAGATCCATTATCTATCTATCTGTCTATCTATCAATCTGTCAATCGATGTGTCTATCTATATGTCTATGTGCCTATGTATCTATGTATTTATCTATCTATCAATCGATCTATCTAATATGACACATGTTTCTGTTATGATATTAGGAAGTCAATAAAAGTTTATATATCTATGTATCTGTGTATCTATCTAGCTAGCTATCTGCCTATCTATCTATCTATTTATCTATCTATGTATCTATCTATATGTCTCCCTATCTATCTATCTATCTATCTATCTATCTATCTATCTATCCATCTATCCATCTATCCATCTATCCATCTATCCATCTATCCATCTATCCATCTATCTATCCATCTACCTATCTATCTATCTGTGTGTCTATCTATGTGTCTATTTATCTTTGTATCTATGTATCTATGTATCTATGTATCTATGTATCTATGTATCTATGTATCTATGTATCTATCTATCTATCAATCTGTCTATCGTGATCTATGTCTATCTTTGTTCTTTCCATCTGTCGTTCTTCCTTCCTTCGTCCTTTCTTGTTTCTTTGTTCCCTTTTTTCCTTTGTTCACCCTTCCTTCCTTTCGCCATTCCTTCATTCCTTCCTTAATGCATTCATTCCTTTCTTTCTTCATTCCTTCATTCCGCCCTTCATGCATTCCTCCCTTCCTTAATTCCTAACTTGTTACCTTCCATAATTCCTTTTTTAATTTATTCCGAAAATTCATAACCATTTATATCTTTTTGAAGGGCTTCAAAACTACTCACATACGTTTGTGAGTTTTAGCAGAAGGTATGGAACTGAATGGAAAATCAGATGGAATTGAAGCACTCGAAGACGTGCTTGTTGAAACAATATAGGCCTATCTAACAATGTGGATGTCAGTCTATTAATATGGATCCGTCAATCTATCTATAGACAGAGATGTATCTACCACTGTACCTGTCTTTGTATATCTATCAATGTATCTATCTACGTGTGTATCAATGTATCTTCCTTGTGCCCTTCTTGTTTCCTTCCTCTCCTTCTTTCTTTCAAAATTTCTATACTTGTAAAAGATATCACCATCCTCAATGTACCCTTCTTAGTAAGCACAAGATATTTGGGCAATTTTACAACAATTTTAGCGGAATTTAGTGATTTTTGCCCTTAAAATGCCTATAGATGACGTGATATGGACAAGAAACTGATGGAAATTAAAGCAGTACCACGCAGACACCTCATTGTACCTTTAAAGCAACTTTAATAAGTACAATAGGTCCGTAGTGCATGTCTTTCCATACGAAAATGACATTTTTACTGTACCCGCGAATGGTAAAAATAGCCCCAAAATAGCAGTGGGTAAGCTAAACATCAATGGATTTGGCTGAAATTAGAACTACGTGGTCTGTTCACATAGATCAATTGGTTTAAAGACTAGCATGATCCGGAAAAAAGGTAAACAAGAATCCGCGGATTCAAAACCGACCTAACGCAATGAAATTGAAGATGCCATTGCTTAAACCACTGAGCAACTGATATTGGAAGATAGGAGAAATAGTTGATTGGAAGATGCTAGACTATTAGTATAGAATCAGTGCAGTTTGAACAGATTTCTAAAATAAAAATACCGTGCAAGCACGTAAACCCCACTGGCTATTATACACTGAGACAATCAGGACACTGCATACGCAATTAATAAATTCAGTTATTAAGTATAGTTTCCAAAGAAACTTATATGAATAATGAGCATTAATATACACTTTTAAATGGCATGGGTTTGACATAAGAAAGTTTGTAGATGATACAGTTCAGGAGTTTTAGCTATTTCAAAAGGTTGTATCAATAATTTACGCCAAATGGAAGGATTATTTTAATACCCACAGAAAAATCTCAAGATGAAAGATACCCTTAAAGGTATTCACAGGCAATTTATGGACCCTAGATGTCATGTCCGGAAACAATCAAGGTTGCATCTTTCTTGAAATCCAAAATATTAACATTTGAAAAGTGACTTTCATAAGATGAGAAAAAAAGGCCTAAAACTCTGTTTTGATAATTTTTCTAGACTAAACTATTCAAGATATTGAGCAGAAACTCTGCACACATCCATTACACCACTAAAGGCAGGTCTGTGAATTTTTTTTTTAATCTGAGTTGGTAAATTTCGGAAAATTGCTGAAATTTGTTGAAATAACATGGGAAGACACACATCTAATTGATGGAAATGCCTGGAAACTTGTCATACCCGACTTCATGACAAAATCAATGAACAGGCAAAGTTTGAATGAAATATGTGCATCACAAAGTGAGTTATGCTTGACGAAATCCCCGTCCAGCAACCCTGTTGAGGACTGCAGTACCCCCGTAGGCTATTACATAGCCAGCGGGGTAAAAAGGAAAGATGGCTGCCAAAATGGCCGCCATCTTGGATTTCTCAACATGTTCCTCATCCATACCCACAGGCCCATACCTGTACCAAATTTCATAACTGTAGGTGAAATATTAAGGTCACAATGGGCAGTTCAAGAATGAATAAAGATGGCTGCCAAAATGGTCACAACAAAATGGCCGCCATCTTGGATTTCTCGACATGTTCCCAATCCATACCCAGAGTACTATACCTGTACCAAATTTCATAACTGCAAGTGAAATATTAAGGTCACAATGGGCAGTTCCAGAATGAAGAAAGATTGCTGTCAAAATGGCCGCCACAAAATGGCAGCCATCTTGGATTTCTCGACATGTTGACAATCCATACCTAGAGTCCCATACCTGTACCAAATTTCATAACTGTAGGTGAAATATTATGGTCACAATGGGCTGTTCAAGAATGAAGATGGCTGCCAAAATGGCCACCACAAAATGGCCGCCATCCTGGATTTCTCTACATGTTCCATATGCATACCCAGAGTACTATACCTGTACCAAATTTCATAACTGCAAGTGAAATATTAAGGTCACAATGGGCAGTTCAAGAATGAAGAAAGATGGCTGTCAAAATGGCCGCCACAAAATGGCAGCCATCTTGGATTTCTCGACATGTTCCCAATCCATACCCAGAGTCCCATACCTGTACCAAATTTCATAACTGTAAGTGAAATATTAAGGTCACAATGGGCTGTTCAAGAATGAAGAAAGATGGCTGCCAAAATGGCCACCACAAAATGGCCGCCATCCTGGATTTCTCGACATGTTCCCAATCCATGCCCAGAGTCCCATACCTGTACCAGATTTCATAACTAAGTGAAATATTAAGGTCACAATGGGCAGTTCAAGAATGAAGAAAGATGGCTGCCAAATGGCCACCACAAAATGGCCGCCATCTTGGATTTCTCGACATTTTCCCAATCCATACCCAGAGGCCCATACCTGTACCAAATTTCATAACTGTAAGTGAAACATTAAGGTCACAATGGGCAGTTCAAGAATGAAGAAAGATGGCTGCCAAAATGGCCACCACAAAATGGCTGCCATCTTGGATTTCTCGACATGTTCCTCATCCATACCCACAGGCCCATACCTGTACCAAATTTCATAACTGTAAGTGAAATATTAAGGTCACAATGGGCAGTTCAAGAATGAAGAAAGATGGCTGCCAAAATAGCCGCCACAAAACGGCAGCCATCTTGGGTTTCTCGACATGTTCCCAATCCATACCCAGAGTCCCATACCTGTACCAAAATTCATAACTGTTAGTGAAATATTAAGGTCACAATGGGGAAAAACCTTGTCTGTCATTGCCAAATGTGGTTTACATCTGGTTTGTGGTTGCAGTTTATGCCTACTGTTTATGGTTTCACCTGATCCATTTACAGCTCCTGTATTAACCGGCCTCCGCTGTTAGGCCGGTTAAAAATGAGACACCCTATTACTATGTTTGGATATTAAATTGATAACTGTTATTGGTCACCGAGAAAAGTAGTTGTAAAAAGACTGAAATTTTAAAAAAGAATTTTGATTTGTGTAGCCTTTTTGTAATGAAATTTTTATTAAAGTCTATTATAAAGGCCCCTCCGATTTTTTGCGAATAACTTCTTAATGGTTAAATATTTAGCATTGATTCTTTCATATTAATGATATTCACATTCTTTGCCATCCATTCCATGTACTTTGATTGTAAAATATGAAGATGAAATTTTGAACCCTGACGACACCCAAATGTAACTTAGAGCTTGAACTGTGTCCTATATATACAATTGATCATCAGGATTTGTTTTTATAATACTTCCAAAGAACAGTCTGTCCCGGCAGTAGTGACTTGCAGTTCTTGGGGTTGATGACATCACCATGAGAATTGAAGAAGTTTAAATCAGCGAAGCATCTATATTTCTTATCTATTAAATCTATAAAAACATCAACAATTTCCCTTTTATCGTTCACTTCCAAAGACAATGTATCTTTCCACCAATTGTGACGATTTTTCAAAGTGATTTTGAAAGAATGAATTTTAAGAAATAGCTCCCTTCCTGGGATGTACATGTCCGTCAAAGTCACATCATTCTCTAAAACCTTGCCATCTAGCCTCAGTTCAAATAGATCAGGGGAATACTGTTGTTGTCCTCCATTCCAAAGTTTCTCTTTTTTCAAGTCGTAAATTGTGGTGTAACCAGGAAATGACAGCACAATTTTCTTCCCACAGTGGTCCGTCACATTGACCTGCGAAAAAAAAACAACAGACATACTTATAGATGACATTTAAAAAATGTTCCAAGACAAAATCTGGTTTAAGCTACAGTTCTTGGGTGGTCAAGTCCTAAGAAGAGAGTTGCAAATGCAACGGAACTATTTTTCATCATTAGGACAATTATATTTTCAAAGAATAGTCCTACCAGCAAGGCTTTATTGGACATCTGGTGTATTGATGGACCTTCTTGGTCAATAACATAAACTAATCAAATGAATTCAGAAAATATATTATTCATACACCAAAAACCCAAATTTAAAAAAATTTAAAAGACAATGCAATTAGTAAAAGATATAAGCATTAATTGAAAGGACCAAACCACCACTTCTCATTTCTTGCTTTTATACACCCATTATCAAAAAATCATTTACACCATATAACAACTGCACCCATACTTAGTTATACTCATGCTGTTACCACCAGACTGGTCTGGCCAATATCTCCAGCAGTTTGACAGCTATACTTGGTCAAGCTCAACAAATTTATGACAACATCTGGAATATTCTTTGTGGATATGAAAAAGAATAATTACCGTTCATTTAGAAGAGCTGCCAGTAAAAAGTACACCGTGCAATCTTCCCATCTTCCCCGTTGAAACACAGGACACATTTTGAAAGGTCAGGCAACTATACAGCTGTCTCAACTAGGGATGCACGGAAATAAAGCAAGGTATCCGGTATCCAGCAGAATTAGGGTGTCAGAACCGGATATCAGGGATGCTCAAAAATAAGGGAAAAGCTAAACAAACGTTGTTGATAACTAAAAGAAAGTTACAAGGACACAATCAAGAAAATGACGTGACCATCTTCAAAATCTAAATTCACTTACAGAACACTGCCGGACAGATATCTCTTGGCTCTCAGAAAATATATTTATTATCAACCGGGAATGCTGGAAAACTTCTTTTTTTGTAGGTTTTTCTATCCAGTTCATACTATCCAGTTTCTTCTATCCAGTTCCTACTATCCAGTTCCTACTATCCGGTTACTATCCGGTATCCCGCAGTTAGGCTGTTCTTTGATGAGTCATGACTGACTGCTCAAATTGGCGCTTAAACTACTGAAACACACGTTATTATCATGGTTTTACAACAAAATATGGAGGTTCATTTAACTGACAAAATAAACAGACTCCTACACAGCAAGGCTTTTGAAGTCAGAGTCAGGAGTAAGAGCTGTTAAGTAGGAGGTTTTAAATACAATTAATTTTATTGAAAGATTACTGGCATCATTAACAGCAGCAACTGCTACACTGTATGTGGTACAAGACGATGAAATCACTGAAAACATAGCTGACATTAATACACGCCAAACTAATATCGGCAGTGAAACACAAATCCAGGTTCAATTGACGATGCACCCAACCAATTTAAATCCAGACTGTCCCATGGATCTACCAATTCAGCAGCGAACAAGTAGCCCTTCAGCCAATCCAGTGGCCGTGCGTGTGACATTTCACTAACTTTCATCATATATCCAATACTTTTGCCCGAGTTCTTGTTTTCCAGATAAATTTGAACAGAATCAACCTTCAAGACAATGTCCTTTTCTAAAGTGTACAAATCATCCAAAGTCATATCATCGTGTAACATCTTGTCATTTTGACTCAGAGTGAAGAGATCAGGGGAGTATTTCTCTTGTCCTCCATTCCATATCTTTTCTTTTTTCAAGTCGTACATGCTGGTGCAAGCGGGATAAGTCTTCACTACTATCTTCCCACAGTGGTCAGTTACTGTTACCTGGAAACAAATGCAGAACTTTCAAGAAGTAATCTTTCAAGGTCCGGAGCCAGGATTGTCTCCATATACAAGTTGGACACCGGAGTCAATTTCTTTCTGATTTTCATTGGTCTGGCTTTCTACTAAGAACATAAGAAGAACAGGCGGAGAAGGTATAGTAGCCTCCGCCAGAGAATCTAACCTGGACGAATCCCTCTGAGAAAGTATATTACCATAGATTAATGTCAAGAGCATCCAAGCCAATCAGTATCCTGTATTTTTAACAACAATTTGCATACAAATTATTGGCTCCTCAGAGCAGTAACACCTATCATTTTAAAGCTATTGAAGAGATCTCTCTGTTAATGTAAGTATTGTAGCTGTACGATTTACAAAAGCAAATTGATGACCTTTGAGGGTGAGTCTGATTTATTCACTGAAGGCTTTGATTTGCCAAAGTGAGTGGCCTTTGAACTCAACTATGTTCATTGGTGGTAATGGCACAATAAGTTCAACATACTTCCAACTCCAGTGATATACTCTTCCAACAACATAGAAGAAAACTACTCACGCCCAGACATGCAACTGATTGCAGTAGAAAGCCCTGAGAACTAACACACAGACTGTTCAACTTCCACACTTCCACAAATTTTTACAGTCCGTACTATTCCACCATGATTAAGTCCATACCAGTGCAGTCTAACCAAAGGCAGATGCTGCAGAGGTGTAACTGAATTTTTTTATTTATAAGGGAACGTCAGATAGCTAATGTCCCTTCATCAGAGCTCAGCAAAATGATAAGGAAATAATAACTTACGTAAAAGATATGTTCCATCCCTAGTGTATAAGTTTGAAAACTGGCCATTCATAACTAATATCCAGTATCCAAAAAGAATATGATTTCAAAGATGTTGAGTTTATTGATGAGAAAGTAATAGCCCATGGATATCAAATTGATGAATACAGATTGCAGTACTCCAAAATTAAGAACAAATTTCAAGTTTAATCAACATGTGCACAGTAAGAAGGGTTGACAGGCAACAAAGGAAAAGATCAGCAAAACGTATAAAAGAGGTCACACTAGCAGAGAAATTTGCAGCAGACAAACATTACAGTCATGTAGTGTATTCATCTAAAAAACATTTTAAAAAATAACGTGCACAAGGCACTTTAAAGGGCGCTCCTATAACTCATGACACTGCAAGTTCTTGAAAACCAAAGAAACCATTAACCATCTGATCCATTTCACTGTTTTATTGTTTTCCTTGTTTCTCTATGTCAAGCTGTCAGTCATGCTGTGTTTGCAGCTGTGTTTCTAGGTTTCTACCCATCTATCTATCTATCTTTCCATCCAACTTACTACAACACATTGAGGAAACATGCAGAGGTGTTTTGTCCCAATTGCTGACCTCTTGTTGTTTTGACAAATTCTCATTGAGCTATAAATAGATCTGGTGTGGGAAACCCCACTGAATGACATCACAGGACTCCCTCTTTCTAGTTATTCTGGGATGGTTTTCCTGGGTCTCTAAAATAGTATTTAAACTATGCGCATTTCCCTGTAAAGTTGATCAATCCATTCTTGGTTGATATAATGGAATGTGTGAAGTTTTGAAGTCAATTGGAGCAGTAATTTGCCCATAAATCGACCCACAAGATTCTTCAGAATTTCAATGACAACAGGGAGCTCTCTTAGCAGAGAGCGCCCTAAAAATCACATATCATGAATATCTGTCATCAACAAAGACTATCAAATTTTTTAATTGGTTCTTTAGATCAACATTCACATTATTCAATAGATCCAGTGGACAATTGTAGCAATTTGCGGATATTAACTTCAGTATATCCCGCATTATACTAACAACATATTGCCTGCGGCTTAGCAGGCACTCTAGCGTCCAAAGGGGAGACCTAGTAAGTCACATTTTGGGTCAAATTGAGTTAAGGTCAAAATAGGACTTCTGAGACATGTTTCTATATATATATTTATTAAGTTTAGATTTTCGAGAAGTGGCCCATTACCCCAGATTGACAGTAGCAAATCCAAGTAAATCTATCTCTTACTGCACGGACTGAAATTTAAAAGCAAACTTTCTCAGAATGTCCTAAATGTGCCTTACTAGGTTTTCCCTTTGGACGCTAGCGGGACCGTTGATTTTTTTCCGGACTAAAGTAACGTTCAAGTTACTGGCAGCTAGATATATGGAGGATAAAACGGTAAACCTGTGGGTTCACCTGCAGTGAACAGCAAAGAGACCAGTAGGCCAGTTAACACACATTTAAGGGTTATGCACAGTGAATTTCAATTGTATAATTTATTCACTCAAACTATTGGAGCCTGGTGTTGGCGGATTACTTGGGCTCGAGAGTCTAGGTAGACCAATAAACCGTTTGCCCCGGCCTTAACCACTGCCAATCGCCAGGTAATATAACATAACTGTCATCCCTCCGCAATTTGAAGAGTCGCCTCTCAACTTCGTCAGTTGTGCTCAAAAATTTTGCAATAACATTATAAATATCCGGTATGTCTTTGACCATCAGAGTCATTTCCCTTTTCACCTTTCTGTACTTATTAAAAAGTAAGATGTCCATAGAATGAACCTGAAAGACCATATCAGACTCCATCCCAGTCATGGCTAAGTCGGCTAGAGTCATGTCATCATGTAACGGTTCACCATTGTGACTAAGAGTAAATTTATCAGCAGGATATATATCATTTTCTGCGCTCCATAGGATTTCCTTCTTCAATTCAGAGATACGGGTCGATGCCGGTCGGCATATATCTGTAGTTACACCATTCCAACCATGCACCTGCAAACAAAATTATTTCAAAATTTTTTTAATTTGATAACTTTTATTTTAGATAAAGCAGGCATTCCTGGTGTTGCATATCACAATACCAATTTCATACACAGGTAAATAGGGCAAATAAAAAGTATAAATGTGCACTGTGCTGTCAGTGCATCATACAGTGCTTTAGTAACCACTTCCAACTCTAGGAAAGACATATTTCTGGGTATGAGCATCAAGTGTAACCTCTCCAAGAGTGTTCACTGCTGAGGGAGGAAGGCAGCTTGACTTGAGAGGGATAGCAATAACTGCTCCAAAGTACGCATCATATTCCATTCAGAACAATTTCTCAGCTATGTATGTGAGTGAGGATATTACATGAAACACCTTCAACGAAATATTACAACCTACTCCTACACAATAGCAAATGATCTGTTTGCAGCACGATGCTTTCGGGCCACAGCATTTTTTAAGGATTTTCGACAAGGAGACCAACCGAATGACCTCGAACCATTATATTTAAATTTTAGCGCAATGACGCGTGATATCCGTAGGTCAGTTGAAGATCCATACATTTACGATTATGGCTCCTGATAGTATGCTTGCAGTACTCATGGAGAATGAACTGTTGATGTGAGTGCCAATTTATATAAATGGGTCTAATTCTGCCAAAACAAGTTAGACAAATTTTTTTATTTACGAAAGTATTAAATCTGAATATAATAAGCCGGATTCTAATGATACCTTTTTTTTATTTATACAATGTCAAATTTTTTGGGATAACATTGCAATACACCTCATTGATTGCATTAGACATCAATGCAGCAACTTATTATTCAACAGAACCATACGCACAATAAATTACCATAATAATATTCAATGTAGAATCACGGCAGTTTATTCATCTTCATCAGTTTTAAAAGTCACATTAAAATAATTCCTTCAAATGATGTATTCTACTTCAATGTCTCAGGTGACACATACTTTGACAAAATTTGAGAGTCATCAGGGTGTGGCCCACCAGGTTTCCTCACTTTTATACAATGGTAATTACTTAAGCTGGCTGTATTCCACAGAGCATGTCCTGGGTTAAGCTGTATCCGTGTTTTATCATCATCCATTTATATTGCACGCCACCAAAGTATCTCCCCAGGTATCAGTTGACCAATATTTTTCAGTCTGGAGAGACAATCCAGACGAATCATTCCCAGACCTAACAAAAATATTTAGATTTGGGGAGTCAATCAACTCATAATAATGCAGAAACAGCATCCTGCAGCTTTGACAAATCCTTAATGTTCAGACTGCTGATGTGCTTTCCATCTACATTGAGCAACATAAAAATACCGTGCAAGCACGTGAGCCCCGGTAGCTGTGGTGTGCAGTAAAAAGCGGCAATAAAGGAAGCCTGGCTCTATCTGCACTCTACAGTAACTGGAAGACCTGGCATGTAGGAAGTGTTCTTCAAGGTGTATGGTCAACTAGGCGACAAACCAACTAGGCGACATCCATGAGTACCAAGTAGGTGACAAGAAATTTGGAAATTTCTTATGAGTGCAAAGTAGGTGACAAGCAGTTCCAACTAGGTGACACAAATGTACACAGCACTGTCAACTATAGGTGACACAAGTTCACAAAACACATTCAACTAAATGACAATACATTTCCTAATTGACCAACATTGAAGGCGCTCTGTCATCTGGTTGGTATGGCCAATAAAATAACAACAATAAACAACAACAACAATAAAATGTGTGTCACCTGGATGGTATCAGGGGGGGTATCTGCTGTCAGCTGGTTGTCCAAAAAGTGTAGCCTAGTTGGTATGCACCTAGTTGGTAGTGTTATAGCCTAGTTGTCTGTCGCCTAGTTGACCGGCAATCGTTTTTGAAGACCAAAGAATTAACATTTAAATACTCATATTATCACTCACTGACAAGTTTCAGTGAAAATCCAACCAAAAAGCAAAGAGATGTGAATATGAAAGCTACCAGAACGTCAACAATCCTCACCCAACGGTCTTTTACAACATTTCCTGCATTGTCCAGTCTTTCCTGTGACATAAATAGGCATAAATTGCTTGATTGGCATATGCTTTTTGGAAAATCATGATTTTGGCGGCCATGATTATTGACTCTTTGACTGGTACCCTGACACAACAAAACAAGACTAACAAGTAAAGTCATCATGATACCCGTCAAACTTATTTGACTGGGCCACTAACATGACACCAGTCAAACATTTTGATGGAAAATGACATATTTTTCGGTTGATGGCAGGTAAATAGTTTGTAGTAGGCATAAAGTTACGGTGTTAAGGGTGTAATATTAGTGTGAAAGTGAAAAGTTTAAAAAAAATTCGTCCTCGGGTGCGCTCGGTTGTTTCCGGCGCCTATAATTTATGCGAAGATCCACATCCGGGAAGTTTGTAGATAAACATGGCGAAGCTGAAGTCATGTCAAATATTTGTCGGTTGATAGCAACATCAAATCGGATATATGGGAAACGGGTAGATGCCTGATAATGGCACATGCAGCTGCTTACACGGTAATAAACGCTTACGCGAAGTTTTAGTGGCCCACGTTGAACAGAAATGACGTTTTTCGTGTAAAACGAGGAGTCCGCAGCCAGCATTTTTGGTCAGATTTTAGTCAGAATGGACTGCAGAGCCCGGTAAGCTTGTTTCACAAGCTACCGAGGCAAAAAGATATCAAAAGAATAAACTTCAAAGACAAGTTCCATCCCTTGCGTATTTTTGCGATAAAATTTTATAAGTTAACCAATATTACATGTCACAATCATCATTAATTCATATTTCGCGCCAAAAAACTATCTCTCCTGGACACAGTTGTTGACAATTTTCTAAGGTCGCGTGAGATGAACTATTCTTAGAACTTAAAGAAATCTCGAGTTTTGAGGAGTCAATATTATGAGTTGCACGCAAAAACGCAGAAACAGCATTGCGAGGATTTAATGATCCCTTAACATTCACTGTCAGATGCTCGATGTTCCTTTCAGCAGAAAAAAGCTTTGCCAAAATTATATCAAAAGAATAAATTTCAAAGACAAGTTCCATTCCTTGGCTGTATAATCCTGTCAAAGTCATATCATCATGTAACATCTTGACACGGTGACTAAGACTGAAGAGCTCAGGGGAATATTCATCTTGTCCTCCATTCCAAAGTTCTTCCTTCTTCAAGTTGTAAATACTGGTGAAACCAAGATATGTCTTCACAATACTCATTCCACAGTGGTCTGTGACAGTCACCTGAAAAAAATTTCAAATCAATTCCATGTCAATAATTTTACGGTCATCAACAGAAAGAGCTTGCTATAGTTCACTGATCCAGCAAACCAGAACTAAGCATGATAAGCTGCATTACTGTACTCCATACTACTTCAAGCAGCCTCCAAACATGGTTGACACCATCAAAGGCAATTGCACATATTGTCCACCTCAGGACAACTGAAAATTGGTAACAACACAGACAGTGTCTATTAGACAAATAACTTATTGAAACAATAGACTAAACAAGTGTTCTATGCTGAAACTTACTTGTTGCAGGCAAAACACCTGCAATGAAATATTACAATCTACTCCCTCACAATTGAAAATGATCTGTTTGCAGCACGGGGCTTTCTGGCATACACACATTTACACACACATGCAGTGCGCAAGTGATCATGAGGATTTCGAAGCAGAAACAGATGAGTTTATCTACTTTTTTTAATGGCACCTTCCTCCAAACATTCTGGGGTCACATATATTTCATTAATTCCATCAGACATCAATGCTGCCGACTACTTCAATATCCGATTATCAAACAGAATCATACCCAAAATAGCCGTTCACAATAATTTATTATTTGAAGCGGTCACAAGAGTGATTTTCATTCCTTGTAAGGTAGCAATCAGGCAGTCGGGAGTCAGGAATCAGGAGTCACGGAATCCAGGGTTTTTGGATGAAGTTAAGAGCAGATGTTGAGAGTTTGTTTTCAAAACTAACCTGGTGCCTCCTGACTCCTAAAAATGTGATTTAAATACTTGACTAAGACACATAATAAAAACAATGTGAACTGTATCAACATTTTAAAATTATTATTGATGTATTAATCAAATGTAGGCATTGTGGGGCAGATTTTCGATTTGCTAAACACAAATTTGTGTGCAAATAATGCCAAAAAGAGAAGTCAACAATCGCAGACGAAATTCTTGAGACATAAGGAGTATGCGTCTTTTTTTGATTTTTAGGATGGCAAAGGAGTCGTGAGTGGGTTCACAGGACACCTAAGCCTGATTCTAATGATACCTTTTTTTTATTTATACAATGTCAAATTTTTTGGGATAACATTGCAATACACCTCATTGATTGCATTAGACATCAATGCAGCAACTTATTATTCAACAGAACCATACGCACAATAAATTACCATAATAATATTCAATGTAGAATCACGGCAGTTTATTCATCTTCATCAGTATTAAGAGTCACATTAAAATAATTCCTTCAAATGATGTATTCTACTTCAATGTCTCAGGTGACACATACTTTGCAGAGTCATCAGGGTGCCCAACATATTTCCTCACTTTTATACAGTTTTAAGCTTGCTGTATTCTACAGAGAGCATGTACTGGGTTAAACTGTATCCGTGTTTTATCATCATCCATTTATATTGCACGCCACCAAAGTAGCTCCCCAGGTATCAGTTGACCAATATTTTTCAGTCTGGAGAGACAATCCAGACGAATCATTCCCAGACCTAACAAAAATATTTAGATTTGGGGAGTCAATCAACTCATAATGATGCAGAAACAGCATCCTGCGACTTTGACAAATCCTTAATGTTCAGACTGCTGATGTGCTTTCCATCTACATTGAGCGACATAAAAAGATATCAAAAGAATAAATTTCAAAGGCAAGTTCCATCCCTTGTGTATTTCTGTGACAAAACTTTAAAAAAAAAGTTAACCAACAGTAGATAGTGACTATCATCATTAATTCATATTTCGCGCCAAAAAACTATCTCTCCTGGACACAGTTGTTGACAATTTTTTAAGTTCTGGACAGGTGAATTACCAGGAACGACAGGTTTTAAATACAAGAATCCGCGGATTCAAAGCTAGCGAGACACTGTGTTCGGTGTTGTGAGACAGTTGGAATTGGCATGGTGCAACTAGCGGGATTTGATTAGAAATGGTTTAGGGTGTAAAATAGAACTCTAAAGTAGTTATGAAACAAGATGGGGTTTTGTAAGTGCATTATTCAATATATGCAATGTTGAATTATATTATTAATATTTTCTTTTAATTGTTTATTTCATGTATTTAAAGGGAACAACTTAAAATAGCTCATTTTAACTCTTTATGTTGCCTTCTTGTTAAGTGAAGTGAAGATCTATATTTTATTATTTATATTAATTATGTTATGTTGTAATTAAATTCACATGTTATCAAGAAAAAAGAAAACATTTCAAACTTCAAACTGCAAGATTCATTGTTCTCTACAATGACTAATAACTATGGATAAGGAGAACTTACCAAATAAATGGATTGTAATTAATAACTGAAATTTCTAAATGTGCAAAACATGTATGAAACACGTACAGTTCATCTTTATTTGATACGGATTTTGAAACCAAAGTTCAATTTAAAATCGAAATTGAAGATGGATGGGAAATGTTGCAAAGAACAATTGAATGCATAAAAATCATTTGAGTTGAAGGTTAAAAGTCTAGAAAAATAAACTATGTAAATGGTACTGCCATGAAATTCTTGCAGCACTTCAAAGTTTCAGGACTTACAGTGTTACCATAACTTTTTATTTTTATTTCATATTCAATGTATAAAGGCACTTATGTAACTGTTTCAAAAAATTAGGAAGACAGCTATGTAGAAAGACACATAAATGTAGAATAATAGAGAGATAAAGTATACAATAGATGCAATGTAGATAAATAGACAGATAGATAGATAGATTGATAGATAGAAATATTAAATAGATAAGTAGGCCTAATATTGGCAGACTGATCAATAATCATCTCAATGGTAAAAGGCAGACAATACTGAAGGCTGCCAAATTTAAGTCTAGGTTAGATTGTTGACTTTAATTACATAATAGCATAATAGTAATAAAAAAACAACAACTTTAATTTTGTTATGTTTTCATGTTGTCTGTTTTGAAATTAAATGAATCACTTGTTAATAATTCAATTTAGCTTGTCAAGGCTAATAATTAACTATTCCATAAAAATTATAGGTACAGGGAATATTACTAGAGAAAATTGAATTTTTAAGACACTTTTGAAGATGAATTATGCTTTTTTTTTATACGAAACTAAATCATTGATAAGAAGTTGGGCCCACTTGACCTAATTTCCAACTGTGGACTGTTGATGTTGAGACCATCACTGCACAGATTTTTTGGTCCTCTCCTGTGCTCAATTTCGCTTCGCGTTTCTCTGCGCAAATATAACTTATAAATATATACCGGTATATGCCTTGTACCCTCTTGGTTGGCCTGATTGCTGAATGGGCCTAGCACTTTAAGTGCCAGTGTCAGCTTTGACAGGTGATCACAGGTCATCTCAAAAGCACTTCACTTTATAATGGGGTAAAATGACTTACAAGTCTTACAATCAGTTGATTAGATGCCATCCTGGTCACTTGAGACCTTAGGCTTAAGACTTCAAAAGGTTTGCAGCTGAGCTCAAGGTTCCTACTTGACCAATATCAAATTAATGGGGTTTTTTTTTTTAGGTTTTCCCCAGACTGCCAAAGCCAATTTTCAAGGTCAAAATAAGTGATGTACAGACCTTCGTATCTGTAAGAATTAAGGACCTCAAATGCCTTTAATATTAAATTGGACTAATTTTGGGCTTAAACATTGCTTTTAAAATTTTAAATAATTTTGCTCCTTGTCTCTCTTTCCTCTATTTTGTTTTGGAGCAAGTTCAGTTATAACATAATAAATATTCAATCTGCACCTTATAGCTGGTTTTCTGACAGCCTTTTAAAGTATTTGACAGGTTGTGACATAATTCATGGTCAATGATACTATCAATTGTGTTTCATTCAAATTTGATTGTCATTAACTCATGCATAAGGGCCTACTTGTGACTGCTAAATTGCACTTAATGAATTCACACCTTCAGTGTAAGATTCCCCCTTGCTATCTGATTCCAATTAAGATCTGTACCCTATTTTTCCAATCAACATAATCAATTGCCATTAGAAGGTAAGCTATTGTTTCACCAACACTAAAGCAGCTGTTCCTTATAGTTCCTCAGCCATGTCTGCTATCTTCTCCCAATGACGCTAGTACGCATTTCGCACGCTAGGAGGCTACGGCGACATCGACGCTGCTGCCACCTGTGCTGCTATCTGTGCAGGCCCCCACCAACAATAACAAAGCACGAGGGTGTCGTTAGACTCGTTTCTGACAAAACAACGACATATTTGCATGTTTTGTTTGAATTAGACAACTGCAAATAGGAGCAGCATGTCTGCATTTTATAATTCATGAATGTCACATGTGCAAAACATCGAATTTTGGCGAAAATGACATGCTATGACGTCACATGGTCCACTTACCCTTAGATTAGCTAGCGAGCTACCTCGCTAGCTAAAAATTCATTTTATTGAAAGATTATTGGCATCATTAACAGCAGTAACTGTTACACTGTAGGTGGTACAAGACGATGAAAACAAAGCTCACATTAATACACGCCAAACTTATATCTGCAGTGAAAAACAAATCCAGGTTCAATTGACGATGCACCAAACCAATTTAAATCCAGACTGGCCTATGGATTTACTAACTCAGCCGCAAATAACTAGCCCTTCAGCCAATCCAGTGGCTGTGCGTGTGACATTTCACGAACTTTCATTATATATCCAATACTTTTGCCTTAACAGAGTCAACCTTTAAGACAACATCCTCTAAAGTGTACAAATCACCAAAAGTCATATCATCATGTAACATCTTGTCATTGTGACACAGAGTGAATACGAGGGGTTTTCCGTAAGTTCTGTCCAACTTGCCATAACTTTTGCAATATTTAATACAGGAGCATGATATTTGGGTCAAATAATTTTGAAGTAATTTCCAAATAATCCCCAAAAAATCAGATCAAAGAAATGAAAATAAATGGTTTATTTGTTACCATGGAAACCAAAAGTCGTGAAATGCGGCCCAGGGCACTTTTAGATGCAGAAGATTCATTATATCTTGTCAAAAATTCATTTGTTACCAGGGATACAGGACAAGAAATGTATTAAAAGCAATCCCTAACATTTCACAAATTCTTAAAATAATAAACTTGACACTTAGTACATTTCCTCTAACTTTATATATCCCTTAAAAAGTCAATGCCTCATTGTCCTCATATTGAGATCACTGTTTGTGTTTCGGAGCCTTTTTGTGCTTTACAATGGGTTTTCCATAAGTTCTGTCCAACCTGTCATAACTTTCACTGGATTATCTGCAGAAAAACGATATTGGGGTCAGTTGATATTGAGGTAATTTGCCAATGATCCCCAAAAAATCAGATCATAAAAGTAAAAATAAATTGTTGATTTGTTGCTATGAAAACCAAAAGTCACAAAATGTGACCGAGATCTTGTTAACAGACACATACTTGATATATCTTGTGAAATATGTAATTATTACAAGAGATATAGAACAGAATATATTCAAAATATACATAGCCATTTCATAACTTCCTTAACTAATGACTGCAACCCTGTAAATACTTTTTCTCATACGTTCTAACCATGTCTAAGTAAGATACCTCAGTCTTCATGTTGAGGTTTTTTTAGCATTGTCCAGTCTTCTTTTCTTAGGTCTTCCAACGTGTGCTTTCTTCATTCAGAAAAAGGTTGTACAATCTTTATTTGGTTCTGTCACTCATACGGTCTTCCTTGTATGCATGATAGAAGGTTCTTACTCTCCCTGGTAGTTTTTATCCAATAAAATAGAAGAAATATAACTGGTATATATGGTGTCATCCATAACCAAAAAATTGCTCATCTCGTAAAACAATTAGAAACTGCACAGGTGATGGTAAAGTAACTGAGATGTGACGATAATACCAGTTTCCATTGTTATTAATGATTTTACAAATAACTGACTGTATTTCATGAAAGAAATTATGAATATACCTTAATTCAATTAGTCAAAACAGTTATGTAAGCAGGTATTCTATTCTTTTTAAATGAGCACTACAAAATCTGGGCCGCGTTTCATGACTTCTGGTTACCATGGCAACAGATTAAGCATTTATCTTTATCTATATGATCTGATATTTTGGGTGTTATTTCAGAATTACTTCAGTATTGTCTGACCCAAATATCGTGTTTCTACATCAAATCTAGCAAAAGTTATGGCTAGTTGGACAGAACTTATGGAAAACCCCTCGTAGATCAGGGGAGTATTTCTCTTGTCCTCCGTTCCATATCTTTTCTTTTTTCAAGTCGTATATGTTGCATTGCTGGTGCAAGCGGGGTAAGTCTTCGCGACTATCTTCCCACAGTGGTCAGTTACAGTTACCTGGAAACCTTTTTATTGGTCTGACTAAGAACATCAGAAGAATAGGCAGAGAAAGTCTAGTAGCCTCAGCCAGAGAATCTAACCTAGACGAATAACTCTTAGAAAGTATATTACCATAAATGTATGTCAAGACTCAAGAGCATCCCAGCCAATCAGTACACTGTACTTTTCTCTGCTTCAAATGTTTAACAGCAAATGCATACAAATCATTGGGTCCTCAGAGCAGTAACACCTATCATTCTAAAGCTATTGGATAGATCTCTCTGTTAATGTAAGTATTGTAGCTGTACAATTTACGAAAGCAAATTGATGAACTTTGACGGTGTGTCTGATTTATTCACTGAAGGCTTTGATTTGCCGAAGTGAGTAGCCTTTGAATTCAACTATGTTCATTGCTGGTTATGGCACAATAAGTTCAACATACTTCCAACTTCAAACAATTTTTAAAGTCCTTACTATTCGACCATGATTAAGTCCATACCAGTGCAGTCTAACCAAAGGCAGGTGCTGCAGAGGTGTAACTGAATTTTTTTATTTATAAGGGAACGTCAGATAGCTAATGTCCCTTCATCAGAGCTCAGCAAAATGATAAGGAAATAATTTAATAGATAATCCCATCCCTTGTGTATAAGTTTGAAAACTGGCCATTCACAACTAATATGCAGTATCCACAAAGAATATGATTTCAAAGATGTTGAGTTTATTGATGAGAAAGTAATAGCCCATGGATATCAAATTGATGAATACAGATTGCAGTACTCCAAAATTAAGAACAAATTTCAAGTTTAATCTTCATGTGCACAGTTAAAAGTGTTGACAGGCGAGAAACGAAAAGATCTGTAAAATGTATAAAAGAGGTCACACTAGCAGAGAAATTAGCAGCAGACAAACATTACAGTGTATTCATCTAGAAAACATTTTTTTTAAATCACAAATCACGAACATCTGTCATCAATAAAGAACATCAAATTTTTTATTTGGTTCTTTAAATCAACATTCTCATTATTCAATAGATCCCGTGAAATTTCAATTGTTTTAAAAATCAACCATCACATTATTCAATGGCTCCAATGGAAAATTGTAGCAATTTGCAGCAATCAACTTCAGAATATCCCGCATTATACTAACAACATACTGTCTGTGGCTTAGCAGGCACTCTAGCGTCCAAAGGGAAAACCTAGTAAATCACATTTTGGGTCAAATTGAGTTAAGGTCAAAATAGGACTTCTGAGACATGTTTCTATATATTTATTAAGTTTAGATTTTCGAGAAGTGGCCCATTACCCCAGAATGACACTGGCAAATCCAAGTAAGTCTATCTCTTACTGCACGGACTGAAATTTAAAAGTCATTTTCTCAGAATGTCCTAAATGTGCCTTACTAGGTTTTCCCTTTGGACGCTAGCGTGACTGTTGATTTTTTCCCGGTCTAAAGTAACGTTCAAATTACTGGCAGCTAGGTATCTGGAGGATGAAACCTGTGAGTTCCCTGCAGTGAACAGCAAAGAGACCAGTAGGCCAGCTAACACACATATAAGGGTTATGCATAGTCGATTTCAATTGTACAATTTATTCACTCAAACTATTGGAGCCTGGTGTTGGTGGATTACTTGTGCTCGAGAGTCTAGGCAGACCAATAAACCGTTTGCCCCGGCCTTAACCACTGCCAATCACCAGGTAAATTATCATTGACATCCCTCCTCAAGTTGAAGTATTGCATGTTGACTTTGTCAGTTGTGCTCAAAAATTGTGCAATAACATTAGTAATATTCAGTATGTCTTTGATAATCAGAGTCATTCCCCTTTTCACACCTCTGTACTTATTGAAAAGTATTATGTCCATAGAATGAAATTGAAAGACCATATCAGACTCAATCCCAGTCATGGCTAAGTCAGCTAGAGTCATGTCATCATGTAACGGTTTACCATTGTGACTAGTAAATTTATCAGCAGGATATATAATTCAGAGATACAGTAACTACAGAAGTTGTCCAGACACTTCGAAATAGTTAAACGATAGACAGAGCAAGTGTTCTATGCCGAAACTAAATTCTTGTAGACAACACTTGCTTGACTAAGAAAATAAATCAGGGAGATATAGTAGTTTTATCAAACCTCACTGCCAACAACAAAGATCTTTTAAGAATGATTTTAATGCCAAATTACAGAAATACTTTTATCACACATTTTTACTTAACTATACGTGTATGTTTTCACATTCGTTTTATTGATATATTTATACATTGTATTTGTAAATATTATATGTACATATCTCAATTTTGAGGTAAATAAAATATTATTATTATTTATTAAGTAACATGAAAGTAATATAAAAATTCTCTTCATTTAAATCTTACTAATTTGAACAACTAGCTGTCAGTGAACATAGTGTCAACTTCATGACATTCTAATATGTTTAACATTTAACTGGGCAATGTAGAACCCATTTGTGATGCCGGAGTGATTAATTTTAACATGCACATGCGCCCCAGAATACATTGAAGATCAACAACTCTGCTGTAAGTAGCAGAGATAATACTTCTCAATACGTCAGGCGTCCCTTTGGCAAATTATAATTCACTTATTTCATTTGTTTTGAAGAACAGAATACAATACAAGTAAGCAAATCTGAATGTAAAGACCAAATTCGAAATCCACCTTACAAGCAAATAAATTACTTCATGTAAAAAAGAATGATAAATTCTCAGGTTTTGACTAAACACGAAGTCTCGTTTTCCAATAGGCTGACAACAGGTTCATGTCTGGTTATTTTGTCCACCAATAAATTTTCTTACTGGGTACCAAACAACGCCAGTCTTCTGAAATGTGCCTCCATTGCGCATCAACCAAAACAAGTTTCGAGACATCGATGTTCATGTTGTTACGCAGGTGTCTGCCTATGATATATGTTGCATTCCCGAGATCTTTGGCCCTCAAAGTCATATTTATTTCCTCCTTTGTGTGCCATTCAATCACAGTGATGTCGAAAGAGTGAACATCCAGATTCAGGTCACTTCCAGAATTGTGCAAATCAGCCAGAGTCATGTCATCATGCAAGACCTTGCCATTGTGACTAAGTGTGAATAGATCAGGGGAGCATTTCTTCTCGCCTCCATTCCATAGTTTTTCCTTCTTCAAGTTGTAAATGTTGTTGCAATTTGGATGAATCTTCACAGCGCTTTTCCCTCGATGGTCTGTCACAGTGACCTGAAATTAAAGCTGCAGAATTTGTATTGTTTCAATGAATATGAAAATATATATCATGAATGCCTCTCACTTACAAGCAACACTGTCGACAGCCAGATGATTTCCCATAAATTTATACTTTTTGGTTTTTCCAACAGTAGTGATACACGACATAAGCAGAAAATACATGATGGCCATCTTTTCTGCTACCGTAATATGGGGTGAATCGGGACAGTTTTGGCCATTTTTCTGTTGTAGAATGGCCACAAATCAACCCAGAAATCAAAATATGGTGTGAAATTGTGTCCGAGCAAAAGGTCAACTGATCCATTGGAGCTTCAAGTGATATCTTAAATTTCCAATGATCAGGGCCCAGAAAACCACTGTCCCAATTCACCCCCTTCTTTGGGGTGAATCGGGACACTCCATTATTTTCACAATCAAAACTTCCTATACCTTCTTTGATTGATTGCTACTTGTGAATAAATACTAGAAAACAGGTTCATATGCAAACAAATGATTTTGAAGGAAACTTGAAATCAATTTCATTGATAATATGCAGATTTATAAAAATGCCATAAATGACAGAAAACGTTTGAAAACTCAATTTTTCTTCAAATTTTGCCAGTGATTGATTAGTTTGGACTAAGTCCATTCACTATAAGTGATGCTAAGTTCAATAATATTCATTAAAAATAACGTGCAAGCACGTTAACAGCTGCTTGTAGATAGACTTAATATCTATCTATCTATCTATCTATCTATCTATCTATCTATCTATCTATCTATCTACATGTATATCCTCCCTCCCTCCCTTCCTCCCCCTCCTTTTGTTCCTTCCTATGCTTTCCTTCCTTTTTTCCTTCCTTCATTCCTTCCTTCATTCCTTCTTTCATCCCTTCCTTCATTCTTTCTATTGAATCTGCAAACACTGGATCTGGCTGCTGCTGTTGGTGCTGGTTTCAAGTGCTGCAGCTGATCATTTGAAACTCCCGCCAAAAACGAACATTTTAGTTTCGTAAATAAAAATTTTAATGTCACAGAAGTTTACCAAAAGTTGATGGAAGCAAGATAAAATTATATTGAGACTGTATGCTAAGTTTCAAGGCGATAGGTGAAATAGTGCGACTTCCTATATGGTCAGAGGCTTACCTAAAATTCCTCCTGCAATACAGGCTGCAAGCAGCTGTAAAAAGCCACACCAGCACATTCAAATGAAAATAAGTAGGGTTATTTTGTTCAATCCCGAAACTTTGCTATAGACCTGGATCTGAACCCAGGACCAAACCATCACAATCCAATATCCAGTCTATAATCATGGTCCTCTTTGACAATTTTAAATTGATTTTAAAGTTTGCTGCAAGTTTGGTGGCTGCAATATTTATACTTTACATGCACATGCAAAGTTTTGACCACCTGTAAAAATGTCATATCTACAGGGCAAGTTTAAGGTCCTGCAGCTCCTCACTGCCTGCAGTTAGAAATACAAAATTCTACCATATTATGCGCTTGTATGTTTACCAAAAGTGTGCCGAAAATCAAATTCCTAAGGCAAGAAGAAATTGGTGCTTTTGAGCAAATAAAATGTTTAAATGTTCTGTCCCGATTCACCCCAGTGTCCCAATTCACCCCATATTACGGTACATGTTTTTGAACGACAAGCAATTGGCATACGAAAAGTAAACTTCTTCACATTCTATGTCACTTAAACCAGCTGTTGAACACAATTATAGTTGTGCTTGAAAGTTTCTGAGTACTTCACTAGTCTAACTGTATTTGTGTGCACCTCCCTAACAAACACAGGCATAGCTTATAAACTTGGTTACTAATAAAACTTAACAAGATCTTTCATGAGTAAACATGTAGGCTAGGGTGTCCCAAAAAAAGTGAAAATCTGAAATTCATTGGGGCTAACCTCTAAATGTGTTCTATAGCCCCCCTCGGACTCCCATGATAAATTTCAGCTCATTTGAAGGTGTTTTAGATGTTGCTCAAGAGCCCCAGAGTAGATAGGGGTTTAACATTGAATTTTCATCCGAAAATGACTATTTTAGCCAATTGCTCACAAATTATCAGTTTCAGTCCACCCAAACACATGGATAGTTTATACAAAGATGTCTAAATTATTCTGCACACTGTGGTACCAATTTCATATCTGTACCTCACTTAGTTCTTGTGTTATTGGCAAATATATACTGTTTTACATGAAAAAATCGACGCCAAAGCAAAGCACTTTTCTTAATGAAGATTAATTGCAGTCTAGTTTTGAATTTGAACATGAGACAATCACATATTGGTTCCATAGTGACACAGATACACAAAAAAACATCAACCAATGTCCTACAATCTGTTTCAGACTATTGAAACCATCTAAGAAGATTTTTTTAAATCACAGAAAATCGCGTAAATAAGTATATCCCATTATATGCAGATTTTCTCAATACCCAAGCAAGTTAAAAATGTAAAATTGGTACCACAATGTGCAGAATTATTTAGACATCTTTGTATCAACTATCAGTGTGTTTGGGTGAACTGAAACCGATAATTTGTGAGCAATTGGCAAAAATAGCCATTTTCGGATGAAAATTCAATGTTAAACCCCTATCTACCTTTGGGGCTCTTGAGCAACATCTAAAACACCTTCAAATGAGCTGAAATTTTTCATGGGAGTCAGAGTGGGGCTATAGAACACATTTAGAGGTTAGCCCCAATGAATTTCAGACTTTCACTTTTTTTGGGACACCCTAAATTGTAGGCCTATTCAAAACAAATAAAAACATTGAAATATGATTTATGATGAACTTCTCCCAAGCTCTGTGCTCAAAGTTTTTCTGAACTCTTCAGAAACATATATAATCAACTACTTCTATGGCCTCCTTTCGATGAATTAAATGCTGACAGATTTTTTGTGCGATTTTTAACAATCTTCGATTCTTTGTGGGACATTTTAAAATTCTTCAAGAGAGAATTTTCTAAACCGTTGCAATCTATTGGGTTGTTTGACATGGGACTACTTAGTCATATCTGAAGAAGAAATATCTAATGGGTTCTAATTAGGAAACTGTCTTGGTCATTCTAGAACCCTAAATTTGACAGATATTAACAAAGTTTTAGTGGATTTGCATGTATACTTTGGGAATACTATGGACCTGGAAGACCCACTAGCATTAGAGTTTCAGGCTAAAAAGTGAAAGCTTTACGTTTTGTGAGTGCATACCTTGATATTTCCCAGAGTTCATTATGTTATCAAGAATAGTTAATTTTCCTGTCCCATTTAAAGCAGAACAACTCCATACCATGGTCGAGCCACCATTATCTTTCACAATCGGGTAGATGTTCTGTTCCTTGAAAGCAACACCTTTAGGACTCCAGATTTAGTCATTTAAATTTTGGCCAAAAAGTCTGTTTTCAATTAGTCTGTCTACAGCAGTCAGGACATGGTTCAAGTAATCATGCAATTCATCAAGATCATTTCAAGCGTATGTCTCATTGGAAACACTAATCAAAAATCAAAATATATCAACAATTCAACTATGCTGATGAAAAAACAATTGTCCTCCGGGAGTTTTCATTGACAAAATTGTATGTAACTCACAGATACGCCATTCATCATTACTCCATTCAAAATCAAGTAAGAGAATCATCATGAAATCTACCCACTAAAAAAATATTTCAACAGCCAGCAAAAAATGTTCACCAAAACTTGGAAAAGCCGTCTCAGGAATCTTTCTTTAAAATCTAAGCACCACAATTCCAACATCTCGTTTTGCCCACAAAGTTTTTATTTTGTGAAATCATGCAGTCATAAGAGTGCCCCAAAGAGCAAAAGCTACCTGCTTAGGTAGAACAGTCCCCCATGACAATAAAGAAACACATAATTTTAGTCTTGACATGTGAATTAATACTAGGCCTCAAAAGATGTGCAGTTTAGGAGGTAAATGCCATGAGTTCCAAGCAAAAATATAGAAACAGCATCTTGAGACTATAACAATCGCTTAATGTTCAATGTCAGATTGCTGAGGTACTCTTCATCAGAGCTCAACTTCACCAAAATTAAAACGAAAGAATAAATTTCAAAGACAAGTTTCTACCCCTTGTGCATTTCTGTTGACAAAAATTTTTAGTTCAAGTATATTATATGTGACCTGCTCCACCAAAATGAGTTCAAAGTAGGCAATTTATATTTCCCAGAAATTAGCAAAATGTGTCAAAAGGTCACATTTCAATGTTTTTTAGCTGTTGGTACCACAATTTAGCAAAAGATATTTCCTTTGAATACTTAAGGCCATTTTACGAGAAATTGATTTTAAATTATCTAAATTGGGTGTTCTTCTTGATTTTATTAGTTCTTTTATTGCAACGGCGGGAAATTCAAATGCAGCTTTCTCAAGTTTGATGTTTCGCATCATCAATGTTTGAGGTGGCATCAAAATCAAAAAATCAAATCATTTTATTCTGAGTCCGTTTTCACAAAGTAAACACTAGCTAGATCAGCTAATATCACCGACTATATATGTGACAACAGGGTAAATTCAAACTTAACATGTAAATAGATAAAATCACAGTCACATTTAAATATAAAATCAAATTGCAAGTTAGCCAGTCCAAGAGTTCAACCATGTTTTAAAATTTGTCAAGTCCTTAACTTTAATTTCATCAGGAATGGCGTTCCATAATTTGGCGCCATAGTCTTTAAATGTGTTGAGACCGTACCGATTTGTCCGACTGAGGTCTCTAGTCAGTTGTTTGTTTTTTCTTAAATTATACTTGGAGTCTTTCTCAATGAATATATCCCAAAAAAATTTGGGAGACAGATGGTTTACACTTTTGTAGACTTCAAGTAAAATTGCCCTTTTCCTAGACAATTCAAGTGTGCACACATTGGCCCTTTTCAGTAGATCTTCATAACTGGAGTTTCTATCTTGAAACACGAATTTCAGGGCTCGATACTGCAGACGTTCGAGTTTAGCAGTATTGACGCTCCCACAGAAATGCCATACTAGATGGCAGTAACTGAAGTGTGATCTGATGAAAGTCTTAAAAACACACAATCTTGATTTAAGATCAAGGAACTTCTTTAGTCTCTGGAGTACACTGAGCTGCGCAGCAGCCCTTCGGCATATCTCATTAACATGAGGAGTGAACGTGAGCCGTTCATCTATAGTCACGCCGAGAAGGGTGACAGTGTCACTGGAGGGGATTGAAGTCCCGTCGATGTAGAAACAGTTTGATGTTGTTTCATTCAATATGACAGCTTGAAATTTTGAGGCATTTGCCTCCATATTGTTCTCTTGGAACCATTTAATTGCCACCTCCGATTCAGATGTTAACTGTTGAGTTACAAGCTGTTTAGTCTCGCCGGCTGCAGACAAGGTGTTATCGTCAGCATAATTTATGAGAGTACATTTGGTGATGATGGCATAAAGGTCGTTCACGAAGACATTAAACATCACGGGGCCCAATACTGAGCCCTGTGGCACTCCCTTGATAATCTCCGACCAGCTGCTGTAAGATACAGATAATTTTACGCGCTGGTTTCTATCAACTAGATAAGACCACAGGAGAGCACAGCTGGTTTCATTTAATCCATAGGCAGCAAATTTTGCTGTCAAGAGCTGGTGGGGCAAGCAATCGAAAGCTTTGCTTAGATCTGTTAGCACCGCTCCTACGTGATGTTTTGATTCCAGGCTAGCTTTCCAGTCGTCGATAAGGCACAAAAGGACGTCCTGACAACTATGGCCTTTGCGAAAAGCTGCTATAGACGGGTGGAGTATGTTGTCAAGGAAGGGAAGCAATTGCTGATGCATGAGTCTTTCTAAGATCTTAGACATACATGGGAGAATGCTAAGAGGGCGATAGTTCTTCTTGATCAAATTGTCTCCTTTTTTAAATAGGGGCACGACATCAGCTAATTTCGCATCATTGGGAAAAACACACTGGTCAACGGCATATCTTTGGATTGGATGGAGATATAAAAAAATATCAGCCATCATTTTTTAAAGCCCATTTCCAGTAGCATAAAGCCATTCTCACAACTAAATATGATAAGAGGCTGACTTTGAACCCATTTTGGTGGAGCAGGTCACTTACGTCACTGATCATTCATTTACACAGCACTACCACCCAACTAGCTCTCCAGGTATCAGTTGCTGACAATTTTTAAGAGTCTGGACAGGTGAATTCCCATGCTGGACAAAAAATTCAAGTTTTGAGGGGTCAACCTTGTGAGTCGTACCCAAAAATGCAGACAGTGCATCGTGAAGATTTAATGATCCCTTAATCTTAAATGTCATCCTAGTGCTCCTTTCATCAGAGCGGAGCTTTGCCAAAATAATATCAAAAGAATAAATTTCAAAGACAAGTTCCATCCCTTCACTGTGTAATTCTGTCAAAGTCATATCATCATGTAACATCTTGTCATTGTGACTGAGGGTGAAGAGGTCAGGGGAATATTTCTCTTGTCCTCCATTCCATAATTTTTCCTTTTTCAAATCGTATATGCTGGTGAAGCCAGGATATGTCTTCACAGTACTCACGCCACAGTGGTCTCTGACAGTCACCTGAAAAATAATTCAAAATCTATTCTATTGAAAAGACTTCTGGATGTACTGTTCCAACAGAACAGTACAGTGGACGACAAGCTGCGTTACTGTACTCCAAGCAATCTCGGACCATGGTTCACACCATTAAGGCGATTGCACCTAATTATTGTCTAATTCGGTAATGTTGACAACTGCTAAAAACACAGTTGTCAGGAAACTCGAAAACAATACTTAAATTAAATAAGACAACTAGTGTTCCATGCAAGAGCTTTCTTGCGGCAGACAAAAATTGCTTATTAAGATACAAAGAGGAGAGAACAGTAACATAAGGTAGGCGGTAACATGAAAGACATGTCACCATTCTCTTCATTCGCAAGTTTACGGTTTTTGAACGACAAGCAAATGGCATACGAAAAGTAAACTTCTTCACATTCTATGTCACTTAAACCAGCTGTTGAACACAATTATAGTTGTGCTTGAAAGTTTCTGAACCCTTCAACCGAGTGTTTGCGTTAATGCAAAAAACTGCGTTTTTTACGTAAAACTGACTGCCAGGACGCAAAATTCCACTTGCCATTGCTTTCTATGTACGCAGATATGCACATGCGAAAAGGTGTGAAAAATGCGGGTCATTCCCTGCTTGTTAAAATGCGGGCTAGCGGTAGTGGTAAAAGTGCGTAAATGCCAGTTCTGAAGCATGCACTTCCTCAATTTTTGTTGTATTTTGAAAATTTAAGTGACTAGATGCATCAGAACGAGCTCACGATTTCAGAGAGATCAACAGTTTCATTCCTATTCTAAACACAAAGGCACCAGAAATAGTCAACTGGACAAGAGTTGATAGATTGACAGACTTTTTTATTACATTTGCCATCCATCCAACTGCGTTTTATAGCTTGGCCTCCTGTCTTCTCTATTATAACCTATATGTCTAATATACAAAGCACCAAACTTGAATAAGAATATGGCTCTTGATTGTTGGAAATAAGATTAGTGTTAGAGGTGTTTTTAAAATTATATATTATATTAACAAGTTTGAAGTCTGATGTCTGCTACTTCGCGTGGTCTACCGTAATGGTTGGACTCAGGTTTTTTTCAGTGGACCCACTTTTTTTGATGGTGTGGGGTCCATGGACCCAACTTTGAAAAGTCCTAGCGGAAACACTGCTTCAACCGTAATTTTATTTGTGTGCACCTCCCTGACAAACACAAGCAGAGCTTATAAACTGGATTACTAATAAAACTTAACAAGATCTTTCATGTGTAAATACATATTCTTAACAAATGATAACATTGAAATATGATTTATGATGAACTTCTCCCAAACTCTGGGCTCAAAAGTTTTCTGAACTATTCGGAAACACGTATAATTAACTACTTGTATGGCCTCCTTTTGATTAATTAAATGCTTACAAATTTTTAGTGCGTTTTTTTACCATTCTTCGATTCTTCTCGGGATTTTTTACCATTCTTCAAGAGGGAATTTTCTTAACCCTTGCAATCTATTGGGTTGTTTGACATGGGACTACTTAGTCATATCTGAAGAAGAAATATCTAATGGTTTGCAATTAAGAAACAGTCTTGGCCATTCTAGAACCCTAAATTTGACATATTAACCAAGTTTTAGTGGATTTGCTTGTATACTTCGGGTTACTATTCTTCTGGAAGACCCACTAGCAGCAGAGTTTCAGGCTAACAAGCGAAAGCTTTATAGTCGGGCAGATTAGAGGGGTCCCCCTTCACCCGTCTGAATATTTAACGGGACCAAGTTTTTTTTTTTGGTGCCCTAATAATGTCCTTTTAAAAAAAAGCCAATGTTAACAGGACTATCAATGCCCATGGGGTTTTTACGGCAGCAGAGTTTCAGGCTAACAAGCGAAAGTTTTATAGTCGGGCAGATCAGAGGGGTCCTCCTGCACCCGTCTGAATATTTAACGGGACCAAGTTTTCTGGTTACCTAATAATGTCCTTTTAAAAAAAAACGTTTTTCTGCCATCACCTTCAATTCAAAATGGCCGCCGTTAAAACCCCAAGGGACATTGATAGTCCTGTTAACATTGGCTTTTTGTTAAAAGGACATTATTAGGGCACCAAAAAACTTGGTCCCGCTAAATATTCAGGCGGGTGCAGGGGGACCCCTTTGATCTGCCTTACTTTTATGTTTTCTGAGTGCATACCTTGATATTTCTCAGAATTCATTATGTTATCAAGAATAGTTTATCTTCCTGTCCCATTTAGGGCAAAACAACTCCGTACCATGGTTGAGCCACCATTACCTTTCACAATGGGGAAGATGTTCTGTTCCTTGAAAGCAGCACCTTCAGGACTCCCAGATTTAGTCATTTAAATTTTGACCAAAAAGTCTGTTTTCAATTAGTCTGTCTACAGCAGTCAGGACATGGTTCAAGTTATCATGCAATTCATCAAAATAATTTCAAGCGAATGTCTCATTGGAAACACTTATCAAAAATCAAAATATATCAACAATTCAACTATGCTGATGAAAAAACAATTGTCCTCCGGGAGTTTTCATTGACAAAATTGTATGTAACTCCCAGATATGCCATTCATAATTAATCCATTCAAAATCAAGAGAATCATCGTGAAATCTACGTACTAGAAAAATATTTCAACAGCCAGCAAAAAATGTTCACAATTGGAAAAGCAGTCTCAGGAATCTTTCTATAAAATCTAAGCACCACAATTCCAACATCTCGTTTTTCCCACAAAATTTTTATTCTTGTGAAATCATGCAGTCATAAGAGTGCCCCAAAGAGCAAAAGCTACCTGCTTAGGTAGAACAGTCCCCCATGACAATAAAGGAACAAATCATTATTGTCTTGACAGGTGAATTAATACTAGGCCTCAAAAGATGTGCAGTTTAGGAGGTCAATTTCATGAGTCGAGAGCAAAAATATAGAAACAGCATCTTGAGACTATAACAATCGCTTAATGTTCAATGTCAGATTGCTGATGTACTCTTCATCAGAGCTCAACTTCACTAAAATTAAAAGGAAAGAATAAATTTCAAAGACAAGTTCCTATCCCTTGTGTATCTCTGTTGTTCAAAAATTTTTAGTTCAAGTATATTTTACTGTCATCATTCATTTACACAGCACTCCGACACAACTACCTGTCCAGGTATCAGTTGTTGACAATTTTTCAGGGTCTGGACAGATGAACTGTTCCTAGAACTTAAAGAAAACTCAAGAGTTTTGAGGGGTCAATATTATGAGTTGCACAATGCAGAAACAGCATTGTGAAGATTTAATGATCCCTTAACATTCACTGTCAGATGCCTGATGTTCCTTTCAGCTGTTCAGCAGAATTAAGCTTTGCCAAAATTATATCAAAAGAATAAATTTCAAAGACAAGTTCCATACCTTGGCTGTGTAATTCTGTCTAAACTTGTTTCATTAAGATTCTAAGCGAGCGAGTGTTTTATGCCTCCCCATCAGCACCAGTGTGGGCTATTTAGAGGCAATTCAAAGAGGAGAGAAAGCAACTTGAAACTCATGTCACCATTCTCTTAATTTGCAAGTTTACTGATTTCGAAGAACAAACAATCAGTGTATAAAAAGTAAACTTCTCAACATGGATGCTGCTAGGGCTGTGCAAACGAAAACGTTTTTGAAATCGATTAATCAACCAGTGCTTCGATTATCGATTTTAAATCCGTTTTGAAATCAACAGCAAGACCACTGTAAGTGTAACATTATCAAAGCATTTACTGATCAGTTTAAATTCAAAAGCTGCGTTCTTTCAAACACTTGTTTGGCTTTAACAATGAATCAGTCTTGCACATTACACATTAGTACAGTTGTAGACAAAAAAAAAACCTTTTTGACAATTAAGTTTGTCAAATATTTATTTTCATTAAAAACCGTATTCCAGACAACAAATGTCCATATAAACAAAAACATAGCACATAATTAGACAAGGCTAAAAGATACTACAGAAACGATACAACTGGGTCCTCCAATGTTTCCGTAGTCTTGATACGTATACTTGACTGGTCGATAAACATTTCAGATATAATCATATTTGGTGAAGTTTCACCAAATATCTATTATGGCTTGAAAACGAATTTTAGTTTGGCATATGCCCAGAAAAGAACAGTACAGATAGCACAATGGTGTTCATGTGCTCAAGAGCTTTAAAACGACACATAATACTATGTACAGCTAATAGATGAATCCTTCATTCACTGGATCACTGTAGAATGAGTGAAAGAGTCGGGAAGATCAAAATCGACTTTTAGCGAAGATTGCCGCTGACAATTGTTGGATCGGCACAGCCCTAGATGTTACTCAAATGCCAGATCATCTGTCATCTGATTCAGATGTTAATGTATTTCCAAATAGTACCATTTAATAATTCTGGTATCATGAGCAAATAATGCAAGAGGAAAACAGTGGTAGGGTTAGCACTCATCATTGTTCTCAAAAACATCAACTAAATCTAGTATTTTTCTACAATAATATCATCTGTGTTCATGCACATGCAAAATGAAGTTGAAGCTATCTAGCTTCCTCAGCATTGTCATTGTGTTTTTGTTCATTGATCAATGCATTATGACATTCTGATGACTTTCACAGCTTCTACTGTGGCAACAAATTGATTACAGCTGCTAGCTGTGATGAAGAGTCAATTACGGCAGTTACAATATATCTCCAATCAATATGAACGGATACTTCCACAGGAAGGTCCAAATGTTTAAAATTAAAGTAATGATCTACCCACATCATCACTTTAAAAGAATGAAAACTATACAGTACAAATGTTTTGAAAACAGTCCATTCATGGCTTATCCAGAGTACACACACAATATGATTTCAAAGATGTTGCCTTTATTTATGAGAAACCAAAAGAGAGAGGGTAGCAGACCAGCAAAAACCGAAATGATCAGCAAAATATATTGAAGAGGTCACATGAGCTCAAAGCAGAGAAATTTGCTATAGACGAACGTTACTTTGTAATCATCCAAAAAACTTTCAAAGAAATCACAGGACATGATAACATCAGTGAGAGATATTAATATTTTTAATTGGTTCTTTAAATCAACATCTATTTTATTCAATATATCCAGTGAATTGTTAATTTTTTCTGACAATCAACCAACACAGAACTTAATTACTGACATTTGTAGCAATTTGCAGCAATCAAATTCAGAATATCCCGCATTATACTAACATTATTAGCATACTGTTTGTGGCTTAGCAGGCGCTGTGAGTTTTTTTTTTGGTTTAAAGTAAAGTTCAAATTGTAGCAAGCTAAGTAGAGGTCTGGAGGACGAAACCCGTGGGTTCTCCTGCTGTGTACAGCAACAGACCAGTAGGCCAGTTAACACACATAAAAGGGTTATGCATAGTCAATTTCAATTGTATAATTTATTCACTCAAACTATTGGAGCCTGGTGTTGGTGGATTACTTGTGCTCGAGAGTCTAGGCAGACCAATAAACTGTTTGCCCCGGCCTTAACCACTGCCAATCACCAGGTAAATTACCACTCTCATCCTTCCTCAATTTGAAGATTGGCATGTGGAATTTGTCTGTTGTGCTCAAAAATTTAGCAGTAACATTAGTAATATTCGGTATGTCTTTGATCATCAGAGTCATTTCCCTTTTCACATCTCTGTACTTATTGAAAAGTATAATGTCCATAGAATGAACTTGAAAGACCATATCAGACTCAATCCCAGTCGTGGCTAAGTCAGCTAGAGTCATGTCATCATGTAACGGTTTACCATTGTGACTCAGAGTAAATTTATCAGCAGGACATATATTTTTTCCTGCATTCCAGATGTTTTCCTTCTTCAATTCCAAGACACAAGTTGATGCTGGTCGACAGATATTTGTTGTTATCCCATTAGTATCCTGCACAGAAACCTGAAAATAAAATCCATTTTCGTAATTGGTAAAAGAAAAACATAACCTTCACAATGTTTACAACAGGACATGCACCTATTTTGGTATTTGACTGATCCATAGGTTGCCTTACACAGGTTGCTCCTCAAATGAGGTTGGAATCACGGTTTGAACTGCAGCTGTACTACAATAATACTCAGTTTCTTACTGTCTTCACATTTTCCACATGCTAGTGCAAATGCTATATCTTTCCGTTCTTCCTTCCTTTACTTTCACTTCTTTCTCTTCTGCATGCACCCCATCATTCTCTACTCAGTTTTCTTCTTCTTCTTCTATCCAATCTTCTCCTTCTTCTGTCTTCTTCTCTTCCTCCTTTCCTCACCATTATTTCATTTCTACCCTGTCATCCAATCATCATCATTCTCATTTCTTCAATGTTTAAGTGGCATGACTGAGCGGAAAGGGGAACGGAAATTCGTAAAATTGAACCTTATTTAAGAAGGGTACAAGCAGTTTTCTCAATGAGACTATTCAATATACACTGACATAATCATTCCGTTCAAAATCAAACAACTCATCTTAATAAAAATCCCGAAATAGAAATTGTGCATCTCAACACTGCCTGTGAAAAAAACATTTTGTCGAAAAGAGATCAAGAAAACATTTTACTTTTAAATCATTTTATCTCATAGCAACTGTTGTCCAAAAGTTTTGATGACGATGACGGATGAAATCTTGTGCAGTTGGTGCAAAAAACAACCTTTCCCATCAAAGTAATGTCAATACAGTATTTATGAGCGCAAGTTTACTTCTTAAAAATAATAAAATAAAATAAATCATTTCAGTTCATTATCATTATCAGTCATTATCCTCATCAATTTGTTTCGCCCCACAAAACTATCTGTCCTGGACACAGTTGTTGATCATTTGTCAGAGTCAGGAAAGATGAACTATTCCTAGGACTTAAAGAAATCTCTATTTTTGAGGGGTCAATATTATGAGTCGCACCCAAATATGCACAAACAGCATCTTGAGGATTTAATGATCCCTTAACATCAAATGTCATGCTGACGCTCCTGCCATCGTAACTGAGCTTTGCCAAAATTATATCAAAAGAATAAATTTCAAAGACAAGTTCCATCCCTTGGCTGTATAATCCTGTCAAAGTCATATCATCATGTAACATCTTGTCATTGTGACTAAGAGTGAAGAGCTCAGGGGAGTATTTCTGCTGTCCTCCATTCCACAGTTTTTGTGTCCGAGAGCAGGGCCTCGGGCCCTTTGTCGTCATCAATGGGATTGTCATATCAAAGTTGGTGTGGATCGAAAAGCATTTCACAGATGCAAGAACCACCCAAAGTTATGATGCCATTATGATGCCCAGTGTTTACACTGTTGCGCAAGATGCCCTGGCTTTAATCTTATGTCTCACTGCTCTAAATAGTTAACTTTAATCCCCAAATTCCTCCTTGCTCAGCAGACGATTTCTGAGAAGCATCTTCTTCTTCTTCCCTTTGGCCCTTCCACCCTGAGACATAGTGGGTGCACAACAACCTAAGTTTATGCTTCAGCCAATTACTAAAGATAGACAGATAGATAGACAGATAACACATAGATAGACAGATAGATATATTGATAGGTAGATTGATAGATCTATAGATAGAATGCAACTTTTAACAATTTATAGAGATGTGTAAGGGTTATTAAATTGCTCGAGGACACGGTGCACGCATTGCATGCTATTTTTCCTTCTTCAAGTTGTAAATGCTGGTGAAACCAGGATATGTCTTCACAGTACTCATTCCACAGTGGTCTGTGACAGTCACCTGAAAAAAATTTCAAATCAATTCCATGTCAATAACTTCAGGGTCATCAACACAAAAAGGTTACTACTTCACTAATCCAGCAAACTAGAACTGAATATGATAAACTACATTTGCTAGGCTTCAAGGATTGTCAACAACAAGCAGGAAAGACAAAAGACCCATGGCTGTTGTGCCAGACCAAGACAAAGAGACTGTGAAAGACAGATGGGTTGTCAACAGATCCTCCAAAACACTTAGTAATCAAGAAGTGTCACTTCTACAAAAAGGTCTGAACTTCGCTGTGTCACCTTCAAAGTTACCTGTTAATGAACTGATAACCTGTGTGGAGAAGGCCTGCAAGATCATTGGCAATGACAACGGACAAGCTGACAGCCTCCGTAGCCAGTGTGTGAACATCATCAGGACAGCAAAGGTGCCTGCACCCAATCTCAGCAAAGGTGAGCTATCAGCACTTAAGTCTCTAAGGTCGGAAAAAGATGTCCTAATTTTACCTGCAGACAAAGGCAGAGCAGTTTGTCTGTTAGACAGATCAGAATATATAACAAAGGCTCATGACTTGTTAAAAGACACCAACACATACAGACTGGAAAATAAAAATCCAACATCATCCTGTGTCAAGAAATTGAATGTCATCTTAAAGGAACTCAAAGACCAAGGTGCAATTGATGTAAACACCTATCGCTATCTTTCTCCCACAAGCCATGACTCTCCAAAATTTTATGGTCTGCCCAGATTGCCGCTGACAATTGTCGGATCGGCACAGCCCTAGATGTTACTCAAATGCCAGATCATCTGTCATCTGATTCAGATGTTAATGTATTTCCAAATAGTACCATTTAATAATTCTGGTATCATGAGCAAATAATGCAAGAGGAAAACAGTGGTAGGGTTAGCACTCATTATTGTTCTCAAAAACATCAACTAAATCTAGTATTTTTCTACAATGATATCATCTGTGTTCATGCACATGCAAAATGAAGTTGAAGCTATCTAGCTTCCTCAGCATTGTCATTGTGTTTTTGTTCATTGATCAATGCATTATGACATTCTGATGACTTTCACAGCTTCTACTGTGGCAACAAATTGATTACAGCTGCTAGCTGTGATGAAGAGTCAATTACGGCAGTTACAATATATCTCCAGTCAATATGAACAGATACTTCCACAGGAAGGTCAAAATGTTTAAAATTAAAGTAATGATCTACCCACATCATCACTTTAAAAGAATGAAAACTATACAGTACAAATGTTTTGAAAACAGTCCATTCATGGCTTATCCAGAGTACACACACAATATGATTTCAAAGATGTTGCCTCTATTGATGAGAAACCAAAAGAGAGAGGGTAGCAGACCAGCAAAAACCGAAATGATCAGCAAAATATATTGAAGAGGTCACATGAGCTCAAAGCAGAGAAATTTGCTATAGACGAACGTTACTTTGTAATCATCCAAAAAACTTTCAAAGAAATCACAGGACATGATAACATCAGTGAGAGATATTAATATTTTTAATTGGTTCTTTAAATCAACATCTATTTTATTCAATATATCCAGTGAATTGTTAATTTTTTCTGACAATCAACCAACACAGAACTTAATTACTGACATTTGTAGCAATTTGCAGCAATCAAATTCAGAATATCCCGCATTATACTAACATTATTAGCATACTGTTTGTGGCTTAGCAGGCGCTGTTGTTCTGTTGAGTTTTTTTTTTTTTTGGTTTAAAGTAAAGTTGAAATTGTAGCAAGCTAAGTAGAGGTCTGGAGGACGAAACCCGTGGGTTCACCTGCTGTGTACAGCAACAGACCAGTAGGCCAGTTAACACACATTTAAAGGTTATGCATAGTCAATTTCAATTGTATAATTTATTCACTCAACCTATTGGAGCCTGGTGTTGGTGGATTACTTGTGCTCGAGAGTCTAGGCAGACCAATAAACTGTTTGCCCAGGCCTTAACCACTGCCAATCACCTGGCCAAGTACCACGATCATCCCTCCTCAATTTGAAGGCTGGCATGTTGACTTCGTACAATGTGCTCAAAAATCTTGCAATAACATTAGTAATATCCGGTATGTCTTTGATCATCAGAGTCATTTCCCTTTTCACACCTCTGTACTTATTGAAAAGTATGATGTCCATAGAATGAACTTGAAAGACCATATCAGACTCAATCCCAGTCATGGCTAAGTCAGCTAGAGTCATGTCATCATGTAACGGTTCACCATTGTGACTAAGAGTAAATTTATCAGCAGGATATATATCTTTTTCTGCATTCCATAGGATTTCCTTCTTCAATTCAGAGACACGGGTTGAAGTTGGTCGCCAGATATCTGTAGTAACACCATTCCAAACATGCACCTGCACCTGCAAACAAAATTATTTCAATTTTTTTTAATTTGATCACTTTAATTTTAGATAAAGCAGGCCTTCCTGCTGTTGCATATCATAATACCCATTTTCATACACAGGTAAATAAAAAGTAAGCACTGTGCTGTCAGTGCATCATACAGTGCTTTAGTAACCACTTCACCTCTTGGTAAGATATATTTGAGTATGGGAAGAAAAAGTGTAAACTTTTAAGTGGTGTTCACTGCAGACAGGGAAAGGAGAGTGACAGCTTGACTCGAAAGGGATAGCAATAACTGCTCCAAAGTACGCATCATATTCCATTCAGAGCAATTTCTCAGCTATGTCTGTGAGTGAGGATATTACATGTAACACCTCCGATGAAATATTAAAACCTTCCGAGTCCTCCCTCACAATTGCAAATGAGCTGATTGCAGAACGATGCTTTCTGGCATACACGTATGTAAATACACATATGCAGTGCATTATTGACCATGATGATTTTAAACAGAATCAGAAGAGCCTGTATATTTGTTATACATACTTTTAATGACATATTCCAAGGTCAGATCAATGCAACTTTCAATATCTCATTATCAAACAGAACCATACCCAAAATAGTCGATCACAATCATTTGAAGCACAGTCACAGGCGTGATTTACATTCCTTGTCAGCTAGCACTCAAATCAACAGTGTAGGAGTTGGGAGTCAGGAATCGGAGTCGTGGTGTTGGGGGTTTTTGGGAGGAGTCAAAAATTAATCCAATGACTCCTCACTCCAAAAAATTACAATTGACAAAAATGATCATAAAACAATGTGAACTGCATTAGAATGTTTAAGACAAATGACTTAAAACTTCACATAAACTAGAAGGCACCCAAGGTGCAATGTCCGTAAGGGGGGGGGGGCAGCGGCTGGGTGGGTTGGGACTCCCAAAAAATAATTTTACAAATTAACAAAATGTCATTTAATATTCGCGCAGCGAAACGGCCACAAGCCCTCTTGAGAAGCGAATTCAGCACAGGAGAGGACTCAAAAATCTGTGCATTGATGGTCTCAACATTAACAGTACACAGCAGGAAACTAGGTCAAGTGGGTCCAGCTTCTTATCAATGACTCAGTTTCGTATTTAACAAAACATGCCGCTTTGACAAATCCTTAATGTTCAGACTGACTATGTGCTTTCCATCTACATTGAGCGACATAAAAATATATCAAAAGAATAAATTTCAAAGACAAGTTCCATACCTTGCGTATTTTTGCGATAAAATTTGGTAAGTTAACCAATATTACATGTCACAATGATCATTAATTCATATTTCGCGCCAAAAAACTATCTTTCCTGGACACAGTTGTTGACAATTTTTTAGGCCCTGGATAGATGAACTATCAGACCTTAAAGAAATCTTGATTTTTGAGGGGTCAATATTATGAGCTGCACACAAAAATGCAGAAACAGCACTGCGAGGATTTAATGATCCCTTAACATTCACTGTCAGATTGCTGATGTTCCCTTCACCAGAAAAAAGCTTTGCCAAAATTATATCAAAAGAATAAATTTCAAAGACAAGTTCCATCCCTTGAGTGTATAATCCTGTCAAAGTCATATCATCATGTAACATCTTGTCATTGTGACTAAGAGTGAAGAGCTCAGGGGAATATTCATCTTTTCCTCCATTCCAAAGTTTTTCCTTCTTCAAGTTGTAAATGCTGGTGAAACCGGGATATGTCTTCACAGTGCTCATTCCACAGTGGTCCGTGACAGTCACCTGAAAAAAATTTCAAATCAATTCCATGTCAATAATTTTACGGTCATCAACAGAAAGAGCTTGCTATAGTTCACTGATCCAGCAAACCAGAACTGAGTATGACAAGTTGTATCACAGTCCTCCATACTACTTCAAGTAGCCTCCAAACATGGTTGACACCATCAAAGGCGATTGCACATATTGTCTGATTCAATAATACTGACAAATGCTAACATAAGTTGTCAAGAAACTTTGAAGTAAGAGTGAAACAAAAGACAAAACTAGTAAGAGTGAAATAAAAGACAAAACTAGTAAGAGTGAAATAAAAGAAAAAATACCGTGCAAGCACGTAAACCCTCGGCTATATGCAGACAAATGACTTTGGTTGCTTTACAAAAGAAATTCCACAAGACGGAATGGTTCAAGTGACCAATTATGTGTGAAGAAAAATAAGATATGTCATGTCATTAAGTAGAATGGACTTGAATTGCCATGAATTGTATTTATGTACCTTTGTAATCAGCTGAGAAAGTCTTGGAGGCATAGTTCAGTTTGTTCATATCTAAAGAAAGTAGAATAAGCGCTCGGAGATTCCATACCTGTGCCTGAGGTACTGATGATATCCATTATCAATAATCAACTAATATAGGTATAAATAAAGGTATATGTGCAGTGTGCAGGGTAGACATGCCACACAGACTAAGTTGTGCTAGGACAAAGGAATCTGATCCAGCCGTGGTAAACATGCCAATTACCCTCCAGCAGCCTACATACCACTTCCCTCATATTGGCCCCCCCCCTCCCTGTCCACTCGCCAGATAAGAAAGTAGAGAAAAGTAAAAAAGAACAGGATTTGATGATAAATTCCAGAGGTAGGTCTACATCAAGAAGGACCAATCCTCAAAATTTATGCCTGGTGACACATGACAGCTTAGGTCACACTTAAAACACCCCTTTTAGTAGAAAACATATGGCCTACTTATAGCTCAGATCAAAACATGTCGGAGAGCAGGAGGTTAGCATTATTTTTCCAGGTGACGAAAAGCATTGTTTCGTGTGGATTTAAGAAATGCACATGACTGAACTTCTGTCATTCCCGAATTTATGCAGAAATAAAGCAACATGTGTAGTTTGACGGCAGCAGGTGCGACATGCGATGAGTTGTGCTAAGACAAAGATTGTATCCAGCCGTGTGGGCAAATGCAAGTTTTGGCCATGTAGGTCATGCACTTCAACATTACGCGGAGGCAGTACTGCCTCGGGTAAAAACTAAGATTCCACGCGGAAGCTTAATTGTAGCAGATGAAACTTGCTAAATTAAGATTCAAGGAGGAGAGAACAGTAACATGAAAATAGTGAGATCAGAAGTCACGTTACCATTCTCTTATTTTTAAGTTTACCGATTTCGCACGACAAGCAATCAGTGTACGAAAAGTAAACTTCTTAGAATTCTATGTCACTCAAACCTGCTGTACAAAAACCATACTCAGGTGGAACAGTGTACTGTGCCAGATCATCTGACTGAAATGACAACATATTTCAAACAGTGCCATTTGGTCCCTTAAACGATGTTAAAGCTCTTTCTGAAATATAACATTTGTCACATGTTCTTCCATAATAATAGCGGCATCCTCGGCAAATAAGGTGAGAAAAATAGTGGTAGGGCTAGCACTTCCAATTTTCTAAAAAAACATCAATTCATCAACTAAATCTAGTATTTTTCAACAATCATATTATGTTCAGGAACCCGCAAATTCAAGACATTGTCATTGTGTATATGTGATGTATAGTTCTTCAACTCAATGATACGGGCCGATGATGGCAGAGAGACACAAGCAGCTATCCCATTACTATCCTGCACCTGAAAATAAAATAAAATTTCCGCTTTTTAAATTTGATTACAATAAAGCATGCCTTTCCGGAACTGCTATCACAAGTCCCATTTTTATCCACAAATAAACTAAGTTTGGTTACAGATCATGTCACACACGCATATAGCATGATCTGTGGTATGGTTCTGTGCTGTTGGTGTATCATACTTCACACTGTCCCTGAATAAAGTATGGGGTTAAAAAAATTTAACAAATACGCCACTAACGTAGTGTAGACACTTTATGACAACCAGAACCGCAAGCGGTTTCAACGCTCGTCGGTTAATGTGAAATCTACCAATGTGTGCCAGATTATCACCCGTAGGCCAATGCCTAATTTCATAACCCTAAGCGACATTTTACGGTTACAATGGGCAGTTCAAGAGTGAAGAAAGATGGCTGCCAAAATGACAACAATCTTGGATTTATTGACATTTTCCTGATCCATGCCCACCTGTACGTAATTTCATAACTCTAAGCGAAATAGTAAGGTCAAAATGGGCAGTTCAAGGATGTTAGACATTTTGAAGTGGCCATTTTGGTGGCCATCTTGGATTTCTCACCATGTTCCCGATTCAGGCCCACAGGCCAATACCTGTACCAAATTTCATTACTCCCAAGAGGAATATTGAGAGTACAATGGGCAGTTCAAGAAATGAAGAAAGATCACTGCCAAAATGGCCTCCATCTTGGATTTCTCAACATGTTCCCAATCCATACACACAGACCAATACCTGTACCACAATTCATAACTCTAAGCGAAATATTGAGGTCACAATGGGCAGTTCAAGAAATGATGGATGGATGGATGATTGGGGCTTTACGTCCTTTATCTATGCACTTGGTAGGCTAATTAGGACAGGAGGACATGGCAATGAGGTGAAGGATGATTGAAACAGCCGTCCAACATAGGCCCAGGTGACCCAGCAAGAGCTGGATTCGAACCCTGGACCCAGTGATTGGCAGTCCAGCACGCTACCACTAGACCAACCCTCCCCCCAGTTCAAGAAATGAAGAAAGATTGCTGCCAATATGGCCGCCATCTGGGATTTCTCGACATCTTCCTGATCGATACCCACAGGCCAATACCTGTACCAAACTTCATAACTGTAAGTGAAATATTAAGGTAACAATGGGCAGTTCATGATAAAGAAACATCGCTGTCAAGACAGATAGCTGCCAAAATGGCCACCACAAAATGGCTGAAATCTTGGGATTTCTCGACATGTTCCCGATCCATGCCCAGAGGCCCAGACCTGTACCAAATGTCATAACTGTAAGTGAAATATTAAGATCACAATGGGCAGTTCAAGAACGAAGAAAGATGACTGCCAAAATGGCCGCCACAAAATGGCAGCCATCTTGGATTTCTCTTCATGTCCCCGATCTATACCCATAGCCCCATACCTGTACCAAATTTCATAACTCTTAAGTGGATCGAGTGACGACAATATCTCTTCGTTTTCAAAGAAAACAGACGAGCTAAAAATGAAAAAAATATGTTTGGTATTCTTTGTGTTATAACAATTTTAAAAATTTGATTGATCACACTCTCATATTTTACGCTTTAGGGAGATCTAAACCAATAAATAATGGTGCAAATTTCATAAAAATAATACCTTTGCATAGCCAATTTGCAATCGTACAATTGATTCACTCTACCTCTATCAGGCATTGGTAGGCGCAACTCAAGGCAGACCAATAAACCGTTTGCCCCGGCCTAAACCAGTGCCAATCAGCAGGAAAATTACCACTCTCATCTCTACTCAAGCTGAAGCTTGTCATGTCAAGTTTGTCTGTTGTGCGAAATATTTGGAAATAACATTAGCAATATTCGATATGTCATCAGAGTCATTTCCCTTTTCACATCTCTGTACTTATTGAAAAGCGAGATGTCCATAAAATGAACCTGAATGACTCAATCCCAGGAGGGTACAACTCAGCTAGAGTCAAGTCATCATGTAACAGCTTATCATTATGACGAAGAATGAATTTATCAGCAAGATATCTATCTTCTCCCGCATTCCAGATGTTTTCCTTCTTCAATTCCAAGAAACAGGTGGATGCAGCTCAACAGATCTTTGTTATTATCCCAATACTGTCCTGCACAGAAACCTGAAGAAAACATTTACTGCCGAATACACTCAAATTTTTACTTTCCCCAGTTGACTGGAACTTGATGTGTGTTGTGATGTTATACTTGTAACACAAGAACATGATAATTCAATGACTGCAAGAGAGATGTACTGAGCCATTGACAGCAACAGAATGCTCATTTGAGAGTGTCCCCGATGGTCACATAATAAGTGGAGAATAGAGATAGGACAAAATATCTATACAACCATTTTTACAGGTGCTTGCAACCTGTATGGCGATGGGAATGTTAGGGTAGCATCTGACTACTTTGGAGATTGCAGTTTTACTAATCTCATCAATACTTAGCATATTCTCAACTTTAATTTAACTTGCGTTGAAAAACTTGTGGCACACTTTCATGACAATAAATGAGTTCCAGATTAACGGTTAGAGCGCTTGACTGTGAATCCACTGGCAACTTGAGGACGTGGGTTCGAACCTTGGTCTTGGAACTCAATTGCACTGAGTGGATTGTGGCTGACCAGGCTGAGGCTGGGGTGACAATCCTTACAGGTATGAACAGCATCTCGTCTTCCACTGACTGACAGACAGAACTTAAGCAGTAAGATAAATAGATAGGCCCAGTGAAAGATAAAACATATTTAGAGATAAATTATAAATGTATAGTTTGATCTCTATCTTTTTAATTGCAACGTCATGGTTGAGGTAATATCACTGGACCAAGAACAAGGTCTATGTCCCAGCAGAGAGAATAAGACATATATAAACATCAAAACCTGGCATACAAGTCCAGCTGACCAACATATCAATAATTATCTGTTGGAAGGGGGATGGGAGATCGCAAACTTGTTAGTACAAGCTTACGGGTTAAAATAGCTATGAAACAAATCATTTCAGTTTACTATTATCTTCCCCTAGTTTATTATCTTCCTCCAATTACAATCATCCATTTGCATATATGTTCATCATGCCCGCCGCACAACTATCTCTTCTGGGACCAGTTGTTGACAATTTGTCACAACTTTGACGTCTGAGTCATCCCGTGACCTAAAACAAATAGAGTTTTGAGGGATCAATGTTACGAGTTAAACGCAAAAATCCAGAAGCAGCATCTTCGGGATTCATCGTTCCTTTAACATTCAATGTCAGATTGCTGATGTCTCTTCTATCATCAAAATTCACCAAAACGATATCGAAAGAAAAAATTTCAAAGACAAGTTCCATTCCTTGAGTGTATAATTCTGTCAAAGTCATATCATCATGCAACATCTTGTCATTGTGACTAAGAGTGAAGACCTCAGGGGAATATTCATCTTTTCCTCCATTCCACAGTTTTCCTTCTTCAAGTTGTAAATGCTGGTGAAACCGGGATATGTCTTCACAGTGCTCATTCCACAGTGGTCTGTGACAGTCACCTGAAAAAAATTTCTAATCAATTCCATGTCTATACATTTTAGGCCATTAACACAAAATGACTTTCTATACTTCAATGATCCAGGAAACCAGAACGGAGTAAGTTAAGCTAAATTACGGTACTCCATACTACGTCAAGCAGCCTCCAAACATGGTTGACACCATCAAAGCTGATTGCACATATTGTCCAACTCAGGACAACTGACAACTGGTAACAGCCAAAGAGTTACATAACTTTGAAATAATATTGAAACAATTGACACAACAAGTGTTCTATGCAAAAACTAACTTGTAGCACACAAAACTTGTTTGATTAAGATTCTAAGATTCTAAGAGGAGGGCGAGAGTTTTATGCCCCATCAGCACCAGTGTGGGTTATCTAGAGGAGAGAAACATAACAATAAATCAGGGTGATAGCAATTTTAAACTTGCTTCACCATTCTCTTAATTTGCAAGTTTGGTGATTTCGAAGAACAAATAATCAGTGTCTGAAAAATAAACTTCTTAACACAGATCGCAGATGTTACTAAAAAGCCAGATCATCTGACTCAGATGATAATGTATTTCCAAATTGTGCCATTTAGTCCTCTTCAAGCGCTTTTCAAATAATAAAACTTGCAGCATGCTCTTACATAATGATACCGGTATAATAAGCAAATAAAGCAGAGGAAAACAGTGGTAGGATTAGCATTCATCATTGTTCTCAAAAACATCAAACTAAATCTAGTATTTTTCAACAATGATATCATCTGTGTTCATGCACATGCAAAATGAAGTGACAGCTATCCGGGACTACCTAAAAGCCGGGACAAGCGCCCGGGACGACACGGGACGCCCGGGACGAACTAATTGCCGGGACAGAGTTCCGGGACAGTACATTTAATGAGATTTAACTGAAAGAGGAACAACCGTTTGAGATACAGAAACGGCAGACCACTTTTTAGAAAGCTGAGGTCATGTTCTATCTCCTGAGAAACTTTAATTCTCAATATTCCTATTTTTTTAAATAGATAATCAACTTTGTTTGTCATCGAGTTTATTTTATGCAACTTTTTTTTTGTCTCAAGCTTAACTTTACATCACAACCTTGTGTGAGTTGCCTGTGTACACTATTCTGTATCTATCTATCTATCTATCTATCTATCTATCTATCTATCTATCTATCTATCTATCTATCCAGATTCCAGATATATATAAACTGCACACACTTAAAAACACACACAGCTCAAAAACTGACTTCAAATTGAGGTAAGGCAATGAAATTTTGTAAGTTTCACTGCATGAAAAACGTTGAGATCAGGCCACATTTGGTTAGACTGCTTGAAAAACCAAAATCACAACCAATGAAATCATTCGTAATTAGCAGGCTTGAAAGGTCACAATGAATTCTTTTGAGCAGTTTTTAAGTTCTGTCTCTTTTAAGAGGTGTGCGTTTTTAAGTGCAAGCAGTTTATCTATCCAGTGAATCTAGTTATGGATCAATCTATCTATCTAGACGACAGTAAACTGATCTTAGCCCAATCCTACTATTAATTCATGAACCCCTCCGTCTTTCCCAGCCAAAGTATAAGTTGCCCATCCACAAAAACTTGCATGCAACCTTTTCTCACCCACTAGAAGGTTTTAGGCTGGGTTTTATGTTAGAGAAATAGAGATAGAGAGAATAGAGAACTACAGAATTACAAGATTCCTGAACTTGAGGTATTTTTCAGAAGTACGCTGCCTGGAGTCTTGTCTTGTCTTGTCTTGTCTTTGGATATTCCTCCTCTTCGTTCAGGAGCACCCCTATTTAAAGGGTATGTTCATAAAGTATTCATATTAATATTCAGAAAATTGTCACTTGGTGCGTATATAAAAGCAATTAAAAGATCAACCAGAGTATCTAAGATCCTTTAAGAGCATTTAAAAGCAACTAAAAGCGTTAAAAAGTGTTTAAAAGCTTATAGAAGCGTGTGATAAAAGTGTCAGTAAAAACTATGTTATTCTACGGCTACAGCTGCTATGTCTACGATTTTCTATTCTTGAGTTCCAATAATTTGTTCCTTGTGTTCGTCAGTTGCTGGCAGAGCATCGTGATATTCAGCTGAATCTCGGCCCACTTATCCCCATCATTGCTACTGCCTTGTGCTGGACCGTTTAGTAGTGCTTTCAAGGGGTTTTCCTGTTGCTCTGTGATGTTAAATCCCTTTCTTTTCAGCATATCCAGCTTGTTGGTTCTTCCAGGGTTGAGCGATGAGCAGCTGATTAGCAGGTGTTGTAGCGTTTCATTTTCTTCTCCACAGAGGATGCACATCGCTGATTCTCCGATCCTTCCCAGCTTTGTTTTCCTTTCTTGGGTCAGGTAGGTATTGGTGATCATCTTAGCTCGTATCATAGCTGCTGTGACGTGTCTTGGGTTGCCGGTACAGCTCCTCCAGATGGCATGAGGTTTAAATGGCTGACGAAGGTCTATCTCCAGATATTGCAGGCTTGACTTCCCTGATTTGTTCAACATCAGCTCCTTCATCCAGAAGTGTTTCACTGTCTCTGTGACATATTCTTTCCAGTGGTTCTTTCTCCATGGCGCATTGGTCGCTCCTTCAATATTTATCTGGTACTGGCAACAGAGCTTCTGGATATATGTAAACCAGCTGTGTTTCCCTCCCAGGCCCAGCTGACGGTTTGCTAGATCCACGAGAGTGGTGTTCCTGGACCTGCATACTGCACCAAATAGGGTCAAGGCCCTAATATGTATTTCGGCTTCGATTGGGAGGGTTCCGAGCATAATGTAGATGGCCTCCGTAGCTGTGTTTTTTGGCAGGCCCTGGATTCTCCTGAGCAGATTTTTGTGGAAGGCGCTAATGTCCTTAATTTGTTGTTTGCTTAGGACCAGGGCTTCAACACCATACAGCAGCCTTGGTATCACATATGTGTTGATAATTTTCAGCGATGTTGCTGGGCTGAGTCCATTCTCCCCGTGCAGTCCTAGACTAGTTAGGGCATAGGCAGTTCTTCTCGCCATGGATATCTTAAGCTCGATATTTGGAGTCGTACATCCCGAGCTCCATTCCAGGCCCAGATGAGTGAAGGATGATGTTGTTGGTAGCCCTATGTCATCTGACTCCAGTAGTGATGTAGTAGCAGGTGTTGTTCTATTCATTATCGTGACTGTGCTCTTCGTTGGATATACCATATATAGGTGCTCTTCTGCATACTGCTGACATGTCTTCACCATCGCCTTCATTTCATAGCCTTTGTCTGACAATAGGAGCTGGTCATCAGCGCATGTGGGTATGCCAATATAGATGTTCCCAATATTGAGCCCGGTTTGTGTCACACTCAGCTTATTCAGTAGATCATCAATGTAGAGCTTGTAGAGGGAGGTGGACAGCACAGCTCCTTGCCTTACACCTTGTTTGACATAGTATGTGCGACTGTAGTCACCGTTCCAGCGTACTTTTTCTTCGATGTTGTCGTAAAGATCGTCTATTATTTGCCACTTCTTTCCCTCTACTCCTGCCATGTGGAGTTTGAGTTTCAGCTTCTGGTGATTCACCACATCAAAGGCCTTTTGGGCATCCAATGCTCCCACATAAAGTTCCTTTTTGTGTTCCTTGCAATGTGCGATGCCTTCATTCAGGCAGAGCGTTGCCATCACTGGTGATAAGCCCTGTGTGAAGCCAAATTGTAGCATATTGCCATTCGCGTGCAGGACTTCATCCACTGATATTTGGATCAGCTGGTCGAGGATTTTTCCTATGAGTGCCGTTATTGTGATCCCTCTGTAGTTGCTGAGAATTGTGCTATCCTTTCCTTTTTTTGCTATGGGAATTTTGAAACCTGACTTGAAGGATGCCGGGCACTTGCCTTCGTCCAGGGCGCTGTTGATGATATTGGTAATAACTGAGATGCACTCTGGTGGTGCATATTGTAGGTGCTCTGCAGTTATACCTTCCAAGTCAGGAGCCCTGTTCTTGTTCAGTCTTCGGATCGCCATGGTGACATCATAGTCATCATAAGAGTTGTTGCCGTTGTTGTTGTTTTCAGTAGCAAGACGCAGGAGTTTGATGGTGTTGGAGTCTGTAGCCTCTTCCTTGTACCCTTGTTGAGAAGATAGATTCTGGAAGTAGTCGGCCCACAGCAGTCTTTGATTTTCTTCATCGAAGACTAGCTTGTTTCCATCTTTCAGTGCAGGACTGGCGGTGGATCTGCTTCTGTTGGCTTTCACCAGCTTGTGGAAGAGCTTAGAGTCTTTTTCCGAGGCGCACATAATTTCCTTTAACAGATCTTTTCTTCTTCTTGCTGATTCCTGTCTTTGTGCCGATCTCAGCTTCTGCGTTTTCTCACGCTTCCGGTTTGCCAGTGGGTGCGGTTTTGGTGGTCGACCCAACTCTTTCCACTTCCAGAATGCAATTTTGGCCTCCTCGGCTGCACTTGCAATTCTAGGACTCCATGGTCTGTTACTTTGACTTTTCCTTCTCTTTTTCCGGGTTCCTTTTGAGCTTGCGTCGGCTGCCATGGCAGCTGTGTTCATCAGATTAGACATCATAGCAGTCTTTCCTGTGTTGTCGAGCAGCTCAAAGTTTACCTTGGCAATCTCTTCTGTCAGGACTTCCTGATATCTGTCTTTGTCTGTCTTATCCCAGTTAATCCTGGCCTGGGAGCTTTTTGTGACCTTATTTTCCCTTCTCTCCTGGATGTGTCCTAGGTCCTTAGTGAATATGTGAATAGGGTTGTGTGTAGAGCAGTTAAATGTTCCCAGATATGAACTCTTACTAACGACACTTGTGTTGCTCCATTTAATCCGCCCGTCTGATATAAAGTAGTCCAAGTGTGACTTGACTAGGCCATTCTTATGCTCATATGTTGGGCAGTCCATTATTGAGGTATTGTGGTTTCTCAGGCTGAGATCCTTCATCATTTTTTTGATGATCCGTTCCTTTTTCCCGTCCCTTTGGTGGAGGTCCACGTTTAAGTCGCCCGTAATAAGGATGGAGTGTGTATCCATGTAACTCTCTATGATATCTTGTATCATTATAAGAGTGTTGGCATATTCTTCAAAAGCTGTCCGGGATTCGCCAGAGGGGAGGTAGCAGTTGATCAGGCAGATTGGGACGCTCTTCGGAATTGAGATTAGGACTGGCAGTACTCTCTCATTGCCCTCTTCTGTTTGTTTAATGAATGGTGTCAATTCCTGCTTCCATATACAGGCCACTCCTCCGTGTCCACGAGATGTGTGCGCTGGAGTGGTATTGTCATATTTGTCTACGGCTCGTGCTGAGTAGTCATATCCGGGGAGTAGTGATGCCATTTGAGTTTCCAATTCATAGTCCCAGAGCCAGTGCTCTTGTATACAAAGGAGGTCCGCTTTCTGGAGCAGTTTGTTTACCATACAGGAATTGTATTTCAGACCATCGATGTTGTGTGATAGTATGTTGAGTCCCGTATGGCTGCTCTGGAGACTATTTAGTTGCTATGTGTCTGGAGTTGGAGTTGGTGCATTAGGAGCTATTACATCTGCGTTTCTTCCAGGTGTTCCACTCTGGCATATGTTAGCTCCATTATCTTGGTCAGCATCTACCTTGTGGCCGTTTGCCTTTGGGAAGGGGTTCTTCACCACTCCTCTGTCACCAGCATGTCCTCTTGGTAGCTGTGTATCTCGACTAGTGTCTTGATATCCATGCTGCCTTCCCTCTGCATTTTGTCCTTGGTCAGGGCATCTGTTGTATGGTTCCCTTGGGGCGTGTTGATGGTGGTATTGTTCCTGTGCTCTGGTGTGTCCCGGCTGACCATACCATGCTTGGAGGTTGTGTCGATTGTGAGGGAGGTACGGATTACTAAATATATGACTAGCAGGCCTCATGCCATGCATGGGGTGAATGGTACTTGACATGCCGGGTGGATGTAATGGGTGACAGTATACTGGCTGAGGGATATAACATGTACCAGGTGTTGAGGCTGGGAATGGCTGCTGGTGGTTTGCTGTAGGCGGTACTTGTGTAGGGTCCGTGTGTCGCCACCGCGTGGTCGGGTGTGTCTGTTCTCGAGGGTTGTCTGCACCCGTGTTCCTGAGGAGCGATTCCATCCTAGCTTCCAACTGGGCTATCCTTATAGTGCTTAGTTGGCGCTCCACTGCTGCCATCCGATCCTCGAGCTCGGGACTCTGGTTTTTGTGCTCCTTGGGGGAGTGGTTGACTGTATTGTCTAGGGGTGGAGCTGATTGAAGAGAAGACAGCCTGTCGCTCATAAGCCTATTTGTCTCCTGGAGCTGTTTGACCTGGTTCTCTAAGGAGATAATGTGTGTTCTTGCGCTTGCCTGTTGGGAACCTTTGATATTCAGATCCTTTTCTCTCTGTTGTATGGCCTTCTCTTGGTTTTTCACTTTCCTCTGCAGTGCCTGGTGATCCAGCTCCATTGCCTGGAGTTTCGTCTGGAGTGTGTGGCAATTGCGGCATTCTCGGTGATACTCGCTTCTGTCGGAGTTTGCATTGGACATCCTATTCAGGTTCTGGTCTGGGGTCCGCGTGGTTTTTGCTCCATTCGGGGACTCGCTGTTATGCTGTGGTGCATTGGCTCCATTTCGTTCTTGTCTACTGCACTGGTCGTCTCCATTTACCTCAGCTGCTACGCCTTCTGCTAAGCTGGGCCGGCTGTCTTGCCCTTGCTTTTCTACTGTTGTGGCATATACCTCTGTTTGTGGATTGCACCGTATGGACATTTGACCTGGGTCCCTGTATCTTAGGTGTGGTGATGAGAGGTTTGGTGCATTTGTGGCAGCCTCATGTGTGTCTAATAAGTTGTAGCCCAAGTCTTCTCTTTCCAGGCCTTCTAAATCACTTCTATCCACCCTTTGTTCGAGCATCGCAAGCTCATGGCTAATTTGTCCCGCTGTGCTCCTGTATTGCTCCATTGGAAGGGCAGTTAGCAGCCTGTGTCCGTACCGTGATGTGCTTATTGGAGCCAGTGGGCTTATCTCATTTGCTGTGAGCTCCTTGTTGCTAGTGGTGGCCTGGCTATTACATTGTGGGGCGTTTCCTGCCCCTCTGTCTGTAGCCAAGACCACCTCGGACGCTTCATTATTTCTGACTTGTGTAGTTGCAGTCGTGCTGCTTGGGAGAGCGGCGCATTCTGTGTCCACCAGGTGTCCTCCTTTTTCTTTTGGTTTTCTTAGGGTGAAGAGGGCGTCTTCTAGGCACCGCCTCATTGTGTTATTCAGTGTGGCCGGTTCAGCAATTTCGTTTGCTTCATTCATCATAGTTACACAGTCTGCCATTGCTGGCCAGTCAGTTTCAAAGAATCTTTGGTATCCTCTTCCTGATATTCTCAGTGTTGAGCTTGTGTAGTAAAGGTCAACTACATATGAGCTTTGTCCTCTGTATGTCTTGATTTTGAAGGTACTTTGGACGGTTGCCGAGTTCTGGTCCTTCTGGAGCAGGATACTTAGGCTCAGGCCTGCTGTTTTGAAGCTTGCGTAGTAGCGGCAGGACGCCCCCCTGAGCAGCTCGAAGAGACCAGCTTGACAGTGGATATTGACGCCATTCCCGACTCGCTCAATGGCATAGAGTTCTTCCCTTCTGGTAGCCAGTAGCTTTTTATTGAGTGCCTTTTCCTGGTTTATCTTGTATTTTTTAATTTTTATCTCAGTAAAATCTGGTGGTAGCCAGTCCTCCGGGCTATTTGCCTTTGCAGTGTGATCAGGTGGGTAGTCTTCAGCATTTCTCATTGGAGGACCCCTCTGTTGCGATTTAGCTACTCTTAGACCTCTTTGCCTGGTACGACGGGGGGAGGGCTGACATACCGTGTTACTCGACTGTATGGCTTCCCTTTGGTCACTCCCCAGCCACCTAAGTTGCCGGGGTAGCGCCTGTGGGATAAGCAGTGACATGTCACTGCAGCCGGTCCGAGGTTGACGGTCTTGGTTCGGTGGATGCTGGTCTTGGCTCGGCGTTGCTCCTTTTGTAGTCCCATCCCTCAGGGGGGTCCACGTCGGTATCCGAGCTTGTGGAAGCATTAAGGAGCCATGCATTGATAACTGTGCGTATCTAGAGAACCATTTGAATTGTAGTATGTCTCCAGCGTGTACTCCATCCTTGAAAAGTTTCTCCTGGAAGACCTTTTTCCTTCTACAGCGATTCACTTGGCCTTTCTTCTTGTTTTTTAGAGTGGAGTTGAAGCACTGTGTGTGTAGGTCCACAGTCTGGAGATTTGCAGATTTGTTGAGCGTAGTGATGTACTGATTTATCTCCTCAGTATCTTGCAGGAGCTCCTTCTGTTGGTCTGCCAAGTAAGGTGGAGGGTCTTTGTTCTTGTTGTAACGCCTATAGTATATATCTAGGCTGGCTGGTGGGATGGTCGCTATGATAAGGCTGCCCAGGTGCTCTCCAGCTATCTCAGTGAGGGAGTCTTTGAGGGCAGTAATCTTTGCTTCCGATCTGGTGTATGTGAGGATGTCAGTTTGGCCACTTTTTTCTTTGCGGGTAAGGTCACATATGCCACCTGCTAGGATCAGTAGGTCTATACTCTGGTCGACTCTCCACCTCAGCTTGTTAATCAACCGGGCGATATTAGCACCAGGGTAAGGAGCAACCTCCACGGATACCTGGGGTGGCAGCCTGTTGGAGAGGAAAGGCTGGAGTTCTTTCCCCCTTGAGTCAGTGACAATGAGAATCTTTTTCTTTGTCATTCGTGATAGCGCCTAAGCGGCTAGCTAGTCTGTTATATATATATATATGTATACTGCTCTCTTAGGAGCAGTTCTACAGGCTCTATTAATAAGCAATACGTAACCACCAGCCACCCTAAGGTTGCCGGACGGGTTGTTATCGCTATATAGCCACAATATTGCAGTACGGTGTAATAAGTCAGTAATCGATGAGCTTAAGTTTGTCAAGGTGTTACACCTGTTTTGGACTTGGGGGCCAGCCACCCTAAGGTTGCCTGCCTGTCCCTGTCTCCACAGATGCGACTCACTTTCCGTAATCACAGTTTTTTCCACCTTGGTATTCTCTTATAACTATACACAATCAGCAGTCATTAGGTCCTGTTCTAGTAACACTGGTTTAAGGCTAAGTGTATAAGCTGAGGCCAGCCACCCTAAGGTTGCCTGCCTGTACCAGGGTATACAAATATGCCTTCTCACGAGTGAATTGATCTATAAATATGGGGCACAAACCCTATTTAATCTACTAGGCAGCGACTATCTGCAAGCATTAGTGTATGTCTATAGAGATTGGGTGAATGGCAGTGAATAGAGGTAGGAAAGTTCAGACTTATCTGACTGTTGCAATGAAGTTTTTCCCGATTTTTTCCGATTTTTCAAGATGGCGTCTCCCTTGCCAAGCATGCCAGATCGATTCCAGTCTCCAGACTTCAGTTTTTCACCTCCGTCGATGGTCGTTTTTCACCTCACAGGCGTTCTGGGATCGGATCAGACGTTTGTAGACTTGTTGAGATACAGCAGCGTGAATTTTGTCTAGAATAACCACTATAAAACTAACTAAAAGTTGGTGCGATCTAAAAGCGTGCGTGTGTAGCTACCGGACCAACCATGACGGACTGGGTGTCAATCTTTTTTAAATTAATTTTAGGTCTTTGGAACATAGGAACCAAATAATATTAGTACCTAGAATTAGATGACATTCATAGCAGATGATAGGCCAAGTTTCATCAATACCAAAGGTGGGGAAATTAGCCATAAAAGATATTTAATATGTCGTGTTTTTTTTACCTTTGCAAAATAATTTTTGGTGTAACTTTGTGAAAAATTGTCATATTTTCATGGAAAAAAAGTTTGTCAAGTCTGTTTCTTTAATTCACATCGATAGGTAATCATCTCAGCTTTCTAAAAAGTGGTCTGCCATTTCTGTACGTCAAATAGCTGTCTAACTATAACCATTTACAATCAGCAAAGGCTGTCCCGGAATGCTGTCACGGCAATTAGTCCGTCCCGGGCGTCCCGTGTCGTCCCGGACGCTTGTCCCGGGTTTTAGGTTTTCCCCAGCTATCCAGCCTCCCCGGCATTGTCATTTGGTATATGACATATCTCGAGTTACAGTATAGTAGTAGACGAACGTCAAGTGCTTACAGAATTGGACTGAAATGTTGCTTGTGAGGTAATTTCCCTATCCAATATCCATGCCATATTATTCTTCATTACTCATGCGCAGTTAATGACGTCATACCCTATACTTTCAATGCTAGAGAAACGAGTCACTTACTGGTCCACAGCCACCATTGAAGTCACAAGCTAGTAGCTTTCTAGAGTTAATACATTTTCGGAATTAACAAATAAGTGAGACAGTAAAATATTAAGTAAATACAATTTAATTAGCCCTTTGGAAAACTCACTCTTGCAAGAATGAACACATGTGCGGTTCCGATGCAGTCATTAAAGAATACCCACACTGCACCGCACCGATTTAAATTGCAGTGCATCACAACCGCATCGCACTTGTTAAATTCAAAACGGCAAACGTGCTGCACCGCATACTTTCAAACAGCACCGCACTGCACCGCAAACCGGGCAGTCTGGTTCTGAACTTGCAGACCTCTGCAAGCAACCCAATGACAAAATTAACACTCCATAGCACTACACAGAACAAATGTTTTGAAAATTCATGGCTTGTCCACACAATAATATGATTTTAAAAATGTTGCCTTTATTGATGAGAAAGTAATAGGCCCAAATTGTTGAATGCAGATTGAAGAACTTTAAAAATAACAAATTTCACTTTCAATTCAAGCAGTTGAAAGAGTTGACCAGGGAATTAACACATGAACAGAGAAATTCGCTGCGGATGGATATCACATTGCATTTATCCAACAAAAACGTCAAAGATGCTACATGAAAACATAAACAACAACTATTCATTCAATTGCTTCGCTAAATTAACCATTATGTTATTCAATTACACCAGTGGACAATTGTAGCAATTTGCTGTAATTAACTGCAGAATTATCCCTCATTATACATGTACTAATATCATACTGTCTGTGGCCTAGCAGGCACTGTTGAGTTTTTTCCAGTCTAAAGTAACGTTCAAATTACAGCAAGCTATGCAGAGATCCACAGAAATATACCCACAGGTTCACTTGCTGACAAGATGCAGTGAACAACAAAGAGTCCAGAAATGAATACACATTTTTAAGTGACGCACTCCACCTATAGGAGAAAGGCATTCGTGGGGATTACACTTGTTTTAGAATCTGGGCAGACCAATAAACCATTTGTCCAGGCTTCAGCCACTGCAAATCACCAGGTAAATTACCACTCTCATCCCTCCTCAAGTTGAAGTATTGCATTTTAACTTTGTCAGTTGTGCCCAAAAATTGTGCAATAACATTAGTAATATCTGGTAGGTCTTTGATCATCAGAGTCATTTCCCTTTTCACATCTCTGTACTTATTGAAAAGCGAGATGTCCATCGACTGAACCTGAATGACAGTCTCAATCCCAGCAGTGTACAAGTCAGCTACAGTCATATCATCATTCAACGGTTCATCATTTTGACTCAAACTAAATTTATCGGCCGGGTATCTATCTTTTCCACCATTCCAGATTTTTTTCTTCTTCAACTCAATGATACGGGCCGATGATGGCAGAGAGACACAAGCAGTTATCCCATTACTATCCTGCACCTGAAAATAAAATGAAATTTCCGCTTTTTAAATTTGATTACAATAAAGCATGCCTTTCCGGTACTGCAATCACAAGTCCCATTTTTATCCTCAGGTAAGTTTGGTTACAGATAATGTCATACATGCATATAGCAAGATCTGCGACATGGTGCTGTTGGTGTATCATATCCTGCACAGAAACCTGAAAATAAACAACTTTTTAGTAATTGTTAAAGTAAAAACATAACCATCACAATGTTTATAACAGGACATGCACCTATTTCAGTATTTCATCATGAGACAAGAAACCAATGCATAGGTTGCCTTACACAGGTTGCTCCTCAAATGAGGTTGGAATCACGGTTTGAACTGCAGCTGTACTACAATAATACTCAGTTTCTTACTGCAGGCCTCCCAGCGGCCCCTTAAAAAAATATAGGGATTTTATAGGAAGTTTTCGATGAAATTTATAGGGCTTTATGCGGCTTTTGCGACAAAAATATAGGGAAAATAAAGGGCCTTATGGCTTCAAACACATGGCATATTAATATCAAATGAACCAGCCGAGTGTTCGATCGGCATATCAAAAGATTATAAATACAACTTGAGCAATGTTGAGGAAAGACACGCCGGCTTTTTCACCCAAGGAACGAGCTGGCATTCGGAAACTTTTCTTTAAAGAATGCTTGGAACAATAAGAATGCTTAACAGTAACCATCATTTTCATTTCACATGCGAAAAGTCAAATTGCAAATTTAATTCCACAAAAATATAGGGTTTTATAGGGATTTTCGGCAAAAATGCTTGAAAATATAGGGAAATATAGGGAGCAAAAAATATATAGGGAAATATAGGAATTTATAGGAAATATAGGGCCGCTGGGAGCCCTGTCACTGTCTTCACATTTTCCACATGCTAGTGCAAATGCTATATCTTTCCGTTCTTCCTTCCTTTACCTTCCTTTTTTTTCTGCAGACCCTATCATTCTCTACTGAGTTTTCTTCCATCTTTTCTTTCCAATCTTCCCCTTCTTCAGTCTGCTTCTCTTCCTCACAATGATTTCACTTCTCCACTGCCATCCAATCACCATCATTCTCATTTCTTCTATGTTTAAGTGGCATGACTGAGAGGAAAGGAAGAATGGAAATTCGTACAAGAACCCGGGTTCAAAATGGAGGTGGTGTAGTGTCTTACTTCATATCCCCTGAAAAAGACTTTCCCTTAGTGGCCAGAATCAGGTGTTGTTGATATTGTGTGCTAAATTTCAGAATTTTAAATATAATCCATTTCAAGCAAAATTGTACACTAAACTATATAGGTATATGGATACTAAAGTAACTTCCTAATATGATTAAGTAAATATTTGTTGAAGTTCACCAATTTATTGCTTACCATTAATTTTTGAGAAACCTAAAATTTGAGAAAAATATCAGAAATCCTCCTTTTTCCAAGTTTTTCTCAAAATTTCCTAAAACTGGCCCTCCAAATGAGTTTAGTCATTTAAAGAGGTATAATTTAGACATCCAAATGCTAAATTTCCGCTGTGTAACTCCAAAATTGACGAAATCATGGACCATTGAAAAAATAACATTTTTGCTGAATTTACTGTTATCAACTTTTTCAAGAGCATTTAGACCCAAAAGGAACATTAAGGGTATTCAATGCATTTGATTGTAGAATTTCATGCCCATAGGTATATAACCATTTCAGATTTCTGCTCTGGAAACGAGAAAAAAACTTCTTTTTTTTTCTAAACTCTACCATTTGCTTAAATATGAACACAAAAATGCACATATATGCTGTAAGACCCATTCATGTGCCAAATATCATATACACAAGTGCAATAGTTTAGGCACAGCAGCCAATACACAATGTGTGCAGCCGCCCGCAGTGGATCCTAGCAAGATATATAAAAGGAAAACATGTCTTAATTACAACATGCCTGGTATTCATTCCTATGCCAGATGCATATTCTATAATCAAGTTATACATATCTCTTGACCCAAACATCTCCTAACAAAATCGCCAAGACAGGGCCGAAAAGACATTCTGAAAATGCTCAAATTTCAAATTTCCCGCCAAAATGGTCCATTTGTCACTGTGACTGCATAAATGGAGATGTGGGTACACACACCTCAATTAAAAATTGAACCTTATTTAAGAAGGGTACAAGCAGAGTCCGCGAAAAGTGCTTTTGACTCACAGGTTATTCGGGCAGGTAGATTCTAAATTCTACCAGCCAGAATGAAATCTTATCTGCCCGAAATTTCAATACCAAAAATATCAGCCGGATTCCTGTAGTTGGTCTGCCTTCAAAAACATGAAGTTGCTTCAAATCCCTCCCCATGTCAAAAGAACTTACTGACCCTTAAATGTAGAGCCTATTAACATATAGAATTATAGAGCCCATTGACCCTTCTAAAATGTTTTGTATATTATATATGTTCTATTCATATATATATTTTATTTATTATTCATTGAATAACAAATGGTACATTGAGCAGGCTGGTGTACTGGGGTAATTTTAAAATATTTAATTACAAGTAACCCCGCAGCTAGAGTTTAGATTAGAATTACAGATAAGGAAGAGAGAAATTTGAAAGTAACAAGTTAGGTAGATAAATTTACATAAGGGGGTCTTTTCCACAACATTTCATATTTTGAGTGATAAATCACAAAGGAACTAACAAGAGCAATTTTACTGATTTCATGCAGTCTTATTTGTCATTAATTTGCCTGTGCAATGCTTAAAGAAATCTTTGAGTTGTTACTCATTGTCTTTAGTAATGTGTCCACGGGAACCAATTTCTACTGGGTAGCACTTCACTTGGATGTTGTTAGCTTGGATGTCATTAATTAATAAATAAGTCAATCAATAAAATGTGTTAGGGTAATAAACCAGTCACTATATGGGTCAAAATTTGAAAACGGTGAAATTTCAGTCAGGCAAAAAGTTGATTTGGAAGCAGGTTTAAAGGAGCTCCTTTCGATTTATTTTGCTAGGTAAAACAATCACCTTTCATTGTACTTTGATGTCCAAGGGTCAGGAAGCACAGTTTTTATGTGCAGTGGAGGTAAATACCAGGGTACTGCTTTTAGGCGTCATTAACATCACGCTGTAAAAACCCCCTATATTTCTCAAAATTAACACAATCACACCACCTGCACTAATGCAGAAGTAGTATGAGGTAGAGACAGAACAATTATATAAAAAAGAACAGTACTGCTGTCTGCCTGACAGCAACCATAATCAAAATAAGTGGCAAATAATTACATTTTTCATTTTTTCTACACTTCCATTAAGTTTTTCTTTCACACTACTTGATTTCAGCACACCAAACTCTATTTAGTTACTAACTGTACACATGCCAAATGATTCCTGTGAAAAAAGACCCTGTGTAACACTTTTTAAACATCAAATCAAGCAATAAACGCCCCAAAATTAGCTATTTTTGACCTGTGAATCGTGACGTTAATGACAAAATATGATGCTTGTGACACTAATGGCTGGTAAATTACTACTGAGCCTCTTAATTGTGCATATAAGTTAGTAATATATCATAAGTGCAAAAATTATTGGAAAAATCTAAGAAATTTTATTGTTTTTATATGTATGCTGCACCCAGGAAGCTTACTGAAGTGGTATACTGCTGCAACTGTGCAAATAAATCAGGACTTCCAGAATGCATGTGACGTCACATTTGCCAATGACTAGTGTCACTTCCATTGGGATTTTAGAGTGATAGCGCCAAAATTGCCATTAGAATCACACATAGTTTATTAAAACCATGTTCGTTAATGACATGCGACGTTAATGACAATTTTAAACGAATATTTCCTTGAACCAGTGAATACATTATGTGATGCCAATCTTGGCTTACATTAAGACTTGTGTACACCAAAGTAAGTTCCAAGGTGATTTTTGTCCAGATCTACATTGCCAAAATTAGCCAGGAGGGCGTTTGTTAATGACAAATCAAGGTAGGACAAATGACATTTTGGTATAAATAGTGTAATTATCTATATTCTGTGCAGTTTATGGACTTGCAGCTGATTCTGTCAGCTGCTAGGGTTCCTAAAGATCATCAAAATTGAAGTGGTATAAAAAAATGTTTGTCGGTTGATTTTTTATGAGAACAAGAACCCGCGGTAGGGTGTGGCTGGTGCCCCTCAAAAATGAAAAAATTGGAGGAGACCCCTGTACCTCTCTATGGTATTGTGGTTTGACCCAAGTGACATACCTGAGAAATTTCATGAGAATTGATAAACGTTTACCTTGAGCACAATGCAGTAGAAGTTTCTTCGCGGTTTGCTAAGATCGGAAGTCGCGGTATTGCATAACTTTGTCAATTTACATTTTACAATTATTAAACTTGTATGACTGGACATGCCTCACTTAAAGCTTCATTTTGAATACCAACTTCAATGGTTTTGGACAATTTTATGCAGTACCAATTTTTTATTTTATTGCTTCTGGCGACCTTTTTCTTCTTGCATATCAGATAGGTGCAAACCCAGGTCAATTTTCAGGATATTTTACATCATAACTTATGAGAGTAAAAACCTGATCTTAATAGACATCAATAAAACTCTTTTTAAAGAACCTGGTACGAATTTATAAGACTATGCGGTGCTTGTTGTGTATTTTTAAAATGTAGATGAACGAGATTGCATTTTGAATGTTGAATTTTTTTACATCTGTCCATATTTATGGCTGACTTTGGCCGCTAAGCGCAATTATTAAACAAATGTTATGTACGCTAATGAGTTATCTAATGTTTAATATTTTTCAATTGTTCTGTCACATATACACGTATACAAGAATATAGACTTTCAAAAAACATGTCACATGGCGTAATGCTGTAAGAATACTATTTCCATTGTCTCGTAAGATTCATTGTCACTCTGGAGATAGCTTACAAATCTGATTTTTAAGTTCATGAAAGGCATTATCAAAAAGAAATTTATTCGATGGGCTGTAATCAACCATACTTTATAAGTATAGCCTGATTGTCAATGCTCTGTCAAGGACAGGAAATTAAAGGAGACTCCTATTACAAGTGTCAAAATGTGGATATATCATTACTCAATTTCATGGCCAATACTAAATATTACAAATCCTGTTCACGCAGCTAAGGAATCGATACCATGATGTGTCTGACATTGTGCCAGCTCTTATCATTAGGGAATATTGATACATATGGCTTCGGCTTATAATCTTATGATTGGCTACCTGGGACTGGAATATAACACAGCAATTAGGTGAAAAAAGTTTGTAATAACTGTCCAACAATTACAAATCCAGTGATCCCATTCCCATCAGAGCTAGAATCAAACCCAGGGCCCAGCAAAGGAGACCCAGAGCACTCACAACCCCCCCCCCACCCACCCAGCTATATCGTGATGCCCCAGAGATTTGAACATCAGGAATCTTAATGCACTAACTGGAGTGTCATCTTCCTGGTACTAACTTAATGATCTGTTATTTTATATTTTAAAGTAATTCATGTTTTTAAATAATATGTTATTTTAATTATTTGTATATGTACAATGGAGTACAAAAATAAAGTATTGTATATACAAAGTCCAAGAAACGCTAAAACTGTGTGATGAATCTGATGATATGAGCGAAATGTTAAAATTCAAGATCTCAATGATACAACCTTTAACAAGGATGCTGAGTTTTCACTTGAGAGGTCCAAATATCATCAAAATATATTTTATCTGTAAACACATTGTCTTTGGCACCCTGTGGTTGATATATAACCAATTTTCAACAAAAGTTTTGATTTTTTAAAACTATACAACTATTTCCCGAACAAGCACAGGATTACCAATTCGATATAATGTGAAAAATTGTCCGAGACCATCAAAGTTGGTACTCAAAATGAAGCTCTAAAGAAGACAAGTTCAACCATGCAAGTTGTATCATTGTATGATCAATATTGACAAAGTTATACAATACCGCGGTTTGCATTTATAAACAAAAACAAGAAAATTAAAACTGAATTGTGCTCAAGGTAAGCATCTTCCGATTTCTGTTAAACTTTCCACACTTGTTATGTTCACCAAAACACAGTACCAAAATAAGGTACAGTTTGATCTGATGACTTTGGGGCACCAGCCACACCCTAACCCGCGGGTTGCATAATGCAGGTGGAATTTTCTACTGTAGGGTTGCGTTTGACACATTATTTTCAAAACTTGGATTTTCATATGCATATGAGTTCTGAAATTTCAGGCCTTGGTAAAAAACAACTGTTTCTGGTCTTATTTTTCAGTTGTCAGAAGGGCATCATTTTGTTAATATCAATAAATGAGAAAATCCTGTCTCTTAATACCCTATACACATCCCATAATGCTCATACACGCCATTGCAGATGTTCTCCATCAGCGAAAATCTGAAAATGACATTCAAATGGCAAGATCAAGGTGCTCCGTCCAATCCACAAACTCATCTACGAAAACAATCTGTAACCAGATATGGAGCACTGAACACGTTTGTAAACAAAAATAGGTATATAGAATGTCTGAAGTACATTTCAGATGTATTTTTTTATTTATTACACATAAGGAAAACAGGAAAAAAGAAATCTTACTTTTTCCGGACCATCATAAAAACACTTTTGTAATTTTGGCTATAAATGAGAACATCTGTCTCTTAATACCCTATTTATAATCCGAAATGCTCCTAAACACCACTGTAGATGTTCTCCATATGTGAAAATGTGACTTTCCAATAAGAAAATGCTATTTAGATGGCAAGATCATGGAGTTCGTCCCAATCCACAAAACCCATTTTTCTACAGAAACAATCTGTCAACAGGCCTAGAGCAATAACCACTGGATTTTTTAAAGCGAAAATTAGTATATAGATTGCCTGATATATATTCCACATACGTTTTTCTTGATTCTTAGATTTGGGGATTAGAAAAAATTATATTTAACTTTTTTGATCGGCAGAAATGCATCATTTTACCCCATATTGTCACAAATATGATTTTCTTTATAAAAATAACCCATACATAATCCAAAATGCTTCTGCGCACAAAACTAGGGGTTCTCCACTAACGGAAAATCTGATTTTCGAACACGAAAATTCACTATTTGATAGCAATATCGGGGTGCATGTTCTAATCCACACAACCCATTATATGGTAAGTGACTGGTATAATGCAGTTGCGCATGCGCACCTACATTAAAAATCACTGGGTGTGACGTTAATGACATGAGATTGGAGACAAAGACACAAGAGCCCCCTGTTCTTGGGTAAGAATTTATCAGTCAAGCCACTTGTTTTAGAATTTGAAAGGGTGTTGGTCAAGGTTCAATTTGAGGTGCAAATGAGGTGGATTAAGGTGACAAGTTAAATTATTTGAGGTGATTTGTGAAGGAAAATGCTAGTGGAGACAGGCCATTTTCAGGGGGGTAGGGCACTTTCATTCAATTTTTGGAAGGGATAAAAGTTGTCTGCCATACATTTTCTGTGCCAAATTTTTTGCTGATATGTAGCTCTAAAAGAAATGACCACCACGAACCTTGCATGTACATTCATGTCCGTGTGAATTGCTCTAAGACACTGGAGACAAGAATTTCAGCTTTACCAAATTTTGACCCATATAAGATTTCCAGAAGTCCTTGCTCTGAACACAATTCTGTTGCTATTGCCTAACTAGGGTTAATTTCAAAATGATTGTATTTGACTTGGAACAGAATTGATCCTGAGCTTTATTTTTGGGTGTAGTTCAGTAATAAGTTCATTGTAATGAATTACAGAAAATCCATCAGGACCCCTGCTAACATGGCTAACTATTGCAGCTTGCAGGGCCTGAAATCTTGTATTGAAATAATTGAACATTACTAATTGCAATGCTGAGGTATTGACACCTCTCACAATGTTTTTAAAATTGCAATCCATTTGACATTTCTGTCACCTGAATGTGTGTCATTGGTGTTGTCAATTACACTGGGCATTAGGAAGGCCTGCACTAATTGCATTGATTGCTGTGTTAGCTCATTGACTCTGCAATAAGCCTGTCGGACATTTGGTCAGGTAACCACTTAATTTCTGCCGGTCAGAAGCTAATTTTGCCGGTTTTGACCAGCAAACCGGCACTTTTCGCGGACTCTGGGTACAAGTATTTTTTCTCAATGAGACTATTCAATATACACTGCCATTATTATTCCGCTCAAAATCAAACAACTCATCTTAATAAAAATCCCGAAATAGAAATTGTGCATCTCAACACTGCCTATGAAACAAGAATCCGTGGATTCAAAGCTAGCCATTTGCTATTACATTTAAGGGGCAGTGATTACCATGGAATGGAAGCAATGTTAACCTAATATATAATAGATTCATACTGAAGACATGTAAATAACAATTTGAAAAAGGTGAATAATATCATGAAATCCTCAAAATAAAAGACAAGTAGTAAGCTGCGCATTGATTGGAGGTAACAGGATAGAATACAAGGGAATAAACAGATAGATAGATAAACAATAAGATAGACAGATAGATAGACTTGAAAGAAGGCGATTCCGCCTTAGTAGGAAGGAACATGACAAATTGGAAGATCAGGCATTAAGTAAAAGTTGAGATGCACTTTGTCATTTTAATGCAAGTGAAGTGCATTTAAAGAATAGACCCATTTCACTGAGTGGCCTGAACATTGGCCCCAAACAACTTTTCGTTAATTCAGTGATTCTTAATTAGCTTTCACATGAAGTTGACATGTATACATATATTATATATACACTTTAATTCCGAAAACACTACTTTCAAAAATTTAACCTGAAGCAATGGCCAAGTTATGAAGCCTTAAAGTTACATTAAAATGCACTTAGCTTATTCCAGATTGGTGTCTCTTGCCTGGACCAATTAGGGTGGGAAATATATCAGCCAATGGGATTTAAGGATTCATACACCGAGTATCACATTTCCCCTAGTGTTAACTGACAAAATTTCCATGAAGTTGGTCAATTGAATGTAGAGTGATTTTGAAGCTTAATATTTGTTCTGGGTGACCAAGTGGCATAGGTGCCCGGCCTGCTCCGCTGAAGGTCTTTGCCTGGATGGATTGGAACCCCGGATGGGGAACCCAAAATTTTCAATGCACCTTCATGAGCAAAATCCCAGCTGGATGTCATTCAGAAGACGTTAAATTGGCCGCCCCTTGTATCAGTGTCTATGCTGGACAAGTAAAAGATCCCCCACATGATTGCAATTAGCTTACAAGAGGTCAATTAGGTTGACAGAATGACACACAATTGAGTTGATAACATAATATTATAGTTCACAAATGAATAGCAATGAACCTGTGTATGTAGTTTTCTCTAGAGTTAATGCTGAGTTAGTAAAAGGAAATGACTTGATTATTGCTGAACTTTACTTAAAAATATTGAAGATTCTAGGACTGTAAAAATGTGTTTATCTAAACTGTATATTGCAATTTTATGTCACGGCTATTTGTCTATATTTCTTTTTATTACATGACCACTATGCTAGAGTGATGCTGATTGGCCAAAATCAGTCACATGACGACATCATAAAAACTCATATTGCATGGTTTGAGTGCAATATGAGATTTTTTCCAAAAAATTTTTTTCACCATTTTTTCTTTTCCAGATTTTTTCGTAAATATTGCATGGTTGGAAAAAAAAAGAAAAAACAGTCCAACTTTTTTTTTTCCAATTTTTTTTATATAGGCCTATATATAAAATTATATAAAACTAAAAAAAAAGTTGCTGTTTTCCAACATTTTTTTATCAGAATGGAACATTATATTGGGAGCATAGTAGTCATGTAATAAAACAAATACGGCACTTATTATCGTGCAATATGAACATTTATTTGCACTCGTAGATTCATATTGAACTCGGGCTGCGCCCTCGTTCAATATGAATTTCCTGGGGCAAATAAATTTTCATATTGCACTCATATCATGCCGTATTTGTATAATATTGGTCATGTAATTATAATTTGAATGGATGTATGGATGCATACACATATTAGTGGACACATTCTGAAAATAAAATACTACTACTACTATACTAGTGACATCAGAAAGATCTCTTGTCTGATTGACATTGACCTGCTGCTTGCAATTGGCTCTTGCATCACAAAATGTTCATAAGTGCACATCCAAATAACCAGATGATAGAATAAGTTGGTGCAAAGTAGGGATCACAGTTTCTTCAAATGCAGTGGAGCTAAAATTTTACTGGCTTGCATTAAACAACAAGAACCCAGGGGTTCAAAATGGAGGTGGTGTAGTGTCTTACTTCATATCTCCTGAAAAAGACTTTCCCCGAGTGGCCGGAACCAGATGTTGTTCACATTGTGTGCTAAATTTCAGAGTTTCAAAAATAATTCATTTCAAGCAAAATTGTAAACTAAACTATATAGGTATATGGATACAAAAGTAACTTCC